>OX456488.1:22074630-22674630 GCA_949748235.1 Platypus cylindrus | reverse complement strand
TAATTTCCTGGCTGTAAAACTATTAAATAACTAATAATTCAATATCTACCAATTACGTAGTTACTGCATGAAATGATGGTCATTTCAAATTACACATAGTTGCACATGAATATTTTAATATGATCATTATGATAGTAAACATAGAATATATTTATGTTACACACGATTAAACATCTGGGCAAAATTCATTGACCTTATCAGGGAAGTTTTCAATGTATATGTATATATAAATATCTACATAGTATAAGTTTGCAGTAGTACCTACTTTCTATAAAATAATTGTAACAGTTTACTAATAAATAGTGTTACAAGTACAACAAATATGTGCAGATGAGCGTATAGAAACAACAGCAGCAGGAAACCAGATGACATCAACCATAACAGATCTGTGCGCATCAGCATTTAATGAAACCTATTATAAAAAGAAAACACAAACATTTTTTTTCTTTTACAATTTAGAAAATTCTTTCATCGCCACCCATCATTATTATAAGTAGTAATATAGGTACCAGCCAACTTGAACTATGTAAATAATAAAATACTATGTATATAAGTATAAATAGCAGATTGGACTCTTGGTGATACGTTTTCTAGGTCGCATTAGTAACGCCAAAAATGTCACTTGTGTCGTCCAATGCCGATTTGCATTTTGAATTTCCACTACCATTATTTAGAATTTTGCAGTAGATAGATATTCGCAAATGAATAAATTTGTGGTTGTGAAAATAAATCAAATCAAATCAAATTATTTCTGTTGCAATAATCGTTGAACTTAATGACATTTACACAATATATAAATAGATATCTAGTAGAAATTCGTGTTTGCAATTGATTTGATTTTGATTAATTGTTATTTTCAATATTATTAATCATTAACTTCATAGTATTCTTGAGAACTTTTTATTATTATCAAAAATATTACAGATCTTTTTACGTTACTTTTCCACTAAAGCTACAGTATGTTTGGAATAGAAATTCAACGTTACCATTAGCGCCATCTAGGTTCGATGTAAACACCTAAAAACATACCACTTATTTACACCAGTTTTGTTGAAATTCGAACAAAATCATCAGGTCTTGTTGGTAAATAATTTCTAATGAATAAAAATGTCAGATAATCTTTCCGCCTTTTAAAATTATGCTCATCTTACATTGTACAAACTGTAGCTATCATAATATTTTTTTGATTTTCAAAACCACTTCGAGTTATATTTTATTTTTTCATTTATTTTTTATTGTTTTAACAACAGCAACACCATAAAGCTATTCGTAATTTCGTAACGTAATGATTTCTTTTTTACATTATTAGAAGAAAACGTAACACGCAAAGCAAATTAGAAAAAAATTAGACGCAAGTTTCATAAAACGAAGTAAAAGAAAAAAAACTATAAGGTTGTATAAGTGTGGAAATTGTTTATTGAAAAACGAAGAAAATTATATATAAAAAAAATACAAACTTTTAATTCTAGTTTTCAACTAACGACATGGTCAAGTTTACATCGGATTTTGGTTTTTCTTCTAATAGAAAAAGTATGACATACAATATGAAACTTAATAATGCGACACACCCAGTTTGATAAAATGCGATGATATTGATCAACCAGTATGAATAGAGGTCATTGCAAATGCAACCAAGATGGCATTTTCACTTTTTTTTCGCAATCCATATGTTTCGGTTGCAATTTATCAAATCGATTAAAACCTTAAATCATTTAACTATAATTCATCTATTTATGCCTTAACTATATAGTACTATCAATGTACCATTGAACCTCCTCGGTACTACTGAATGCTGATTAACATAAAATACTATTTAGACGGCTTAATAAATGTGAAAACTAGCAAAAATGGTAACAAACAAAAAAGAATAATCAAAACATGTAATGAAAATCAGAAATAACAGTTAAGAAAATAATCTTTATGCGCTTTCTGCACAAATGAAAGAATGCGGAACCACATAGTTTACTGAAGATGTGAAGGATGGAATGCTCACCTGAAATAAAGCTAAAAAATGAAGACAAAAAAAAAGATAATGTCATATAAATTGCATACATACAAAGTAGGCTTTTATAAGGCAGAAGGTGTGTGAGACAGCGCATTACATTATGTATATTGGTGTAGGCATATTTCAGGCAAATAGACAACGAAAATGAGATGAGCAGAGCAAATAAACTAATAGGAATGATAATTTGTGTTGTTAAATGTGTAGAAAGTTTAAAAATTGTTTTCACAAGTGAGAGATAGAAAGAGAGAAACGAGGAGGAATAGTTAAGTATCTAGTGTATAAAACATAAAGAAAAATGTATTCTTATCACAAAATTACCATTTTGGGATAACACATTACACATACAAACGTGAGAATACCGACCATAATAATAATAATAATATCTGAAACAAATGGACGTGACTACAAATTAATTAGCCCCTCTCACATAGGTTATTGATCCATTCAATAAATTAATTTCGGCTGTTTAGATTACGTTTCTAGATACTCGTATACCCAAAGTAAAACGATAGAAAAAATCATTCTTAACACAATTCAGCATTAGAAACACTATGTATGTATTTAATTTGTAACTAATAAATATTCCTTTCTTGTCATTCAATTGTTTCTTTAATATGCATTAGACTTTAGTTTTATTTATTTATTATTATACGATTTATTATCGTGACTGACTGTTCACACCTGCACAAATCAAATATAGAAAGACAAATTCATATCACGATGATTAAACACTAGAATTAAAATTCGACAATGACACTAGAGATCAATTTAATTTATTATTACTATTATGTATTGTAAGTGGAGTCTTAAGTTCGTGATACACAAGAAATAAATGCTTGAACGAAATCTGCCTGGTTCAGAAAATGTTAAACTATTAACTGCTCATTTATTTAATAGGGATATTTGACAATATAACCGTGTCTTTTCGATCTACTTTTGGTAAGGAGTTTATTCTCTTTATAGGTACTATATTCTTCTACTAAAAAGCAATTTTTATCTTTATTATTATTTCATTTTTCTTGATTGGGAGAAAAATAGATGTTGAAAGATGCAGTAGTCTCAACTGAAGTCGGATGCAATTTTTTGCTGCGATGGGTAAACTAAATTTTTATGAATATTTATAGTCGTTATGACCATATGATGCCACACGTGTGCATCAACATTTGTCGGAATTTCTTTGGTAAATTTTGTACAAACTGTTTTGAATGTGTAAACGGAAAATGGCATTAATACCAAATTGTTGGATTACAAATTTTATGCAGAATGTTTGAAAGGGTAAACGGCCCTTTCTACAATTATTATCTGTTCTTATTGCTAAATGTCATTGTATAAGAGTCGGTGTGTCACTACCTTTAGTAACAATTTTAACTGTACGAAAATCACTATTATGTTAAGTCACATTGAATGAAACGCGTGCAAAAAGAATATGACGTGAAGAAAATGACTAATGCAAAAGAATCGAAGACATGACAGATTTACGAGCAAATTTGACTTTTCTTTCTTTTGCTGTTGCTGCTGAATAACAGCATAAATGATTGCTTAGAAGTTTTTTAGATTCAATTTTTAGTAATTTCATCATCGATGCTTTTATCTTTTTATATTCTTCGTTTCTTCTATTCCATTTTGTCTCTGCTCTCTTCCACAGTACCTTTTTCTTCTTCATCAGACACGCTTCATTTGATGTATTCTACTAGTACGAACTGTACGGACAACGACAGAGCGAGAGAGGAGAAAAAAAAAAACTATTCCGAATAATTCACAAACTGAACGTTTTTCGCATAATTTACCGCATGACCGACCGCATCGCATCGTATCAGGTTTGTAACAAGTTTTCAAGACAGGAAAAAAAAAGAAAAAGAAGAAAAAAAGACAGAGAGAGAGGAGAAAACAAGAAACGAAAAAACTGGCACGCGATACACTGACTGCCTGTCAAAATGGCAAACTAAATAGCTCTGAGATGAGTTGGATTATAAAATTAAAAGATATTTGTTCATATTGAATAATAAAAAGAGTCATTCAACTATACGGTACGTCGAATATACAATTTCAAAAGAAACCCAATTCCAACAAGTCGTCACGAAATTTGCAAGAAACAAGAAATTTGAATATATCCAAGTTTTAACTTAAGTCTTTTTTGCCAAATTATCGCTCTATACCACATACCTAACAATTTTTTGCCAAACACGACAACACACTTTTTATAGTGTACTCTATAAAAAGCAAAAATCTCTGACGCAATTCTCAATCAACAACCAACAACAACAACAAACAACAATCAACGTTTTACTTTCAATATCGACCTGCCTTCACCGCCTGCTGGTGCTGTTGCCGTTGCCTTGAAGTTCATTGACCTTTTCCTTTAGGGTCGAACGCCTTCTTCTTAAAACCAAGCAACCAACCAACTCATCATCATCAAAGCACACTTGATGATCAAGAAAAGAAAATTAATCTCTTTGTTTTGCCTATTATTATTATGTATAAGTAGGTATTATTCTAAGAATGGTTTGGTGACTATTTTCTTTTTTTTTTAATGGATCGTGTAGAAAAATGAACAATTAAATTATGCAGATAAAAAATAATGTTTTTGATTATATATCATATATGACCTACGAATGATTATATATTACAGATGACATAGTTTTAATTGTTTTAGATGATGAAGAAGAAAAAGAAAAAGAATGGAGTGAATGGGTAATAGTCCAAGAGTAAGGCAGCCTTGGAATACATATGTACATTATGTTACCCTCATCTATTCTTCCCTTCCATTTGCTACTCATAGTAATTAGTACGAGCACATCAAAAACATCATTGTCGTTAGAATAACAAGAAAAGGGGAAAGACATATTTTGCCTTGACGCAAAAACTAAGTAAATTCTCACTCAATTTTATTAAAATTTAATAAAATTGCTCTTTTCGTTAGTAAGGTTGCGCACACCAACAGCGATATGATACAATAATAGAATTTTATGAACAAAAAGGAAGCTATGATGGACCAATAATAATCTGGCTTATATCGCTTTCGATGCGCTCAATCCTTTATTGGCTATTTTATATTTCTACATATGAAAATAAATAAAAGATTATCTTGCTTCTTAACACACCACGTGACTAGGATAGCAATGCACGATTCTATTTTGAATCTGTAGTATATTACTCTACATAGTATATTGTACTTATTCGCCTAAAATCTCCAAATTCTATAAACACACAAACACAAATTCTCATGATTGAAAAATAATTGAATTTGTATTTGTGTGTCTGTCTATCTATCTATCTGTCTCTGTTACCAGGCACTCAGCAGAGATACTCATAAATAATTTGAAATGTATTGTAATTTATCTACGGCGCTACAATGACATGGAGGGATTCTCTCCTGTGACGTCATTATTAGTTGCTATGGTAACCGGATAATGGGGAGGTGAGGTGAGTTAGAATAGATAGGAAATATTACGCACGTAGCAATCGTATTTGTACAATGTAGGAGGAGGTTGTGCGTGAGGAGTGTGGAGTATATTTGTTGAAGTTGTGTTTTTTCTGGATTTATTTGGTTTGGTTGGTGGCTTCACCACCGTGTGCCAGGCTGTGGACGTATATGATAATTAGACGAGAATCAAAGGATTTTAATAGTTTTTAATAGAAGATGGTTTGTGCTACGCCCAGAGTATACACGTATAAAGGCAATATACTTATTTATGCAAAAATCGTATAAATTCACATACCGCCACTGCGTCATGTGCCATTATTTGGGCTTATGTACTTCATTATATTTACATACTAATTTTATTTAATTATTACACACGTGTCGAAATATTCATTTTTAGGCCAAACTCCAAAAATATCTAATATTTATAGAAAATTCGAAAAAAAAAAACATCACCCTGTAGGTACGGAGCAGGGGCAACACGTGTAACACGAATACATAATAACACTAATTTGTTTTTCCTGTTTAAAAATGTTTTCATAATGATTTTTGACGCAACCTTAACCTTGGTCTGCCTCTACTATCTTTTTCTAGCTATCTGCTTTTTCTGTCTCACTCAGCAGACTACTCATATACAATGTATAGGTGTAGATCTCTAATCTAGTATATTCTATCTTTGTCGCTCTGTGAGAAAGACAGTTGTTCAGAATGACTAGACATTTACTATTATTATTATTACTTCACTTTAACACAGATATTATTAAAATATCTTAATTAATTTGTCCGTATTAGATTCCCTAGATCTACAAGGCAATAACATATTAAAACATCAATACTGTAGCATCAAAATGGCGGCATTAAAAGAATGCCAGTGCATCAGACGATTACGAATTTCATTGTCGTTTGATATACTCATATACCGATGCATACTCATGCATTTAATTACTTGTCTTCACTTTTTTATCTTATCCTATCTTAGCGGCTGCCAAATTGCCAATCATTTATTAAATCTATATAGGAACTTTGGTTTAGGTATTTATTTTGCTATTAAATTAATCAGTTTAAATATTATCCGGCGAACATATTTCCCAGTCGGCTGAAGTATATTAATGGCGCAAATGCATATAGTCTACGACCTACGTGCTGTGTGGATATACTCTACAAATTACAAGGTGGTCCCAAAGTATAATTAATTTTCTATTTTTCGTTAAAAAATGATTTCTTTACTGAAGCATCAAAACAAGTATCAAGTTAACAGATTTTTCTTTGCTCTGTTTAATTTTACTATAGTAATAACAGTTGTATAGATAATATAACTTCTAACGGCTATAAGATTATTCAGTGCATTTTTACACATTACATTTACAAACACTAGAACAGACAAATAGTTACACCCATTGTTTGTTACATAACGTTAAAATTCAGTTAAATGCCAATAGCGTAAATTTATGTTGTTTCTACATGTGATTAAATGATGAACCATCTATATGCTTTGTTCGTCCAAATTTCTTAATGGCTCAATCTGACCCTAATCCGAGTGGGGCGCCATGACATTAAAGAAAATCGAACACTACGCCAACCAAATCCGACGCTTTACCAAAGCAACAGGATCAGAGAATGCCACATAAGACAATAAAACGCAAATTCAATAAGTTTAATTTAAAAGTTCATATATGTATACTTATAAATTAAATTGTTGCGTTTTTTTATAACTTATTGTTTCGAAATCTCAAATTTCGTCTACTTATTTCCTGGCTAATTTTTGAAGATGAACGTTACAATTATTTTATCAAGATGGTTTGAGTAATAGAGCATCGTCGATAAATCGCTTTTTGTATGATAAAATTTTGCACCCCTTTGGGACTTATTAGTACATTCAGTTCTTTGTTAATAAAGCAGAATGTACGAGCTAGTCTGTTTCCTCTTCTAACATATAATCATCACTTTATGTTCATCGGCTAATTTATAATGATTATGACAGTTTCTGATCTGCAATAAGCTTTTACAGTGAAAATTGTTCATGGCGTAGTATATGAGTTGTCTGGATTTGAGTACACTTTCACCCGTATTTTGCTAATTTAATTTATTTAACAACAATAACAATAATCATAAACATAGTGTGATAATAAATATGGTCAGACAGCCAGCCATTTAGGCAAATTGATCCGGTGCATTGAGGTCATTTTTTATATCGTTTAATTTTAATAATATCTATCAATAAAGTTAATAAACTCATTTATCATTTAAATAATAATTAAGAGGTTAAATACCCGATTTGGTTTGGTTTAGGACCACTTTTACAGTGCAAGAGTAAGCACAGCAATACGAATACCTAGTATGATAAGAAGGCCGACCGATAAAAAAATTCAAAAAATTCCAGCCACACGAAAATTGTAGTTCTATTAATTGCCGTTAGCTGCGCATTGATGCATAGGGCCTTACACATTAGTGTTATTTTATTGCATACCTAAATATATAACAATGTATGCAGCCCAACATACAATAGGTTATATTGTATATGTTATACAATATATTGTTATATTGTCAGGGCGCATCTCTTGGTAACACGTCCAAGCTTATTTAAAAGTACAAACGTTTAAAAGTTAACAATCCGACCATTTTGGATATCAGCCGTTCGTTCTCTTTATATACAAATATGTATCTCCATACATAGCAAGAAAAAGCTATTACGTGAATAATTTGCAGGGGAATGTCCATAATTTGAACCTTTACAATTCGAAAAAGGGGATCTAAAGGATCGAGGATCCTTAGATTTCAAGTTTCACTGTATATTTATATAGTAGAATTATTCTGTAAAATAATTTTATAAGTCGTCACAACTCTAGTATATCAAATATCCGATTGAGATTTTCTATACTAAAGCCTAAACCACAATAACTCGAATTTATCGTGCTATAAATGATGCAGAATTCAACTGTAGAAGTGTCACTGTATATGCATTATTCAAAGGTCAACTGTATAGAAAATCATAGCTGAAACTCTATTAACCGCCATCTTTGATTATGGCGGGTAGATTTAAAATGAAAACCTACATATTTATCTTATAAATATTTTAAATTTTTTTCTGAAGGAATGAAGTGGCCACCACCTGAACAATAACAAAAATTGCTCCATCCAGTCGCGCCTATAACCTTGAATGTCGCAAAAAACACATGGACACAAACACACACGCACGTACAATCCGCACGCATCAGTTACGCAACTTAAACATTTTAACTTAAGGGTTATCGCACATCATACACGAAACATCGTTGCCCACTAACAAAGCACTCATGAAATATAATATTATAATAATCGATTAGAATTAAAATCGCTACCCTTTTGTACTCTACTATTAATTTGCTGTGATGATTAACCACGTAGATTCATTCATACTATGAGTGTGAATACATATACTAAGATGTAAAGTATCCTATGTGCGACGACCTTAATAATTTTAAGAATTCGCCAGTCCAACTCCGTTCTTCGGTTAAAAAAAATTAAAGGTAAATGACACCATTGAAAAAAGACACACACACTCACACACACACACAAACAGACACATGCGAAATATAATTTTCATATTAATGATCAAAAATGATTTTGGCGCCTACTGGCATGGGCCTTTGGTGCCGAAAAAAGTAATTAAAGTAAAAAAAAATACAAACAAAGAACATTCGGCAAACGTGTGCAGACGTCTAAGTACGAGGGCGACATTTAGGAATTTTTAGAAGATGCCATGGAAAGGAGAAATTTTGAATTTTGATCAATAAGATCTCAACTGTGCAGAATACATCATTAATGTTCCATTTGCAATAAAAAAAATTTATTCCACTTTTGTAGTACACACTCACCAACTAGGCATTTTCAGCAAAGTTTTTCACGAGCAAAAAAATACCTATTGCATGAATACCGTCGTTTATTAAGAAAATCCTCACTACAATAAAAAAAAGAAGAAAAAACAACCAAATGAAAGTCCTTTTCATTTCTTTCTTACGCCCTCGGTTGTCTGTTCCAAGCTGTCTTTTCCAGAAAAGAAAAAAAAGGGGGAAAACGAAAAAAACAACGGAGACTTAATGTAATAAAAGTTGGCTGTAATTCGAAAAAGCTTAGAGCTAGCGCTTTTTTAATTCCCTCTTTTACACATCATTTTGTTCTTTTAAGGGATTTGTTGCAGGGAGGAGAACGGGAATGATGAGGATAATATAGAAGACAAAGCTTTTATCTGTCATAGACAATGTAAATTTTAAAGGTCAATTCTACAATAGTTATAGGTAAATTCACAATACTAAAGTCTTGTTTTACAGGGTGCTCAAATACTACCATCCTTTCACATATACGAAAACAGGGAATTGCTTTCGTTAGCCTACTGCTAAATTTTCTTTTATGAAAATGTATACAGGGTGGTCGATTACTAGTGTCCATCTCAATTTTGGAGTTGCATATCTATCAGATTGGCATGATTTCTGTCTTGTATTTTAGGTCACTTGAGAGCCTCAACATTTGGACCAATAAGGACTCTGATCTGAGTTTCCAAAAATTGAGTTTTCCAGTTCACTTTGATTTTTTTAAAGGAAATGTTTACTACTGTTTCTTATCTAGTACTGCAGAGTGTAAATACTTCAAATCAGCTTCGCAAACCGCACATTAAAATTCTATTTCGGAAACGGAGCACAACTAAAATTTAACCCATTTTAGCGAAAAAATCGTTACAATTACTCGGACTCTATCACTACTACTCAGGAATGGAAAATAAGTTTCTTTAGAATAATTTTAATTAACAAAAGTATTGAAATACGATAAATGTCAGACATGTGACTGTCATCTCACCACCTACAACATTAGCATGTTGTCAATTCTAAACGATTCTTAAACCACTGAATAATAGAGATAGACCTCGAGTAATTTGTAGCGGTTTTCCCAATAAAAAAGGTAAAATTTTAAAAAATTTTGGACTGCTTGATTTCCGAAACAGTTTTGAATTTTGATAGCTGGTTTGCAAATCTGATGCAAAGTCCAAAATTGGTTTTGACCCTAGTAATTGACCACCCTGTATACTACATTAAGCTTATGCTTCATTATTGAAGGGTTCTAAAAAGGTATTGCTGCATCCTACATCCATTCACAATTAAAAATTAAATTTATTTAAGGGACATGAATCGCTGTCCAACTACCTGCACATTTTTTCATTTAACTATAGAAAAATTTTTGGAGATGTACGAGAAGGCTGTTGCTATACTTTCCAAAATCGATTTCCCAATTTATTAAAAGTAATAAACGTCTCGAACAATTATGGACTGGACTTTTTTCCTTTTTAAGAAAAAAAAAAAGTAGTCGTTGAGCGCTATAAGGTGAACAGGATATTATACTAGGTGGAGGTACCTCAATGTCGTTAAAGTTAGTTTCAACTAATATTCAACTTAACTTAAATGAAGGATAAAATTCTACATAACGCTAATTTATCAGCTTTTTGTTTTAATATCAGTTCAGTTCCACTGCGATTTGTTTGCTTCCTTTCATACGTATAGTATAGTAAAACTATTCACTTCCTTCCAGAAACAGAAATCCTTGTGTTTCATCATTGTTCCACTTGAACTATTTCCTGATCTTCCCTCATTATTTTCCTTGTCAGCCAGTCACCTACCAGCATACATATTCAGCACTATGATAGTAGTCAAAAACATAACATACAAAAAGACAGAGATGGAGCGCGCAGCAAGGTACATAAAACTTTGTTTTCCCCCTCCGGTTTGGCCCCTCTGGAACACCAGAATTCATCCCCCGAAAGCCCCACATAGTCACCATCGTTACTACAGCCGAAACGATCGATAAGCGACGAAGTATCAGTGATGAAAAAAAAATAAAAAAAAATAAAATGGAGTCCTAAATGTCGCCAGCTCAGCTTATGTAGCTCAGCTCTCATTCTTTCTCTTTGTGCTTTCGTCCTTTGTGGTCTGAAATTATCTTTTTCCATCACATAGCCTAGTTAGCCCTCGCTAGCTAGCTAGATAGATAGATAAACGGCTAACAATTCGCCATGTGTGTATGTGTAAACGAGGATTTTATGTATAGTCTTTTTGAAACAACAACAAGAACGACGACGACGACGACAACGACGACAACTCTGGTGATTATAATCATTTTCCTCTCGTATGGGTAGTTTATTTGCTTCTTTTTTATTGTCTCTTTTGTTTTTGTTCACTATTTCCTAGGTGCAGCATTTTTCAAATGGAAAAAATCCATAGAGTACTGCAATTACACCATCATTATTATCCAAGGAAACACACTAGTAATTTTATCTTTTTATGAAAGAGATATGCCACACTTAACGACGCGACAACGACAGCGATTGGATGAAAATTAATCAGTTTGAATTATCCCAGTCGAAGCCTCTTGGATTTATTAATTAGGAAATGAAGAAATGTTTTGATTTAATTAAAGAATAGATAGATAAAATATCACAGATTTCATTGAAAAAAATATACAATTTAAAGCAGTACGATGTTATCTTACGTCACAGTTAAGTCATAATTTTTGTGCAACGTCTTCAATATTATTTTTGGAATTGTACTGATATTTTAATCGATTTTATTTATAACTAGCGGAAGTATCCGACTTCGTCCGGGGTGACTTTCCGAGCTGAATACTATGAGTTATCAATTAAAATTTTCTATAAGGCAGAACTCACAACCAAACCATAATTACGACTAACCATACGTGAATTTACTATTTTAACGTGAAATAAAAATAAAAGATCGTCGCAATATTTATTTTCTTTAAATTATAGATCTCCGTAAGGCTAAACTTGATCTAAATAGATCTATTGTAAGACCAAACCAAATAACCGATTTAATTTTAAATCTTTTATAATGCAGAAGCCACCACCGAACTAAAATCAACCCGTTACAAATCAGAATTTTCTGTAAGGCAGAACTCGTAATCAAACCAAACGTATGATTGGCCTTACAGAAAATTTTGATTTATAACGGGTCCTTTTGGTTTGGTTGTTAGTACATATTTGTTTTCTATTTTTTCTTAACATTTAAACATGCAATAAGGAAACTCGGAATACTTGAAATAACATACTATGAATAAATAGTTCAAGAATTTATTGTATATGAAGAAATGAAGATAGGGTAATAAAAATATAGAGAAACTGAAACGTTTCTACGACTATCAGTCTGAGATGTATACTGGTTGTATGGTTGGCTGGTGGGCGATATATGCAGTATGGTATGCAGTGCTGCTTGCCACGGATAAAGACATGCTGCTTGCATGTAGGATAGACAGACAAAGAACGATGGTAAAGTGAATTTTATTAATATAGATTTTTCAGTCGTGGTAATTGCTTTAAATAATAAATACAATTGTTGCAGATTTGCTGTAATTCTTTTAATTCGATATTCTTAACGCACTCAACTGACAAAACTGGTGAGTGTTTGTCTCACTTTTTATGTGTATACCACAGAGACAACTACACTTTCAATTGAAAAACGCTACGATAATTACTGTAAATGGAAAAATCAAACCAAATCTGCCAAGAAAATAGCAAAAATAAAGAAATTAAACAGTTCTACGAAATACTGTAAGTAAAATTAATGCATATTGTTAAATACTAAACAAATCTTGAACAACCAAAAAAAAATATTAACTCTGCTAGCGCTGCATCTCAATACCGATTTGAACACATCAAACTTTACACATTAATTTAGTATAATTAAATTTCCCTAAATAATAGTTTTAATGTTGGTGTACTGTTTGTCCCTAAGTATGAAGTAAGATCACATCACTTGGCGTTTCTCTGTATATAATTTCATTCGTACAACAAAAAAAAGCCAAGTAGGTCACATGGAATACTAAACCAAATGAAAAGTGGGCCATGTGTAGGTAGGCCTGAGATCCATCTTTTTTCTTGAGGGCGAGAAAAAATGGCAACGCAGCTCCATAAATTCAATTCCAGAATTGCATAGTGCATTCTGATGATGCTTTTTGAAGAATTGAAAAAAGAAAAAAGAAAAACTGAACAATGCATGCATGCAAGCGACCATTACCGCCCTCGATCGAGTTCCTATTATGTATGTATGCATGTGTGTCGTCCACCTTTTCATCCTCCTCTTTCATTTCTATTAGTTGCAATCCCTTCACATTGCACAATTGCTAGAATAAAAACAAATGCAACGCACTTTTCCGAATTGAATGTTTTTCCCCTCTCTTTACTATTATTACCGCGCGCGTAATGAACAACCACCACAGGGTAAAATTAATTAAACAAAAAGAGAATGCATTTCTCGTGATGCATACAGGGGGAAACTCTATATTGCATATGTACACATATATATAACAAAACCCCTTTTTTCTCTTCTATTTTTAAATAACTGGGTCACTAACGTAAGCAGATAAAACAAAATACAACCCTCCTTCCACCGCCACCACACACGTCCCACTTTACATTAATAAAAAAAAGTAAAGGGCATTCATTGATATGAATGACTGGTAGGTAAGTATATAAGGGTGAATTTAAATGCTATACTATTATTATTATTATTCATAATATACACGCACTGCGGTAATGAATATGAATTTGCGTTTATTTATTGATTGTGGTGATAAACATGGGGTAGATTTGTAGGTATACAGAATTCATATACAGGTATATGAATTATTATGCCGTAAGGCTGGCTAATTATCGCCCAGTAAAAATTAGTTGCGGTTATAAAATAAATTATACTTAGATGCGGTTTCTATACGGAGCGGCTAATGCGCGCAATCCTTTAGATTATACCAATATAACTTGTATTTACTAGTGGTCAAAAGGGAGATCAGAACGAAAAGACGAAGGGTCACTGACCGATTGCATTGGATCCTTAGGATGCTGGTAACTATACAAAAGCGAAAAAGACAATGAATGGTAAGGAAAGAAGAGACATCAAGTTGATATCCATCCATACTGGATTCTCTTCTGTTTCATAAAACCCGCTATGTACATATAGTATAACTCTAACTTGAATGTTAAGCAGGATGAACTGGAGAAAGAAATTGTGAGCGTTGGGATGGAATTTGGATGTATGTAACAGCAGTGAAGAAATGCTGCATGTGAATGGCAGTTAGAGATCTGTAATGGAAGAAGCTGACTTAACCGTATATGACGTAGACGATGAATTGGGATGAGTGCATGTGCACACTGATTTGATATAAGATAAACGAATATAATACAGCAAATGAGTAATTTTTCTTATCACAGCAGTGTAAGTACTTTATGAAACACTATTCCGTTAGACAATCAGTTTATAAATTTGATCGCAAGAAGCTACAGTTTAGATATCACTGGGATAATAATCGAGTGTCAATTATGAAAGTTCATACGAGTGCGAAGAAAGAAAAATCCATAATGAAATACACATGTACATGTCAAGCAAGCGAGAGCAAAGAATGAGAGTGACGTACCGCAAGGAACTGTGGACGAGTCGCGCCAGTCACTCACTTATTTCTTTAAATAAATTAAATAAAAAAAAAAAACAATGCCTAGCCAACACACAATCCGCAAATTCCTGATGATGTATAAATACATTCATCCATAATTATTTTGGAAAAAAAATGAACTCTAGTATAAACAAATGTTTTTTTTTGTTTGTGGAATGTTTCTCTTTCCAATTATTGCCACCATCGATTTTTTTTTTGCGATACTATTTTCAAATTCCTACTAAACTGTAATAATAATAGAAATTATAAATATATTTTTAGGTTATGTTCCCGCTGCCCCTTCCACCAGCTTCTTCTCGCACACAACCACATACCACATAGCAGATAAAGTAGATAAAATGATGCGAGCAACACTCGCATTATCTCATTTTTGTTGTACTATTTTACTCACATATTTTATCTGACTTTTTTTCGATTATTTTCGTATTTTATGAGACAAGTGACACTCATTCAACATAGATAATTAACGGCCATAATATGTTGCAACAATGTTGGGTAAGAAAAATATACCTATCTTTCTCTCTCCGTTTTTTTTGAAAAAGAGAAGAGTCAAACAGAGTAGCATCCAGATGTTATTCACGGCCAAAACAAAATTCAAAATCTAGTTTTTCAACAAAAAACTATGATAAATTGCATCAAAACATAAATTGGGCAATTACATGACCCACTTAGCCAAAAACTGGATAAATAGTCTATTTTGATATTGAAATTAAAACTATCCCGTTTCCCTATCAGGTTTATTCTGGTATAACTTTACCACTACAAATAAACAGAGAAAAGAGATTGTACGTCAACAACGTCTCACGAATGTCTATTTTCTTTTTCTTATCGAAATTGACAGCAGATGAATGTTTATTTCATACACATTGCATGAATGCATGCATCACAATATTCACCATGCCTAGCCAACTAGTCTAGTTTTCGAATCTCTAAACATTTGCAAAACAATGTTGCCAAGCAGTATAAAATGGACATGATGATCGTAAAAATCAGAGAGAAGCTGTATATGAGGAATAAGAATGGAACACTCGATTTCTCTTTAGATAATTTGAAATTGTTGAAAAATTCAAACAAAATATGTACAATTGTAGCATTACTTTTCTTCATTTGTTCATTTTCTTCTTCTCTCTATTTTCCTGCTACCTTTTGGCATCATTATTGCATTAGTAATCTTCGTCGGAAATAGTACGTTTATAATTAGATTACCGGTGTGTGTGTGTGTGTGAGTGCACACACCAGTATACATATGTATGCGTGCGAAACTTTCTTCAATTTTCGCAAACGAAAAAAATCTCTATTTGAATATACCGCTTTGTAAAATTAGAGAAAAGTTTAGTTCATTTAAAAATTATTTGACAGTTTCAAATTGATACTATAGATAAGAATTCTGTTCTACTAAATAGAAACATTCTTTGAAACAAAAATTAAGTCATTTCCAAAAAAAATGTCTTAAACATTAATATTTGTACTTATTGTAGCATCATTTTAAATGACAAATTTGTACAGACTTTTTCTTCATTATTATCATCGTTTATATGGCAGTGGGATGAAAATGCCGTGCTTGTAATTTGCAAAAAATAAAAAAGATTAACGTAGAATATGGTAAAAACATGACAACTAGGAAAATAACCATAATTTATTATTACCAAGAAGTAGCATTACAACATTCAGCCCGCCATTACTATTATACTAACTGCTATACCTACATGTACATATTATACTGAAGTAGTGATAGACATATAAACTAAATGTCGTATCGTTCGGCAAATAAGCCTTCATGCTTCAGTACAGCAGTATATAAAAGCAGTAGTTCCATTTAAGACAATTTGTAAGAAAATCACAGAAGAGATTACTATCAACAGAATGACACAAAACGTGGGTGTGTATATAGAGGGTGGTGCCCGGGCTGACAGAGGGAGAGAAAGAGGATGAAAATAACGACTAAACGAAGAAATCCCTGATAGGACAAAAACAGAGAAGGAAGGGATTGAAGCAGAACATAATCGTCGGTATTGAAGTAAAGGGAGAAAAACTACGGATTTCCTCAGTTCGCATATTTAAGCTGATATTGCCCATTTACATTGTTAAAATAACGATTACCATTCGGAGAATCAGAGCCTACTGCATACAGAATACTATGTAGCACGAAATGGATATTTTCGTATATAAAAACGGCAGATGAACAATTTCAAAATGGAATAATTTCAACATTTACCTAAATGTAATTAACAAAAGAGAAGGAAAATTGAAGAGTTCAAATTGGTGTTTAACTTGACTAACTTTTATTTTATGCCAAAAATTTACCTAACCTTTAATTTATACAAATTCACGAAATTTACTCTTTGCATCAGTTGATAAACAAATTCAACATATCAGCATGTGCAAATTGAATAATTGCATATATACAATTTAAAGCAATTCTTATAGATGTGATCTTACGTTATTAACGTAAGATCACAGTTATTAAGTCATAATTTTTCTGCAACGTTGTCAACAGTATTTTTGGAATTGTGTTGATATTTTAATCGATTTTATTTAGAATTTTTCAATCGTTGTAATTGTTTTAAACAATAAATATAATTGTTGAAAATTTATTTCAAAATTATTAATATCGTAAGTATTGACGAAGGTAAACACGTATTTCATTTATTTTTTTTAATTCGATATGCTTAACATATTGAACTGACAAGACTCGCTTTTTATGTGTATACAACAAAGACACTTTCAATTGAAACGCTACTATAATTACTTGAAATTGAAGAATCAAATCACATCTGTCAAGAAAATAGCAATAAAAAAGTTAAACAGTTCTACAAAATTATGTAAGTAAAATTGATTCATAGTTATAATGTTGTTGTACTGTTCTTGACGTAAAGATCACGTAAGATCACATCTGGGTACATTTAACTGTATATACCTATTTCTATTAGTTCAGACGTGTACCACAGTTTAGACAGTTAAGTCACCTACATGGCTTCGGAACCATTGCCTGTCCAATTGCAGGATGTAAACCACTTAGCGCGCAGGCGACTTATAACTTTAGTTTCGCATATCTGTACATATTAATACATATGTTTATAACTAAACGGAACAGGTAGCAGTAATTATGATTATTATTAGAAGATTGTCCTAGTGGGATATCGCCCCCTGTGAGCGAATGGTCACCTGGGCAGTTAGATAGTATAATAAGCTAGACTGTACTTCATGTAGCAGATTGTCACAAATACTTTTAATTTATTGTTTAAGATATATTGCTATAACTTTACAAAGTGTACTTACATGAATCTGAATCCTGCTCATGCGCCGGTGGCATGGGCAAGCGCTTGCTATTTAAATGTTCCTTTCTGTTGTCACCATTAACAAAATCTTCATTATTATTATTATTAAATTTGTTCTTTATCAATGTCGTTTCACTATTATTAAAACTACAATTACGATTCTTATTATTTTTATTACCCTCGTTCACACCACTATTTTTATTATTACTACTGTTATTTATAATATTAAAAGTATTTTTTGATTTTTCTATCGATTGATCGGATTGATTTTGTTGAATCGTTTCGTAATTATTATTATTATTATTATTGATATTAGATTTGCTTCTATCAAATGTTTGGAACTGTATAAAAAAACTCGTTCTTTGCGTGATTTTTTGTCGAACACTGTTCGATTCCGAATCGCGTTTACTTCTAAAATTATTATGTAACCGTTGAGGAAGGGCAAAAGACGAGCGACGGGAAATAGTTGAGGAAAAATGAGCTTTTTTCAAGAAACTTTTATGATAAGGTAAAGGATAAAGAGGTGGATGATGTGAAGAGGATGGAATTATTATGCTAGTATCACCACTTTTCCTTATAGCTAAATTGGAAGAGGTTAAATAATTGGAATTTTTCAAGTAATTACTATTACTAGTGTTAATAACAAGTGAGGGCACTATTATTGTCCTTGTCGTGTCCGTCGTCGAACAACCCACCACAACAAATGTCAAAATGACAATTACAGCGTAAAATAAAATGGCGGCCAGCTGGTTAGCAGCCTTTTGGGCTGTGGTCGATATAATGACGACCAACAACCCGGCATATAAAGATGATAGCACTGTGTGTTTTAATGACCTTCTTTATGACCTTCTCTGGGTCGTACTATACTTATGTGGTCGTACTGATGATGTTGTGAAAGGTGGGGTGAGAATTGCTGGGGGAGGGTGGGAGAGTCGGAATTGAAGGGAAAAATGCCGGACAACAAATACCATCAATCAATTCGATATGATTTTCTTCTTGTTATTTTTCGTAATTCAATTTAATCAATCTATCTAGTAAGAATTTTTGTTCACAAAATCACGACGTTGACAATCTATTATTAATATCACTATATCGCGTCAATTCACAGGGGTGATAAAAGAACTTTTTTATTTTAAAAACACTAACGCACGAGTTGGATCGTCGCAATTCAATTCGATGTCTTTTTGAAAATGAATAATGAAAGACTGCGTGCTGCATTTCAATATTTGCGAACTGTTGATATTGGTACTATTGGAAATAACAATTGGAATAGCACCAGTACTAGCCGTTGTAGCAGCAGCTACTACTGCTGCTGCCGCTGTTGGAATTATTCTTGTAAATACAGATGATGCTATTATCATTATACTAGTTGCATAGTGGACTCAACAATACATGTATATTGAACGAAGTGTGGCAACAATGCTGCTAGCTGAATGGGTGGTGACTGAGGTGGTGATGGTGGTTGTGGTGGTAGCAGTGCAGTCGGCAAAAATGACATCTGGACAGTACCTAAAATCATATAGAAACGAATAATTAATCATGAGTCAGAATATCGCTTCAAGCAGCTTGACCCTCAGTCAATGAACGATTACTATTAAAAAAATAATATAATATTCCCACGTGTAAAATCTGAAAATTACCCTGTCTACCCTAATCTATCTTCCTTCCCTCGTGCCAAAATCCAAAACGAATACTCGTATATCCAGGTCACTACTATAGCGCCTGGAAAAACTGGATCAACTCACACTTGTACACACGTTCGATGGGATTTTTTTTTCCTTTCTATTTGAACACGTGCCACCCCAAAAAAAATGGGTAAACGTGTGCTGACATTTCGGTAGTATAGGCACATGGGGGAGCAAGGGAATAAAAGACGGTGTAGCGTAAACGAATTAGAGCACATGAAAAGGTGGTGGTGGCGTAAAGAGAGGATGATATCAGAATAAAATAAATCACGCCTTTGTCTTGCCTGAAATGAATAAAAGAGTGGAAAGGTCACTAGAATAATGATGCATAAATAACTTGAGCTCGTGATTGACATTTCAATAATAATTATCATAATTAAAGAATAAAAAATTCGAGTGACGTCCAATGTAGATTAGGCATGTACATAAGCAGGTATGTACTTCTATATACGTACCTAACTATATACATATTCATCTTTTTTAAATATCGTCTTAATAATATTTGCATAAATAACATTTGAGAGTTTTTATGCCGTCCAAAATAACGTCAATTTTTGTCAAAGTTATCGTTATTTTTAATAAACTACAGACAAAAAATACAGAGTTTTTATACCCAAAATAGAAATAAAGGAAAATTACAGTTCGTTATAATATTCTCAAATTTGTTTGTGTTTACAATATGACAAATATAAGTAATATGACTTTTAAGTTAGAATTCGATTACTGTCAAACGATTTCTTAAATAAATCCTTACATTAAATTATATCATCGCAAATATACATTTATCATAGCTGATAATAGAAAATAAATACATTTTAAGTTTAAACAATTTATATGCTATTTAATTTACCCTCCAATAGATTTAAAAAAAGATTTAAAGACATACATTGAAATTAAATTTTATTAGAAATATGTGAATTCATTAAATTCATTTAATTATTTAAAATTAGTATGATATAGCAACGCCACCATATGTCAAAATAAGTTTAATAAAATAAGCACTAAAAAAAAAAAAAGAAATAATTTACTTATTTCTCCTCTAATAAATAGTATAACTATTTCTAACTCCTCTTATAACTAATAGGAATTTGTTACAGTTAATAAATCATCATTTGAGAAAAGTGCATGCGCAGAATTACGGAAATCATAACGGAAATTACAAAATAATGGACATAAAAACTCTCTACTATGTTTATATAAAAATTTACGTACTAAATCTACGACTATGATTATGCATTAAATTTAAGAAGCTGGATAATCCCACTCTTAAGAACTTTTATGAATTCTGTATGCGTCTGTATGTACAAGAAGTGTATGCTTCAAGCAAATTCTTGTATAGCTAAGTTTAAGCTAAGCTAATTAGTGCTGATTTTCATGGATGTTGCTACGACATGATAAATTATTAGACGATCTGCTCGACAGCAGCAACAGCAGTAACAGTAGCAGCAGAAAAATTAATTATAGCCGAAATTAAAATCAGGTTAATTTGTATTTGCCTCATTCTGTCTCTGTTAGTAAAAAATTAATTGTACATAATTATTATTTCTTGTCGAATTGAATACGTATAGGTACATCATAGATAGTAGAATCACTTAATTTAATGAATAATCGTATAGGATCTTTAGATTTGAAAGAGAAATTGAAGAAACGGCGCTTCATCAGACACCTCAGCCGCGTGCTGTCATCTAAAATTAGATCCAAAATACATGTGTAGATACACACTAAATTATATTAATGATTTTCGACAAAATTAAGGATTTCCAACAATAAATCAAAAAACAAGGAGAAAAAAATAAAGGTCAGCGAGCACTAAAATTTATGGAATTGACTTCCACTATTTTTTTTTTTTGGGATAACTGACTGATATTTAATTTTAATTTAAAATTATGTAAAATTATTTTTATTACTGGTATTAATTAAAATTTTTAGAAACAGCATACCCGGTTTCGCTTGCTTTCTTTCATTTCGTGGCTTTATAAATTCAGTCGTGTTTTCTCTACCATAAAGGCACATTTATGAGGCAAATGAACATAATTAAATAGAAAATTATTATATTATTATTTTGTATGGCTTTCCCACATTTTCCTTTCCCATTCAGTCTCTAGTAATATATCAAATTGTTCTTCTATTCAAATGAACATGAACAATACGCACGTGAAGATGAAATATTATTTTCCCATGACCTCACAAAGAAAATTATGAACCCCCTTAGAACCGTTGAAAGAGCCATGTTATAGAAATCTACAATATGACAACGTTGCACGAAGCACACTAGCTGGCTGGCTTGCCGTCTAAACTAAACTATACGTATATAAGATAATGTATTTTTAACTTCTCCAAAACTATGGTATTTACAAGGAGAGTGCCAAAAAATACTACTATTACGATACAACTCGTACATGATGGCAAAATATATTAGTTTAATTCAAAAAGAAAAAAGTAAAAAAGGAAGAACACAGAATAATAATTATTTAGTAAGTCAAAAAGCCAATTAAACTGATTGATTATCATTAATCTAGTACACAATTAATTAAATTGTATTTCCATCATTTTTCTTCGAAACCCCTTCATTTTGAAGGCTAGATGGCTATAGTTGATTCTTCAATTCGAATATTTGGCGCCTGTTTTCCTCTTTTACGTCGTCACTTCTCCGGCCGGACCAGAAATATTTGAAAAATTCGCAATGGAATAAAAAAAAACACACCACTGAATAGTTTGATAGAATCCATATTACATTATTTTTTTGTATTTATTACAAACTTGCTGTTGTTGACCTTACTGACTAACCAACTAGAGAGATAGAGAGAGAGCGAGCGAGCGAGCGAACGAGTGTCCTGCACGTGCTTTCAAACTTTGAAAAATATTTGCCGGATAATGACATCAGATTTTCATCAGATTCTCAATGAAATTAGTAAAAGATGAGTAATACACGCCCTAGCTAGTATACACATCGCACGATTGGCTACATTGTAGGGCGTAGTGTAGTCTTAAGGCACACTCTATTCTATGTGGGCATGACTGGCTTTATAACCAAATGCATATTGTCCATTTATTTCAGGTATATGATTGGTTGGAACTGGTAGCCACACCCACAAATTAGAAAGTAGATGACTTAGATTCATTTACTCACAACAATTTAAATAATAAGTTACAGAATGGTACAAGATGAGTTTTGTAAACAGTTAACAAAATAAAGAAAAATAGTAAAGCAACGACCTTTCATGAGTGCAATTTTAAAAACAAACGCCAACAGAAAAAAAGAAAATCAAAATGTTTCTTTTTAATTTTGATAAATTATACTACTGACACTTTGCAGTGGGAAAAGGATAGAGAATGCACAAAAGTGAAATGAAAGAAAGAGAAATATAATAACACATTGGCTACGAGCCCGAGTAAAAATTTTAGAAGAAAATTTTTCATTTTATCACAATCATGATATGAGCATGTTTTGAAAATGACCTTCATTGGTCATGATCATCAGGATTGCGTACATTTTTCAATAGTCAACGAGAAAAAAGGCAGCCCAAACTATTACATAAACGCACCTGGAAAATATTAATGCAAAAATTACACCAGAAAGGTGTAAAATACAGTATTAAATACATTTATTTTGATTTTTGATAGTGCTAAATACTAATTCAATTCTAGCGGGGGAAGGAGTGTTAATTAATAATAATAATAATAATGCACCATTACTTGGCGTAAGTGAATTAAATAATTGCCAATAGTAGAGAAAATATACTGTAATAGAACAGAAATTAATTATTTTTAAAACCTGATGCAATTTCTGCTATTGTCTGTCTGTCTAGACATACAGACAAGTTGGCCAATTAAATTATAGTTGACGATTTCATTAACAAAATAATAATAATAATGATACATGCAACCATATTGTAGAACACAATAATAAATTGATCAAATTAAACTTAATTGAGTGTTTGTGGGTGTATATGCTTTTTGTAAAACTTTTAAACAAATCTTTATAAATTGAGTCAATAGAGAAAAATAAGTGTTGGCTTGATTTCGATTCATACTGCATGGCTATGATTTATGAAAATGATTCAGGTGGCTATTATTTTATTCTAAAAAAATCAGTATTAGGTCCATTCTGCACGATTTGGACGATATTATTTTAGTACATGACTGATCAATGCTTGGCGTGAAACGTTATTCGTGAATAAAAGTAGAAATTTATAATATTTTTAACTATTTATCAATAGAAAAAAGCCATACAAAATTTGTGAAAAATCACAGTCTCTCACTTTCTGGCGATCTTGATCAAATTAATTTGATTAGATATTATCTACAGATTGGATAAAAGGAGATCTGAATAATAAATGAGGAAGTTAACATATACATGAATAAAATTCACACTTTTCCATTATACGTTTTCTTCGTAAATATAATACAAAAAATGCATTTTTAAGTAAAAATTGTTTACAATTTTCTTGAATAGTGCAAAACATTAATTTAAAAATTTGTATCTAAAACGCACATTTTTCTAATTATACAAATATTGAACAAGGGCATGCGCAGTAACCATATACGTACTGTTCTCTGTCGTAATATTAAATTTCATTATTTACTACAAGACACAATATAATTATATTAAATTAACAGAAAACCGAAGCAAACGAATAAGTAATCGAGAACTGCGCATGCTCCCAGACTATTTTATTGAATAGAGTAAAAAAGAAAAATTGAAACAAATAAAAATGCTGCAATAAAATTGCATAGTATAAAATAGGCTTAAAATACATACTCTGAACCTGGACACTGTGAACTTTTCACATTTTCACGGTTCATTTGCAATGTTTTTTTTTTCAATTGGGTAAAGTAGTTTTAGAAGTGGTGAGTACTATTTATTATCATCAAAAGGTTATAATTTCCCATAACAACCTCAATTCATTCAAATGGATTTATTTGCCCCGGTAACTGGTGAGTCTAATATTCAATAAGTACATACTACATATGTACATGCATTCGTATTGCATTATGTATGTATTTCTATTTCATTTAATATCCACTACAAACATATGAAGTGAATGGCATCAAAGGTATGATGTCAAGGATGAACATAAAATAATGATAATAATCGTTATTATTATTATTCGTTGGAAAATGTAGATGACATAGATGGTATAATATGGCGATATGCGTGCATTTACGCTTTATTTATTATTACTATTCTCATTATGTAAGTATGGAAACTAATTTGATTATTTTGCATAAAATCAACATTAGCACCTACATAATAATTATTAATTGCACACAAAACATAGGCAATATACAATTAATTGCATCAAATTATCAACAATCGAAGATATTATTATTATTATTATTATTAATATACAGCAATAATAACTGAAAATTCATAATAATTAATATCGAAGTTGTATTAAATATGCTAATCAGGTACTTAACGTAAACCATAAATTGTCATTACATAATTAAAACGACGATTAGGAAATAATTGTTAAGATATTAATTGATCAATTTTTCTTTACTATTTTCTCTTTCCTAGCAGTCCCAGTCATGCTAAAATTCTCTATTGGTTTCTATATATCAGTATGCGTATGCGAAAATCCTCCTCCTGACATTGTCTCCTGAAAATTTTATTTTTATTTACAGAATGGCATCATGGTGGTAGTGGTCGTCGTGATGGTAATGGTGGTGGTGGTGGTGCGTCCAGAGAAACATAATGAGAGCAAGAGAGAAAAATAGTCCAAAGTGAAATTTTAAAAATAACTCCCGGCCCCTGAACATACACACACATACAATATAACCGTCGTCTGTCTACCTTAAAAAAAAAAAAATATTTTTCGAGGTTATGTCGTCGCCGTTGTCTTACCGGATACAGGTGTTGTTGTCTCCTGCTATGTGTATATGCGTGTGTAAGACGAAGAAGGCGAACAATTTTGTTTTTGCTTACTGGAGGTATATTGCTACGACGGCATATAAAGTAAACTACAGTTTGAAATGGGTTAGAGGAGGGGAGGGAAACGGTAATGTTTACTACTAGGTCAATTTTTGCTACACACAGAAAATTTACTTTACTACAGACACTAACCAATTTTATGACTGCTAGAAATAGGAGAATAAAGGGATGAAATGCGGATTATTATAATATCAAGACGCACATCTACAGGGTGGTACGTAAAGTTCAACGAAACATAAATAACTAAAAAGTATCATGAAAAATGCGATTCCAGGTTATAAACTTAAGAAATTTTTAACATCGTTCTTCACTCGAACATAAAGTACATGCGTCTGTATAATAATAATATTAAAAATGTACATACATTATCTGTATTTGCTGCCTGTGTTGATTTTAAGATGTAACTGCAAAGCTGACAACATATTCACACACTGAAACCGCAGTTCCACAAAAGAAATAATATTACTTTTCAAAAAACCCGCGCTTTCTCTCTAGACCAATATGTCACCGTTATATGTTGTTCGTTTTGTCAAAAACTATAAGCTAGCACCACGACGAGTATCGGTCGCACTCGCGTCGTGTGTTATATGCCTGCTGTTTGTTTGTTCTGCTCGTTTCCCTTTTCTATAGTCGTTGTTTGGATCACCGTTTTGCTATTGCTTTCCTCGTTCGTTATTGTCGTTGGTGTCTGTTTGTCCGCTCCTGCTTTACGTTAAAATTCAGTTTACATTATAAACATTTTTTTTTGTATTTGGTCCGCGATTATGGAAAAATATTTTATTTAAAAAATAATAATTTTTTAACGATAAAGGAGAAATAGATACTTCTGATTTTCCGCTAATCCTTCTTTGAAATCATGGCATCAGATTGTCGATGGTGTTTTTTTTTTACGTTTTGTGTCGCTGGTCCAAAAAATAAATAATTAAAATTTTTAGTGGTAGTAGCGGCGACGGTGACAGCGTGAATGTTTTAATCTAGTTCTGGATGACTATCTGCTACAAAAGATTTATTTTATTTTCCGCACGGAATTAATTAATTGTTCTCCTATAATTTCTTCATTCTTACTATACACGAATTTTAATCAAATAGAAAATATAACCGGGGACCGGGTGTGTATTTATTATTAGTTGGCTGTTACATCAACACAGTTCCATGCGTTTCTGATCGTCGCGACAAACTAGTCGAAATGGTTGGTTGGTCGACTTTTGTGTTGGCCGGGGAATCGTGGTCGCGACGGTGGCAGCCGAACTTATCGGCGGCAGCAGTAGGAGAGCAAGCAAACAGCGTCGGCGATCCCGTCGGAGGTGGCAGCGCGGTGGGCAGCAGCAAACAACAGTAGACGAACAACACCAGACGAAAACCCGAACATTGAGTATCGGCTTGTCTCGGTTTCTCTGGATACGACGACATATGGCTGGATGAGAGAGTCCCCCTGGACACCAATGTTGTCAAATGCGTCCACTTTTCCTTGAATGAAATTTTATATAGATTGGTTATTTGTTCAGTTGCCTTATAGAATATACAGGAAGATCTAAAATAAACATATGGTCTCTCATTGCCTTTGCATTCTCCATTTATTTCTCCCTTGACCCCTAAGACTATATATTATTATACATTTACTACTACAAAAACCAAAACAAATTATCATTCAGACGGTGACGCGTCCTCAAGTCTAGTGTGCCAAAATTCGGGAGAATTTTTTTCTCGACGGAGCTTCTAGACGTCGACATCGAAAACGACGACGCTTGTTTGGTAGTGTAGTAGGACTCTGAGAGCAAATTACTTTGTTACAATGTAATTGTTTTTTTTTCTGATTTGAGTGGTTATGTAGTTGGTATAAACGATGGTATGGCGATTAAATAAAAAATCGGTATAATTAAACTATGTATGCATAGTTTATCATTTACTTCCGCCATATTCTCATTTTCCATTCCTTTCTCTTTACAGCAGCACTTTTAGCTTGGTTCTCCGAATGCTTTTTTTCTCGACTTTTAATTTTAGATGGTTTAAAACTCAACCATTGCCGCCACCACCATCATCATAATAAACAGAAAAAAGACAAGGAGATAGATAGACGGACAGTGAATAAAGGATAGGGAAGAAGAAAAACGAGGTGATTGTGGCTTTTCCGCGGATTGCTTTCTTTTAAAACTCATTAAACTGAGTGGCTCTTTTATCTACCAGTCTAATTGAAAGTAGTTGAAATTTTACCGCGATAATAATAATAGTAACAGTAATAACCATCAGTTGTTCGATGTAATAGAAAACGTAGGATTTAAGGATTAACGTTTGGAACAACAACAACAAAAAAAAAATAGATGAATCGAAATTTATTTTTAAATGTTATTAGCAAAAGGAATTAAAGTCTATGGCAAAATATGCAATGTCAGTACATGCATACAATCATGAGGAGTACAAATTATTCAATTACCTACCTATACTAGATCACAAATGTATATTATAAGATTGGTCCTTTGAGTCGGATTACTTAATAATTATTTTTCGGAGCACTGTCATCTCCTTTTTTTGGACAAAAATTTCAATATTCTTCTATTTACAGATAGTTCTATTCCTCTTGCTTACAGCATGAAGGAAAACACGTTGCTACTATCTAATCTATACGAATATACATTTATGTGCATCTGTATTCATGCCGAACGCTAACAGAGGCAGAAAGAGACAGTTAGTATCCCACTTTAATCATTAATTAAATCCAAATGTCATGATGAAAGTCAAGTCAATCCACATCATGGCTTTCAGCTTTATCTCTCTTAAATTGACTTTTGCAACTGAGAAGAAAAATGCATAATACTGAATGCACATAATAGGCATTGAAAATAGGATAGAAGAGAGAGAGAGAGATAGAGATAGAGAGACTTCAATGTTGAAGCAGCGATGCTTTTTTGCATTGCAATGCCCTTAAAGCACCGTACTCATTTTTCGTTCTACTCAGCTGGCTGGCTTACCCGTTGACTTGCACATGTCATTTCATTATTTTTATCGTTCTTTTTTTATTCTTTGCCATGCATGTGCTCATTTATAGTCTTATTTTGTCTGAGTGAATGCTCAGCCAAAGTAAAACCAGACGACCATAATGGCGGTCAATCAATGTTACTGCTGCTGCTACCGCTGCCACTGTTGCTGTTATTGCCAAGCAGGACAAAGAAGAAGAGGAGAACGGAAGGAAAAATTGCAAAAAGTCATTGTCTGGCCAACTAGCCAGCTAGCCAGCCAGACTGTCGTGTGTACCTAGTGATGATAATGATGATGGCAAGTCATGGTCGAAGAATAATTTGTTAGGCAATTAAGATAAAATTGTCGTGTCGTTTGTAAAACATTTTGATACATTTAAAAATTTCAAAGCACATTTAAACATGTGGGAAAATTCTACACGTTCTGCTTCGGGGACAACTAAAACTCATGCGTAGCTAATCCTTTTAGGATCTTTGATATTAACAAGAAGTAATAATAACTATTGATTATCGAGTTGACTGTCTATCGTCCAAGTATGTTCTTACCTATTTGCAGGTATAAGTGAAATTAATATGCACCACTTACGCAACTTGCCTTACCATGCCTCGGTGTAGCTTTTTGTCAAAAACTCACAAGTTGTGTGAGTACATAGAATGAAGAAACGAGAGAACGGAAAATCGAGATCACGAATTAGAGTGAACCGGCGACTCGTCGGACTCTGATTAAACCTTCTTTTCTTGCGCTATTACGGCATGACAAAATTTAATTATTTCCGTGCGAAATTCACATCCGTAATTTGATAGTCCAATTAATTTAATGATAAAATAAATAGGTTTTAAAATTAATTTTATTAGCGTTATTGATAATTAATTACTTCGATTGTAAGGGTAAATTATTAGATTAAACATTTTTAATTGGATATTGATTGTAACGAGCTTTTTCCTGCATTGAACATTTTAAAAGAACATCAAATTCATATCTTCATATACTGATTATTATTCAGATCGAATTGGAGTTGACAGTAAAATGATATATTATGATATTAATGGCAATTAAACTCACTTCTTATATTACCTTCCTAATGTTCAATGACAATCCATAACTCTCTTATGCATATAATGACGTTTATGACAGAGATAATGTTACTTTTCCGTCTATTCCATTCCTTCTATACTGATTAGAAACTTACAAATAAATTGGTATAAATTAACTTTACTATTAATCAAGAAGGCCTATCATAGGATGGAAATTTTTCTTTCTGTTCGCATATTTTCGGTATATACATTTGAGGAAATCCTTATCAAATTCTTGCTAGAATAGAAGCTGCTTAATTAACCTTTCACATGGTCAGATAGTAAGATAAAATCTTAAAATAAGACGGAAAGAAAAGTCTCGCTTCTGGTGGTCTATCCACTAAAATTCTTATCCGATAGAACAGAAAGGAAGGTCATAAGTCCATCTTCCGTTCCTTTTGCTATAAATTTTAAAATATATAATAAAACAATAATTCGCCCAGAGCCTTAAAATGCTAAGCGCCGAACTTTTCCTTATAGACAAAATAGCCGGAAAAGTCAAGCACGGTTATGGAACGAAGATAAATTACAAAAAAAAGGTACAGCGAACAACGTGAACTTTTTCAGACTTTAGACGGACATTTTGAAATACTTTTTAACCCTTTTATGACTTATTATTATTATTGTACATCCAATGTGTTAGAGCGGACAAACTTTTCCAGTTCGTCTCCGTCTCATCTAGTCTCGTCTAGCGCATTTAAAGTTTGCATTTATTCCTATCATGCTCATAGTAGATTTCAATGCTCTGTGTGTGGATATTTTTTGAAAGTTTATAAACACACAACACACAATAGGTTGTTTTATGAGCTTGGAAATGAAGGAAGTTTAAGTAGTGGATGAAAAGTTTTAAACGAAAAACGATGAGGTCTAGTTTGTAGCCAAAAAGTGGAAGGGTGGGATTATAACAATAAAAATCTTTAACGAAAAGTTAGATAGCGTTTCGAACTAGCAAAGGAACAAAACAAACAAAAGAATACACAAAATGTCAAAAACAAAAAGTTATCTGAGTATATGCTTATTGAAAGCATATTAGTAACTAGTGGAAGTACCCCGACCTCGTCCGGGTTGAGGTATTAATTGAAATTCTCTATAAAGCAGAACTCACAACCAAACCAAACAGGACTCACAATCAACCCAACAGCCCGTTATAAATTAGAATTCGTTATAAGGTATGCTGAGAATTTTTTGAAATTTCCTATCTCCATCGGTCTTCTTGTTTATAGTCCTCCATAGTTTTATTATTTCAAATAATTATCATAAAAGTGGAAAAAACAATACAGCACACTGCGCTTAGCTACTAAATCTTGTCTGAAATTAATATATGCACGGTGAGATGGCACCATAATAAATAATTATTCTAAACATCCATAATTATGTGATGATGATGTCAGACACTGCTCGTTAATCAGTGAAATTCACAATGAGCCAGCCAAGTGCATGTAACGACTGACTGGGGTGAGGTATAGGTCGCCTGCCTGGCTACAAATGTCTATGCACATGGCGGAAAGAAGCATAGCGTACAAAGTTAAAATAAATTTAAATTGATTTTTATAATAGGTTATAGATGATAACGTATAATTAATCAAAACATTATCTCAGCATACGCACACGCACATAGTATGACCTAATTTCGGATCTTAAATAAAGAATTCTTTACAATACTGCGGTAAAGATTAAATAATGAAGATAAGATGGACTTTTCTAGTTGAGCTACAAAGCGAAGCAACTATCGTGGCTCTCTTGACTCGTGAAAGACGGATAGTTTTAGTTTTTTTTTTTATATATATCTATACAGAGTTTACACTTCAGCTGAGGATCTAATTACTTTTTTGCCTGTCTAGGTTGCATGACAACAAGTTTTTTTTTCTAAAATCATTTTATATAAATATCAAGAAAATGTAATTTTAGATTCAGGAAAAATAAAAGTTATCTTTTCCGTGATATATTTATATATGTTTCAAACCTTTTAACCCGAATAATAATCATAATTCATAATTTATGCCAGAAGCGATTCATAATTAAATAGGTATCATGCACTACAAAGCATGCTTTGTGATGCCCGCTTGCTCTGTTTGTTGCTTAATTATTTAACAGTAACTAAACAGATTTGTTCATTAAATTTCAGAGTATTAAGATATCAGTGGTTTATCTTAAGGAGAAATCTAGCGAAATTATTTCGTGCTTTTGTTTTATCGGGATGAAACTCATTAGTATTTGTGATTGAGTCATGTCCTATTTATAGATGATAGAGTAAGATCATCTGAGGACAGTGGTGTGTAACAACTTGCAATAATCATAATAATAATTCACCACCATCTTAGAATATGCAGTTTTATGTATATAAACTAACTTATACAATTAATCATCCAAATGAAACATCGGCGTTGGTTTGGTAAACATAAATTAATCATATTTAAAAAAAAAATGGGCACGATCAAAACATAGCGCTTCTCCCTAATCTTCATCTTCTTTTGGTCCGTCATTCTTTTCATCCCATCACTAACAACTCGAAGTATTCCTATGTATATGTAATTTAATTATTGTAATTATGCATATACATAGAACACAAACATGATCAATAGGACGAAAAATAACAAAACATCTCTCTCCTCCTGTTTTCTCAACATTATTCATTTATTACCAATACCACTACAGGCTCTTTGCTTCCTGTGTGATTCTGTATCTGCTCAGACGACCTCCTCTCTTGTTGCTCGTTGGCAAACATTTGAGTATTCGGGCGAACGAGAAATTAATCATTCTCGATTTTCCATGGCAGCATAGCATTCTCCTCCTCCACCTCATCTTCCCAACATCCCAAGGGTAATACTACCATGATGGCAGTTTGCTATCATTACTGCCACTACCACTCAAATGGCAGGTTATTTGTTCCTTGTGTATTTGTGTGTGTGTGGTTGAATAGCAACACTACCTCACTGGACTTCTCTATAATAAATAAATGACTAAAAAATTTCTTCCTATTCGGGTAGTTTCATATTGGTTTTTTCCTTTGATTTGTATGTATCTTATTGTTTGGACTCTATAGAGAATATAGGAACAAAGGAACGCTAGAACAGGAATAGAAAGATCTCTGGAAGCGGATAGGGGTTAATTAAAATAATAGAGCAACGTTTATTTTCTCCAAAAAAGCAGATACATTTGAAATGCAAATGAGCGTGGTTTTGTGTTGAAATAAATGAATCACTAGATTACACGAGTATAATAATAGTAATATAATAACTTTATGTTTTTCGAACAATGATCGGCTCCGGTTTGCATTTGCCTAGTTGGAGCAGAATTTTGACTCCCTCACTTATAGTTGTTTATCAATTGGATGATAGATGAAACACTAGCTATGCGGTCTGCATTCAATTCAACTCAATTCAATTGATTACTGACAATTCAATTAGTATTTTGACTTGAATTGACCCGTTATTTTTCAAAAATTGTGACATGAATGGATACGTAAAGTTTGTCGTGCCAAAATATGAATTGCATCTAAATGACGAAATTGGACAAAATAGCAAATGACCTTAATACCGAAAGGGACCCGATTTGCTATTTTGTGCCGTGATTTTTCTACTGTAGAATGTTCGAAGAACATTTGGCAACCATGTATTTTTTGGCTACCTGCTCTTACTATTTATATAAGAATTAAATAGGAATAAATTGAAAACATGAGAACATCCCCAAAAATTTAATAATTTAAGTATACCTATATAACTATATATTTGAAGGTTCTTGAAGGCAAAAAATAAATATATTATTATATTGTTTATGTTAACTGCTTTCTAGAAAAGAGCCTTATTTATGATGTTTCAAAATAAGTTATTGACTGAATGGGATCAGTCTTAATTAGGAATACTGCATTTAATATTATATTAAAGATATTGCTTTCTTTTCGGCTAAAATGTTATATGGGTAGGTATATTTGACATTTTTTGACATTTCATCTAAATTATTATTTCCTTTTTTAAAAAAGTTTCCTTCATGACTTTCCTTCTGCTTCTGGTCATTTTAGTTTAAAATTGACTTCTTTGGTAAAACTAGGTGTTACAATTCTACATATAGTTTCTATTAATATATATTAATTTCTTTAAAACATTAGTCATGTCATTTTTACGGTCAGAAACGAGTAAAGGGTGCGAGTGTATTATTTTTAACCAATTTCAATACAAAAAGCAAAGGACTTTAGAATCAGGTGATATTTCATGGAGATGTTCTAAAAAATCAAATTGCACTGCAACGATACATACAGATAGCTCAGTAACCAGAGTCATAAAAGCCTGTGACAATGAACGACACACTCACGATCCTATTTCGGAAGAAAAAATGAAGTACGATGAATTTCGGAAAATATGTAAACGAAAGGCAACAGACAGCTTATCTGAACGTCCAAATAAAATTATAAGAAAGGAACTTCAAAAAGTAGATACTGCAACAGAAATAAAATATGAAGATTTTATAAGATAAGATAAAAAAGAATATTTACAGAGCACGGAAGAAAACATTGCCTAAAATTGCCAAGACGGTGGAAGCACTAATGGAACAAATAGTGGATTACCCAGTAATTACCAGTTCAGGTGAGAGATTTGCTTATGGATTCCCAGAATCTAAAATTATATTATTTACATGTGACAATAATATAAAATTGTTTCGTAATAATAATCTCACAATTTCGGCACATGGAACTTTTTATGTATGTCCAAAACTTTTCTACCAATTATATACAATTCACATTTTTTCGGAACCTTGTAATACTTATGTTCCGGTAATGTTCTTTCTGTTGCCCAAAAAGGATGCGTTGACATATGAAAATATGTGGCGCATTGCTTTAAATCATATTCGAAGTAGATGCCAATTTAATTTTAACCCAGCTAAAGTTGTTTTAGATTTTGAATATAGTGCCCATTTGGGCTTAAGAAAAGTTTTTACAACCGTAGAGATTAAAGGTTGTCAGTTTCATTTAGGGCAAGCTTGGGTTAAAAAAATACGATTACTAGGTTTGCAAAACTTATTTTATTCACAATCGGACATTATCGGTAATTGGTTAAAAAAGTTTTTTGGACTGCCATACTTACCCTGTAACGAAGTTGACGATGGTTTTACGGATTTAATTTCCGAAATGCCTACAGATTCAAGAGTAGAAAATTTTGCAGACTATGTTCTAGATAATTATATAAAAGAAAATAGCCGTTTTCCACCTCATTTATGGGCATCATCACCTGAACATGGTCTGCAAAGAACTACAAATAACGCTGAATCATATCATCGTCACTTAAAAAATACTTTTTATTTTCCTCATCCACAGTTTTACATATTAAGTGATAGCTTGAAAGAGCTGCAGGCAGAAACGGAGTTGAAAATAAAAAGTATTTCGGAGGGGAAAGTAACAAAAAAAGTACCGAAACAAATAAGCAAAGAACAATTTATAAAGCATTTTTGGGAATCTTATAAATGTCAAGAAATCTCTCGCTTGGAGTATATTTCACTAATCGGGTCCAGATTATATAATAGTACAATAGCGAAATTGGACAAAATAGCAAATGACCTTAATACCGAAAGGGACCCGATTTGCTATTTTGTGCCGTGATTTTTCTACTGTAGAATGTTCGAAGAACATTTGGCAACCATGTATTTTTTGGCTACCTGCTCTTACTATTTATATAAGAATTAAATAGGAATAAATTGAAAACATGAGAACATGAGAACATCCCCAAAAATTTAATAATTTAAGTATACCTATATAACTATATATTTGAAGGTTCTTGAAGGCAAAAAATAAATATATTATTATATTGTTTATGTTAACTACTTTCTAGAAAAGAGCCTTATTTATGATGTTTCAAAATAAGTTATTGACTGAATGGGATCAGTCTTAATTAGGAATACTGCATTTAATATTATATTAAAGATATTGCTTTCTTTTCGGCTAAAATGTTATATGGGTAGGTATATTTGACATTTTTTGACATTTCATCTAAATTATTATTTCCTTTTTTAAAAAAGTTTCCTTCATGACTTTCCTTCTGCTTCTGGTCATTTTAGTTTAAAATTGACTTCTTTGGTAAAACTAGGTGTTACAATTCTACATACAGTAGTATTTTTGTATTTTTTGTCAATTTTTAAGTTAAATAAAATTTCTACAACTACTTTCTTATTCTTATTATTGTAAATACTTAAGTATATGTATGATATGTACTCTAACAAAAATAGAATATATCAGGATAAAAATATACATATATCTACATATCACAATATAATGTTTTCTTTTTCCCTAATAACTACAATTTAAATCCTTCTTCCAGTGTTGCCATTTTACAAACTATATGCCTTGACATATGTTTCCTCATTTGCTATTTTGTGCCGTCTTTTTCGAAATTTTATAGCACAGCAGGTAGTATTTGCTATTTTGTCCTCTACCCTACAATAGTACAATAGTAAAAATTTATCAAACTTAGTACTCTTTTTTTTATATTTTCATTTTAGTTTTATATTTTGTATTTTTTATTTTATTATTGTTTTAGTTTTTATTATTTAGGTTTTTTGTCAATTTTTAAGTTAAATAAAATTTCTACAACTACTTTCTTATTCTTATTATTGTAAATACTTAAGTATATGTATGATATGTACTCTAACAAAAATAGAATATATCAGGATAAAAATATACATATATCTACATATCACAATATAATGTTTTCTTTTTCCCTAATAACTACAATTTCAATCCTTCTTCCAGTGTTGCCATTTTACAAACTATATGCCTTGACATATGTTTCCTCATTTGCTATTTTGTGCCGTCTTTTTCGAAATTTTATATCACAGCAGGTAGTATTTGCTATTTTGTCCTCTAGCCCTAAATGATTACCGCGGACTAAGATTGGCTATAGTGAAAAGTGTTACTATCCAAACTAATCTCAAAAGAAGAATTTCAAAATCTACAGCATCACCACTGACCAACCAAACTATAGCAAGAGAGACATAAAATACCACACAAAAGTAAAATAATATAAAGGCCAGAAATTTGCCTTTGTGGAAAAAGAAAAGGACATAAGAGGCTACCTCAATTTATAATTACTTTAGTCGGTACTTGGTACTTGGAAGGTCGCTTTTTTTTTACTCCATCGCCTATCCTATTCCCGTATTGCCCCATTTTTCCACTATAGCTTTTATGTTCTTTGTTCTTTCACAACAAATCGACAATATAAAAATAATTAGTCGATTCCATATTTTTACTTAAGTAAAAAGTTAAATTTTGCAGTGGAATTTCCATTCCGAAATCCGGTTATGTCTCGGCAAGAAGAAGAAGAAGAAGCAGCAACAGAGAAAGGGGATGATGATGATGATGAAGAAGAAAGAGAAAAAAGAGAAAATAAAGAAAATTGTCGATTGTTCAGGCAAGACCTGCCTACAAGGCAACCAGCCAGGCACCCAGTCAAATTTATTGCCGATTCGTCGAAATAGAGTAGAATTCATTCCAAATAATCGGTCAGTTGAAAATAACAGACAAAAATCTCTAATTAGCATAAACTTTGCTAATTTTCTTAATAATAAATCTCAACAGCATGGATATATACCTTTCAAAAACTGTCCAAGCAATGACATATAAAGTGCTCAATTTCCTTTTTCCCATCCACTTTCAACGTAATAAACTTTATATCGTTTTCCTTCACCCGTTCGATCCAACGTCGGTCGGTGACGTAGCGTCTAGACACCACCAATGGGCCTATCTGCCCTTCTTTCTCTTCGTCCTTCGAACTCAGTCATGATCATCTATCCCCGGCTACCCCAACTTAACAATCGACGGCGGCGGCGACGGTGGCAGCAGTAGCAGCAATCACCCACTCATCCACCGCCCCTAAACATGTGCAATATCGCCCATAGCGCCGTCGCCAACGTTGTGACGTCCACGATCGTCGTCGTGTTAGTTCGTTGTTCGTTCGTTTACCATAATGATAATAATAATAATGCTGATGATGATTTAGTCGTTGAACAGCGCCAAGTTGAAAGAAGTTCCGGTTTCAAAATGGGGGATGGGATGGTCGTAGCGATCGGAGGTGGGCGCGATGACGGCGACGAGGATTAACAAGGTGTACAATACAATTTCGTCTGGTACTTCTTTCTTTGTGTATTGTTATGGATATTTGTCTCATTCTTTGGGTCATGGATGTAAAAGGGAAGGAAACAAAAGAATAGTGAAACGAATTGTTTTCAAATTGTATTCTACTTGAGTAGTAGTTCCAATCAATTAATTAACACTTCAAACTCTAGCTAGAACGTTATTGTTAAAACTCTGATGCCTTTTGTTTGCCCATTTAGTAATGTTGGCAAAAGACAGTATTGTCATTTCCAACTGAAAGAACACACATAATTTCGCCCGCTCGTTCCTCTATCAGCAGACTGTGGACGAACATGTCGCCATTATCATCTCTCCGTCGCTGTCACTATTTTCTTTGTCCTCTGGCCCCCCTTCCACTTGTAACCCTTTCTCATCATTCGTCATCGAATTGGCTGCCATTCATTGTTGACATTGTCAGCCATGGATGTGTTTTATCGTTCAAGAACGATAAATGATACATGGTTGGCTACTGCTGATTTCATCCTTCTCCGAGCATATTATATCATGCCTGTTGTTCATAGTTTTTAAGCATTTAAACCCAATTCCCATAAGCAAGTGCAAGATTAGCAGATAGAACAGAAACCGACATCAAATTAGACTTATGGGTAAACCAGATCAACTTTCACCCGATCACTTTTGACAAGTCTTCGTTGCTATGATGACTCATACATTTACACATACATATATACCCGTACATACAATGTATAGGTAATCATAGCAACGCTAACTTGTCAAAGGTGTAGGATTGATCTGGTTTTAGAATAGTTAATTCAGTTTTCAACGTAACAGAAATGTGGATATCTTTTGCATCTAGAAACAAAGCCAAATACTATGATTTATTTAGACCTGGCAAATCCTTATTGATACATTATCCTATACCATGATACTAAAACTAACAAGATAAGCCAACGCGCAGCTTTGAAAATTCGGCTGTGACGTCAGTGAGAGACCCCATTGCAAATCGCTTGTTTTGATAATTGAAATTGTGGCTATAGTCTCGACTCTGATCTTAATTTTGTTTTCTATCTATGTTTTTTTTTATTTTAATGCAGCTTGCAGTTTGCTGACGTTTAGTTAATTAATAATATTTTTTTAAATTGATTCATGATTTCAGTAATATATATTCATTCCAAATCGCATATGTAATGCATTTATTATTGACATTTAAAAAGTTTCAAAATAGGTTATTCTTTACTTAGGAATAAGAAGCGGCAAGTAATATACTTCCCCGCTAAGGCGAGGAAAATAATGGCGGCTGTATTTATTTCCTCAAAGGTTACATAGAAACTGGCATGTATATTGTGTTCAAATTTATGTATATGGGATGATATAACTAGATTGAGTATCTTTCACTCCTTCCGTAGTGAATAGAAAAATAAAAAAAGTGTATTAATAATAAAATAGTACAAGAAAGAAATTAAATTAAAAAAAAAAGAAACTAATAGGTAAGTACTTTTAAATGATAAAAAACATTATTTAGAAAATACAATATTTAGAGCAATAGATGTTAACCTAACCTAACTTACTAACAAAAGTAACCAAACAAAACAACTTCTCAGTTCGATAATTTATTTTGTTTTGTTAGAATTAATTAATAAAAATATATATAAATAAATTGTAACAAACCAAAAAAAAATACATGCTTGCTCTAGTGTAATTTTTGTATAAATAAAATAATATAATGAATATTGCCACTAGCGAGTCCTATTCAAAATTTTAATTATTATTTGTTTATTTTATTGATTTAAAAATGAAAGTATGCGATTTGGAATAAAATACTATATATTGATATGTATAGAATCATGATACTAAGACTACAAGATAAACCAACCTGAGATACAATTTTAAAATTCTCTAAACAATACAATTTCTTTTATATATAATAAATGAAACATAATTAATTAATATAATAAGAAAGTATGCGATTTTGAATAAAATAGTATACAAACCTCGCGGTGTCAGCTTGCCATACCAGACTAATCTCTCGACTGTAATGGCAACCTCCCCGCTACCCTTGTATTCACTATTATACATGTGTTTTTATTATATTTAATAAATATGACAACGCTTTCTCAACGAAAAAAAAAGGGCTCGCAGTGACGCCATGCGCAGAAAATTTTCAAATTGGATCTCAGGTTGGTTTATCTTGTAGTCTTAGTATCATGATTCTATACATATCAATATTTGTTGAGCCTCCTGTATTTTACTACATATGGACTTATTTTATGACATATTCATTACAAATAACTCTAGTTAGCATTAAATAACTTTTCTAAATCTTAATTAATTACCTACGGATGAGATGATATTGCTGACATTCCTAAATATCCCTTCTATTATCTAATCAATACAAAATAGTATACTCTATTACTTGAAATCCCTTTTGTCCATATACATTAATAACGATTATTCGAGTCGTCTAGGCCTTTCGTGAAGGTCGGTAAACGTCAACGTATAGCCATTACAGCATATCGGGCGAAAAGCTGTTCTTAGTTCCAATAATGAATACGAAATAGTTATCGAAAGAATCCATAGGTATTGCAATAACGCTGACAGGAGAAAAAATGACGGATAAAATCAATGGAAAATAAGCAGCATGAGTAAAAATTGGTTCAAGAGGATTGTAGTATGCGTTCTATAAGATGGAGAAATTTGCTTCGAAAAAAAGGAAACATCGAAAGCATATGTCTAGTTTAGTACTAATAGCCAATTTGGGAAAGAAAAAGAAGATATCCGATACAGACGATAACAAGGGATCAAACGATCTATCTAAAGCCTTCAGATGATCATTCATTTTCTTCTACTATTACGAATAGACTTAATTGTTTCTACTGTTATTTTCACGACTATTTGTACAAAGACTATTGGTCAAGTTACATAATAAGAATTATCAACATTTTCCTTAAACTTTCTCATAATACGAAGCAATTTTCTTTTTACATTCTCGCAATATTCGCTTATATTTCACATGAAATTACAACCAATTAAGCATAACCGGTAGAACGTGTGAGGGGAATCGGGGATAGTTCGTAAATGTTCTCTTAAGTTTTTCATTTCTATTTAGTATGAATTTTGCTAATTAATAATGAAGGGTTTCAATGCAAGTCATAATAATAATAATAATAATAATAATAAAATTGAACTGTTTCTTTTGTGCAATATTTTCCTAAGTGGCAGTATTTAGATGGGGAAAGCGAGGCGAGAAGAGTATCACGCTATTTGACCATTAAAACTGCATAGTTAATAAGTATAATTTTTAATTGGGCAATTTCCTACCCCCTATGCGACGACGTTTAGAGTCTAGTCTAGTAATAAAACGAACAACTAGCTTTCAATGTAAAAAAGGGTTTATTAGGACAATTTAAGCTTTACGTATCGTGTATGGAATGCTAATTAATTCTATAACACATCTTCATTAAAATTAAAAAGCTGAACTTCATTGAAATTCCGAAAATCTAAAATGGCAATTCGTCTTTTGTTGTTTCCAGACTGATAATATACGACTGAATTTCCTTCTTTAATTTTCACTGCCATTTCCTAAATCGCAATTTCGCTAGAAGTAGCAAAACGCTTTATCTCCTCTTTGCCTCTTCGTCCTTCTATTTCTCTTATACCAGCTATTTCTTACTATCGATGTTTAAGAAGATTTACGGATTGATAAAATTAATGGTATATCTCTGATGCCTCTAAATTTTCAACTGCTGGTCTTCTTCCCTCTCATCCTTGTTCTAAGAAGGGCGAGGATAGATAGGAATCTTCCGTCAGATTATTTTAAACTTTTTGTTTTATAGTTGAAAATTCGAATTACGAGCGAAGTAAGGAACATTAACCATTTTTTCAGTATTAATAGGTCGAATTAAATAAAAAAATGTAGCTCAGAAATAAGAAAAATTTGTACCCTTCCTGGTATTCAAACACAATTTTTCTACTTTTGAAAAGTTAGGACCTTGTCTAGCTTAAATAATTTTACATTTTCCAAATTGTGCCTGTTTGAAATACGCTTCATCCTAGTTTCTAATTTCAAATTTTCCAATAACTATTGGATTTTTAATGTCTTCGATCAATTTTATTTTGAGATTTTTTGTTTTTTGTTTTATTTCGACTAATGGAAGTTCAATTTAGATAGCGGAAGCAGAAGTGGAACTATTAAAAAATATCTATCTTCGGGATGTACGTAGTAGGTACATATTAATATTCTAGGCACGAGTTAAAAAGTTACATAGAAACTTTGTGAGATTCAGGAGCGTTATAAAGGATAGCGAGGGAATAAAGGCAAGCAGCTGCGAATAACTAATCTGTTTACCAATGGAATTTGAGTGTTGAAGGGAGTGGGGGGGGGGGGGGTGAAAGGAATAACTTTGTTGGCGTTTACCTTAAGTAGTTGTAGCATAGCAGTAGGCTATGAATGTAAATTAGTATGAGCTTATACAGTCTGATGTTGGGAACCACTAATCTAGTTACATATGAAGAATGTTTAACCCATATATTCCAGTCTAAACACATATGACTTCTATGGATTGCAACTCAAAAAAATCTAATATAAGTATTTCCATTATTTGAACATGCCAATTTTTGCTAGACGGATCCCCCCCTCTCTTCTTGATGCCTTGTTCTTTACTCCTGACAGATAAATTCCAAGCCAAACTCAAGACCGTCTTATTAATCTCTCGCTTCTCATAAATCATCAGAAAAAGTATTCAAACATTCGAGGTGCACAGTTGTCAAAGTGGGCACTTCAGTGCCAATTTTTGCTCTTTTGTGAAGAAATTTGGCGCTCATAAATTTTGAAAAAGCCCTTGCCCCAAATGGGGCTTTTTTAGAAATTTACAGGCGCGCTTTTTTAGATTCTGATAATCAGCATCTGATTACATTAATAATTCAAAATCTGAATTTAGAAAAAATCAAAATACTTGATTCACTTTTACATCACTTTACTGGATAATATCTTTATATTTACGAATTTATATTTTTACAAACAATCATAAATTTTCTATTCATGATGATGTGCACTTGTTACATCAATGTAAAAAAAGTTCAAAACTAGATTTGCTGGAAAAATTAGAGATTACTAAATTCAAAAAAGATACCAACTATAATTGCGTTAATATAATTTCAAATTTTGAAACTTATTTAATTTTCAATAACTTGAATTTCAATAATTAAACAAAAATTTAGACTGGTTCGCAAAAGTCATTAAATTCATATATTGATATAATTTTCTATATTGTCAATTTGAATTATGTTTCATAAATATTTCTTTTTATAATTATTCTTATCATAATATCTGATGATGGTTTATACGTGGTTACACGTGTTATATTATGATTTTTTATATGATTTAAATATATATTATATAATTTTCGAGACGTAGATTGGAGATTTTATAATAATAATTATACAAGGTAACGTCTCTTTGAGAAAAATGGAACTTGAATGTATATTTGCTTTGTTAGGTTGGTTAAGGAGCAAACCGGATGGTACTAGTTATTGTAAATTATGTGATGCAAAAATAAGGTCACATAGATGCGATCTAATCAGACATACAAAAACATCAAAGCATAAGGTACATACATCTAAAACAGAGCATGCTACAAAATTAACAAACTGTGGTTAGTTTGGTTACCTCTGTGGTCTTGGGAGTGCATGCATATTTAATTGTATTGTATTAATCTTGTTAGTATTTATAGTTTAATAGTCTAACTAATTCTATTTATTTATTTTTAGTAATTATTGTATCAAACAACGATATAAAGAAAAAAGAAATAATCATAGCAAGTTACATAGCATGCCATTCTGCTATAAGATCTGTTGATCATTTGGTGGACATTTTAAATTCATTTTCAAACAACGCGTCAAGTTCTAGTTTATCAGCAGTCCCAGATAATTTTCATCTTCATAAAACTAAATGCGCTGCTATAATTAAAAAAGTTATTGGTACTTGTCTTCTGTTAGAAGTAATATCTGATTTAGGTGATTTTCCTTTTCTATTATAGGTGATGAGTTGACTAATGTCAGTACCCAAAAGTTATTATGCATTAATGTTAGGTATTATTCAAGAAAAATTAATGAAATTCAGATACATTTTTTAACATTTTTATCCGTTATAAGAACAACAGCAAATGATTTATTCGAAACAATTTGTTCTTTTCTTGTAGACAATAAATTTAATGTAAAAAATTTAATAGGCATAGGTACTGACGCAGCCTAGAATATGTGTGGAGAACACAATTCGCTCTATACACAAATAAAAGAAAAATTCGGGTTTTCTCATTTAATTTTAGTAAAATGTATATGTCATAGAAGCACACTTATGTGCTTCTAAAGCGTCAGAGGTTTTTTCTGACGAAATTGTTTTTTTGATGTTAATAATTTAATTTGGTTATTTGCAAGACAAATCTTAAAGTCAACGATAATAAAGGTTCTTAATAAAGACATCCAAAATTTAAAAAATTCTATGTGCTTTAATAGAAATTATATGGAATTACACAGTTGCGACTTTGGTTATGAATGTGAAACATAACAATCATAAGAAATTTCATCTATTTGATTTAAAGTACGTGATTCTACATTATTTTCTGATTCGTACATACAATTTTACTTTTATAATAATTAATAATACAGTTTTGTAATACTAATAGTAAATTAACAAGTTTATTCTAAAGTCTATTATCTCATTAATTTATTTATTTAATAAACTGTTGTAAATTTACATTTTGGCAACTTCTATAAGATTTGTTTTTTAAATTACTTAATAATTAAGACTGGAATCCAATTTCCATCCCACTAGCAAAAAAAAAGAAAGTGTATGTGCATGTATGTAAGTATTACATACATGCATGTACATATTACATTCATGTAATATGTAATAATTTTCGTAGAAAAATGTAACTATATATAAATATATATTTTATTGTTTTCTTGTGTTTTAATATTTTACCACTAGACGCATTTGGGCGCTTTTCAAAGCTAAAGTCTGCGCTTAGTTTTTTAAAAATCTGACAACTGTGTCGAGGTGACAGCGGCGACGGCGGTGGTGGTGTAGAAGGCAGAAGCAGTTGCCTAAGGGAAACGGAAGTTTCTTTTCCATAGGGTAACTTGACTACTTCTTGTTTTTTCTTTTCTCTCTCTCTCTTTCTCCCTCCCTCCTTTTTCCGCTATCAAACTCACACATACAACTCTACTCCTGACATCCCTAGCACTATACACAGGGATCGACTTGGGTGCAAGGTTCTTCTAACCAACACAGAAAAAGTCAAGAAAATAGTTCCGTCTGAGAGTAACGTTTATCGGTTTAGCAATGAATGTGAATGTTCGTTGGTGATGCCTTTGAGGCGGTTTTTCATATGATAGAATTTGAAGAAGATTGGAAGAGGAAGATGGTGGGGATTTCCCAAAGCGGTCCACTAAGGTTCAAATTTGTTAAGAAAAAAAAAAAAAGTAAACAGTCAAGTTGCTTCATTGAAGTTTTCCTCTTTTTAAAAGTGTACTGGCAGATGATTGTGTGTACACTTGATGTTGACATTAGAAATTTCTTAGTAAAGGAAAGAATCGGGAGGGCAGTTGGAAAAGAAGAACGATAAAGCCGCAAAGGATCTGAGGCTTCAAAATAAATTTGTTGTTGTGTAAGCTTTGTCTACTGTTAGGTCTAGGTAACCTTGAACATATTTTTCACCCTTTTTTGAGAAGATGTTTTTATAATTTCTTCTACCCCCTTTATAATTTCTATAGAAATACCTACTAAATGCAGATAAGCAGACTGGCTTATCTTTGGCTACACAATAGCAGGGAGAATACCCTTACTACAGATATACATTTTTCATCTCCTTAGAAGTTAAGTTTGGTTCTGTACTTCATAGAGTAAGCATCTGAGAATAATTGAATAAATTGTAATTAATTTGATCAGTGCAATTGTTTTATTGATCGACCTTCCGGTTCACGGAAAACTCCAAGGTTAAAGGCAACACTCATAAGTTAACATTTTGGAACCCGTTAGGAGAAACGTAATTACGTCCAAACAAAGGCAAAATACATACGTGTAGATAAATATTGCCTTAACGTTGTTTATATCGAATTCTGGACGTAACACTACTAAAATTAATTTGATCTTTGATCAACATATTATTCCCTTTTTATACCATTCCATCGATAGTATCTAGTACTTATAACATCGCAAAGATAAGATACGTAAAATGGCCGGATTAATACCAGTATAGGTTATTTCTCTTTTTGTACTAACAAAAAGGAAGCAATCAATAAAAAGAAAAAGTTCAGATACCTGAACTTTCTTTCTTGTCAGTTCTTTATTAACCCCATTATTAATCGGTCCGGACGAGAAATGCCACTAATTCCATTTTAAATAGTCCATTAATGAATGCTGCTGAATCAGCTACCTTTTGAAATTGATCATCGACCATTCTTCATTAAGACGGTGTACAGAGGCGGAGCAGATGAAGAATGCTTCATTAAGAGGTCATTTGTTCAATTCTTTTATATTACGATCATCCGGTGGATGGACGGACATCATATTTTTGCCATACTTAAAATGCATGCTGATAATCAACCATTCCTTCTCTTGCAACCAGTCACATAAAGTGGAAAAGAGAAATAACTAACTTTAATTTAATGTTTTGCATTACAATCGAAAAAGAAAAAAAAATTTAATGAATCGAATCAAATGGAATCCGGTTATCATCAATTACTGTCGTTAGAAAAGGATATGATTATTTATTATCAATGGCAAGATAAAGATGCAAAATGCATAAGAGGAAATTATGACATGCTAATTGAAATGTGCAAGAAATCTCTCCCTAATCGACTTTAAGAACGGAAATTAATTAACATCTTATGCAACAATGTTTTATTTGTCAATTACAATACCACCTTTTCCTTGTTTTTTTTTTTTTTGATTTCCTGTTTTATACTGATCTAAGTAACGGAATCAAAGAGAGACGGCTTACAATCAAAATTTATTTCATCTTTGCGCAATACAATCGATCCAATTAACCATAAAAAAAACAAAATGCTTTAGATATACGTTTCCAGGCGATAATAACAAAGCCAGACTACAAATTTTGCGCTATAAAATCTATCCATTTAATGGTTATTGTGGCTTTTTAATATGGTGCTGATTTCATAGCAAAGTGTATATACTTGGCTGAAAGTTGTGACTGAGAGAGATAGAAAGAAAACACCGCTTTGTCCGTAAGGGCTCATAAAGATCTATGCCTGAAAATTACAACCCTTTGCGACAGGGTCAAATAAAGGACAAAACATGCGACAATAAAGGAAAGCTTGTTAAAAATAAGCCCAGTTTCCTTCTCTCTGATTATCCATCTTTTACCCTATCTCTTCTATCTCTATCTCATCAACCGTCTATTCTATTGCTGCAAATTAAATATATTTCAGTTTATCCATTGGTATAATGCGATAAGCTGTTTTTGTGATAGATATTCTGAAATATTCCTCTATCTATCTAGTTCATGGATTGTTTATTAGGAAAATGTGGTGGAAATGTAATATATAGATATAGAAGACAAGGGAAACTGGGAAAGAGGAAGAGAACTATATGGTTTCCTGTGCGGAAAATTAACCATGCTTTATACTATATCCAGTTCAGTTAATGGACAAGTTATTATTTAGATATTAATATCTTAATAAAATGGTAATGGATGGGATGAGATAGGTAGGATGACATACGAGACAGTTCCACATTAACAACAATCATATACTTGGTTTAAAGTACGTGACACTTAATATAGAATAAGGAAACAAAGAGAGGGAGGTATTATAAAATGTCAGAAGAAAAAACGCTAAAATCCTAAATTTAGAATGCCGTTCTAAAAACTTTAGTCCGCACTATGGTAAAGGATAACAAAAAATATAAAAAACGCATCCCTTTTCGATGGTTTTTCCCATTCAAATCTCCCACCAGAGACGTTCCATTCTTCTACTCCCCCCAGACTCCAATATTGTTATACTTTATTCCTGCAACGCGAGGCGACTCGAACATACGAAATAGGGGATCGAAATCCAAATGGATGGAGGTCAAGGTCGTTGGTAGTCTAGCCAGTCAGCCAACCATCCAGCCAGTTACCTAGTAAGTTAGCCAAAAATTGAAGGGAGCGAAATTCCCATCCACCCACCACCGCATCATCAATGTTTTATGTGGGGTGATGATGTAGATGTAGCGTGTGGCTTAAGACGCGTGGGATAATAAATAGGCCACTTCGTTTTGTCCTTTCTTTTTCTCTCATATCTTCTTTCTCATTGTCTCTCGCTTTTTATTTTCTAGGCGATCCAATCAACCAACCACCCAGGATTGGTCATGCTTTCGCAAATTTCTATAGATGAGGTTACAAATGGCATAGGGTTGGCAAGTTGGTGTTCTTTATCTATTTTTTTGCGTTATTATTATTAATAGATCATGACCTGACATGGATGTCTGGATAGAAGAATTATAATGTATAATGCGGGGACCTATTTTCGTTTGGAAAACGACGTCGACGTCTACAACTACGACGCCTAACGATGTCGTAAATTGTTAAATAATGGCACTGCATAATGCGTATTTTTTTTAAATATATTATACTTTCGTTTTATTACCATTATTTTTATAAAAACTACTTTGATTTATTCAATATTGGTTTTAATTTGTATTAGACTGATTTTAGTTTTAGTTTAACGAGCGCAGATCGTATCAAATTATTATTGGTTTACATTTCACATTACGTGATAGATTGGAGTGTGATTTCAAAAGGAAGCTTTATGACATCTTTTTTTCACAGTGCACTTGATTAGCATCTGACTCTAATTAAAAATTAAAATTCATTTGACTTGGTAATATAATTGTTTAATTTCACAGACAATTCGATTTAGAATTTTTATTAATTTGTCACTCGCTGTCATTTAATTTCAAATTTATCTATCCATTCAGGAATTTAAATATGACGTGAAAACAAAATTACAGTTAAATTTCCATTATTCATTTACAAATATAAGGAAAAATAATAATATAAAATGGAAAGCTCCTCCTCGTCTAAACAGCCCCCAGTTGGAATAGATTTAGGTACCACTTATTCAGTTGTTGGAATTTTCAAAAATGGCGCCGTTGATATTGTTGCTAATGACCAAGGAAATCGAACGACACCAAGTTATGTTGCATTTACAGGTAAACTGTTTTCGCAGGAGAAATTGTGAAAAATGGGGAAAAATAATCATATCAGTACCAATTACCCATATGCGTGACACTACATAATTATTGGATCACAAATACGATTAAATAGTACAAAATCAAACTTTATAATAATATGCTTCAAGCGATGAGTAGATAGTTACAATTTTATTTAATTTTTTCTTTACATTAATCAGCGCATTCGCCATTTCTTAATTTAATAATATTTTTTTTCATTTTGGATTCATACTTTAGATTTGATGGCAGCACATGTAGCATGTGTTTAATTTGTTGCCTAATATATTGGAGATTTCAAAGATTTTCCACGGTAGTTCGACATAGATGAAAATGGCTTGTAAAAACACATTGTACTATATAGTTCCCCAATACGGATTGCTATACGCATATAATAAAAATTAATAATAATAAAATGGCGACACATTAACAATAAGCGCCAGAAGTAGTTCAGAAATCATAAAACTTACATTTTCTGGACCTCAAGCTTAACAAACTGCAATTGATTTGTTAAAATATTTAACAATAAAAAAAAATAACAATAAATAAGCAAAATTCTCAAATAAAAATTAATAATTAAATAATATGAAATACGTTAAAAAACCGACTAATTCGCGACCGCGCGAACCACGTTGTGTACTTGTAACAACGGACGTCGCTTAAAAAGAAACTCTTGCTGAAAGGACTGAAACACTGTTGTCAGATGTATGTATTTGTACATAGGGTTGTCTATTATAATTGTAGATTCTAAAGATCTCACAAATCCAATAATCGTTATTAAATACCATACATGTATTAATTGGTACTAGTTTAAAAATTGTGGGTATGGAGGACTATAAGCGGGAGAGGAGACAATATGAAAGTCAAAATATTTCTGGGCTTGAAAACGCCGTCCTTAATATGATCCCTGCGACAGAATGAATTAATTTTGACAGTTACCATTGGCAGCGTATACTTTGTTTATGTCTTGTTTTTTTATGTTTTATTTTAACTTTGATTTAAACTTAATTTTATTATTTATATTATCTCGTAACCTTAACATTTAAAATGCACAAATACAGATATCGTTTTGTTGCGGATTGCAAGACTGAGCTCCAATCGGGCAATAACTAAAAAATATATTTTCTACGCTACTGATCGTATAATATTAAAATTGATATAATTACACAACGACACTTACTGCTTAAAGGGAAATTGATTTGTTGTATTAAATAGTTCGATTATATACAATCATAGTTTTAATTTTTTGTTTCAAAATCCACGATTTCCCTTAAAATTTTGAAAATAAAACTTCCCACAAGGACAATATTAAATTATGCGTACTAGTCTACTGCAGCGCTACCTATTAGGTGCGCCCTTTTTTTTCTCGTTTCCCTTTCTCCTTTTAGTTCTTCATAATTGTGGGCAGGAAACAACAAGTTGTATGAACTATTTAAATTTTTTTTTAAATTTTTTTATTGAAAATAATGTTTCAATTTTTGTTGAAAATAATTTTGCAATTTAAAATAAAGGTGTTTTGAACTATTAGTCAATTCCTTTAGTCAGTTGTGACAAACTAGTGTGATAGTCACTAATTTTTACACTGATTTTGCCTAATTATAAAATCCCGTTATTATTATATATTATATATACATATGTATATTATATGTTATATTATTATTATATACTAAAAATAATAAAAAAGTTAGTCAGTTTAAAGCTGAAATATCGATGATAAGAAATTCACGTCGGTTTACAAAGGCCTGATTCTTTATAAAATCCGCTACAAGTTGCCTGCTTTGTTCCAATAAGTAAATTTCCATTTACAACATGAAACTATTAGAAATTAAAAACTATACAATAAAAAAAACAATATTATTCACGTTATTACGTTTGTATTCAATTAATCTGTACTGGTAATTCCAAAACTGCATTTAAGAGAATAATTCAAGATTGTATTCATGATAATAGTTAAAGGCGATCTATCGACTACTATCTACATCATTAAGAGAATTAACACTAGAGTAGTTATCAATTAGCCGAAATTATGCGCATGTGTATACGTTAAATTTTGGAATTATTTAAACACACGAATTGGACTTAGGGTTACTTATGCATATACATATATAATAGTAAATTATACACTGAGCCTAGAAGCTTGCTATTGCAGTTAAAAGATTGTATTGATATAGCATCCAGAGGTTGTTGCGATGAGGTTTTTCTGAATCTCGAGACAACGATAATAAGCACGATATATAGCTGTCACGGAAGTCTTATATTAGTTTATTCGTAAATGTGTAATTGTTTTTATATAAAAAAAATATGGAAATCAAAACAAAAGCTAGTAAATTATAAAAATTTTCACTAAGATTGCCAATGTTTATTGCAATTTAGTGTGTAAACTGAAAACAGGCACTGTATCTTTATAACACTATTTATTCGCATAGACACTGAAAGACTTATTGGGGATCCAGCAAGAAATCAAGTAGCAATGAATCCAGAAAATACAGTGTATGGAATAAAAAGGCTTATTGGGCGCAGATATGATGATCCGATGGTTCAGCAAGACATTAAAAATTGGCCATTTGAAGTCATTAATGAAAAAGGTGAGAGTATTATCCCGATAGGTAGAGAAAACGTTTCTTGTATCTATACTTTTATAATTATTATTTTAGGCAAACCGAAAATCAAAGTGAGTTACAAAGAAGAAATGAAAACATTTTTTCCAGAAGAAATTTCAGCTATGGTTTTATCAAAAATGAAAGAAACAGCTGAAGCTTATTCAGGTTCTACTACTCAAATGTCTGTTAATTCACTCATCTGACTTTCTTCCCTGATTGGCTACAGGTACTAGTGTAACACAAGCAGTTGTTACAGTACCAGCATATTTTAACGATTCACAGCGGCAAGCAACAAAAGACGCTGGCACTATCGCCGGTTTGGATATTCAACGAATTATAAATGAACCAACAGCAGCGGCAGTTGCTTATGGCCTAGATAAAAAAGCCGATCAAGATCGATATGTATTAATTTTCGATTTTGGTGGAGGTACTTTAGATGTATCGATTCTATTAATTGCTGAAGGAATATTTGAAGTGCAGGCAACATCTGGTGATACGCATTTAGGTAAATTGCTTTGTCAAAGTAGCGCAATCATCGCCAGCAGATTGATGCGTAAGTTTGTATCTTTAGGCGGTGAAGATATCGACACGCGAATGGTACAACATTTCAAAGAGGAATTTAAACGTAAATTCAAAATTGACCTGGAGGGCAATAAAAGAGCACTGAGACGTTTACAGACAGCATGTGAACGAGCGAAACGTGCCCTATCCACTACTACACAGGCATCGATTGAAATTGATTCGTTGGCAAATGGAAATGACTTTTATACGAGTATCACTCGAGCGAAATTCGAAGATATCAATTACGATATTTTTTCTAATACCTTAATACCGGTCGAGAAAGCTATAAAAGATGCACGAATTCATAAAGGACAAATTAATGACATTGTGTTGGTTGGTGGTAAGATGTCACTTACATTTCTTTATCGCGTCCGCTACTTTTCTCGGTTATTTAAGGATCGACTCGCATACCGAAAATTCAATCTCTGTTACAAAATATGTTTCAAGGACAAGAGTTGAATAAGTCAATTAATCCAGATGAGGCTGTAGCTTATGGAGCTGCTGTTCAAGCTGCCATTCTAGCTAGTGATGGGAATGATACTGTTAAGGATTTATTGCTATTAGGTAGATAGGATAAAAAGTGTAAGTGTGACCATTATCATTATTCCTGCAAATTCCAGATGTTACACCATTATCATTGGGCATTGAAACAGCTGGCGGTATAATGACAATTCTAATAAAGCGAAATAGTACCATTCCGGCAAAACATACGCAGGTTTTTTCAACATATTCCGATAATCAGCCGGGTGTCTTAATTCAGGTGTATGAAGGTGAACGTAGTATGACATGTGATAATAACTTATTGGGGAAATTTGAGTTAGCTGGTATTCCACCAGCACCTAGAGGAATACCACAGATTGAGGTATTATAGTGATGCATTCTTCTTTCAATCTATTCAGTTAATCTGTTGTTGATTGACGTATGTAGGTTGTATTCGATATCGATGCCAATGGCATCTTAATAGTGACAGCAAAAGATTTAGCAACAGGCCGTCACAATAATATAACGATAACAAATGATAAAGGCCGTTTGACTAAAGATCAAATTGATAAAATGGTCAAAGATGCTGGACAATTTAAGGAGCAAGATCGTGGTATACGAGCAGCAATGGCAGCCCGCAACGACTTAGAATCATATATGTATCAGGTACATAGTATATTGCGTGATCCCACTAGTGCCGCTCGAATAAATGCTCAGGACAGAACACGCATCGAAAATTTATGCAATGAAATTGACAATTGGTTGACATCTACTGATCATGCAACGGAACAAGAATATGCAAGGAAAAAAGAGCAAATTGAAGAAGTTTGTAAACCAGTAATGATACGGATGTATACCATGCCACGTGCGCCATATGCCCAAAATAGAGAATTTCCTGGACATGGCAATAATGACGATGATAATGGTGGACCTGTTATTGATGAAATTGATTAAAGCTTATATCAACTATTGTTTGTTTTATTTTGTATAGCTTTTAAGTTTAAAAATTGAAGTTTGTCTGAAAAGAAAAGATTTCATAACATTTCCTCGGCTGTTGTCTATCCATCTATTATATCAAGTAACTCCACATCCTATTAATTTCTATTCCGTATTACGGGGTATTGCCTATTTAGATAAACTATTTAAAAAAAACTTAAGTCCAAATGATAGTTTCATAACGGAAAATAATTTCTGTCTTTTTGGTTTATACGAAGGCGAAATAGAAAAGCTTTCACAAGTAATTTCTTCTCTCTCCACATCATTTTTCCCTCGTCATCTCTTGTCAAATGCAATTGGATGACAACGACAAGCGAAGAAAATGGATGAAAATCAGTGGAAGTCAACGGTCTATGCAGTTATTGGATTTGTGCAATTTTCCCGAATGCTGTCTGATCGTTTTTTAGGAGTTAGAGTTAAGTAGTATCCATATCAGCTTGGAGTCCAAGACTTGGTCTTGCTCTTCGTCATCCTCCTCTCACTGCCCGTTTGTACTTCTATTACTATACCTCTTAACCATCCAATACCACAATTTTTTCAGTGGGTAAAGAAAATTTCATTTGTGGAAAATGCGATGTCGATTTTTCTGTTTTTTAGGAATTGTTGGAATGGTTGAAATTGTCAAATTACTCGATAAAACCCAAGAGGCACTTTTAAAATTACCTGCTGCTGGCAAGAAAAGTGATTATTCCATATTTTAAATTCTATTTTTCAAGAAAATAAACTCTTCCTGGACCCTGGAGCGGGCACATTCTAATTTAATTTCACAGTTTCATTTCCGTACACATAATAAAAATGTAAAATAGTTGTGGGGTAGTAAAAATTGAAAATATAGAAAACGAAAAACTTTATGAAGTAGACGAAAGCTGACGATATGATATCAAATCAAACCTGCAGGGCAAAAACTGCACTGTTCCATTTTGCTTAGAAATTTGAATTTATATTAGGCAAATCTTCATAAATTGTGGAAAAGGTTATTTCACATAACACCACTTATATTTACTGGTTTTCATGGCTTGGTCCTTATTATTAGTGCTTTCTATGGAGAACTATAATAAGAAGTGGAATCGACCTAACTATCGAGGACTATAAGACCATAGCGACGTGTCGGATCATTAATGTGCTTGGTTATTGTTTCTTTTATTAGTTTTGATTATGGAGAACTACAATAAGAAGTAGACTCAACCTAACAAAAGTCAAAATATTTACGAGTCAGAATTTTTTTTTCCACCAGAGGGATTCGTGTATTTAGCGGTGATTGTGGCAGATCAGTGGCGGGCTTTTTTATTGTTTCGTTTTTAAATCATTTTGATATTTACATTAATTTTGATATTTAAAATAATCCATAGTATTCCAAAGAAATCATATAACTATTAAATAATTGTTAATAACAATTTCGAAATAAGTTTTGCATAATAAATTAAGAATTATTTTTGTAATTTATTTTTGCCCAATCCTATAGCACGCCACTGATCATAAAATTTATAAAATGGGGAAAAACAACAGAATTATGCCCATTTTTTAAATAACAATTGTTGTATTATATTAAATATTCATTATTACAATCATAGTTTTAATCTGCTGTCTGTACTAATAAAAAAAATTGATTTTCTCATAAGATCAATGTTAAAAATTTAGTATCAGTTGATCGCAGCGCCACCTAGTAGCAGCCCATTTTTTTTCTAGTGTTCACTCCTTCTTATAGCCCTCTATAGTTTTGATTAAATTAATGGTTGTTCAATTAATTAATTGATTTTGAAATTTCAAAATAAATTTGATATGATAAATTGACAATTATTTATTAATTTTTATGTCGCGTATCCATATTTCTACTTCCACTTATTTTTATTATATATTTTTACCCAACCTTATAGCACGCCATTGATCATAAAATTAATAAAATAGGGGGGAAAAATTACGCATATTTTTTAAATAAAGATTGCTGTATTTTATGACATATTAATTATTGGAACTATAATTTTAATCTGCTACACTAAAATCCACGATTTTGTTTATAAATAAGAAAATTTGTTTTTTTCATAAGAGCAATGTTAAAGATGCTATCTCTGCTAATCGCAGCGTCCGCTAACGGCAGCTCGTTTTTTTCTTCTACTTTCCACTCCTTATAGTGCTCCATAGTGCATCCGTACTCCGTATGAAAATATTTCCAAATATCCAACTAATAACCACGTAACCCCTATTATCCTGATTACAAGAAAACACTATCAAATCGAATAGCATTCTTGATCTCAGGGTGCCTAGACTTTAAGATGAACAGGAAAATGGACAGCGCGTGGTAGTGACAAGAGCTCGGCTTGTATAAACTAGGCATTAGTCCCTTATTTAGACAAGGAAAATAAAGGTTGTCCTTTTAAATTGATTTGAACTTCTGACTTTTGAATTGGCTGACTTGAGAAATGCAATTTAAATATTCGCTATACATTTCCACCCACCATACTATAACCTCACTGCTAAATTCTATATATTTTAAATTAATTCCACAGAAAAATTTAAATTGAAATGAATATTTACATACTCAAAGCAAAGGCAATATGCGACAGACACCATCACCGTCGCCGTCTCTGAAGCGACCGCCGTCGCCACCACCGCCGTTACCATCACAGTTTCCTTCACAGCGGCGTGTCTGTCAACACACAAAAACTTCTCTTTATACTTTTTGCTCACCACCAGTGTCATCGCGCTTCAAATTGAAATGTGTATGTATATATAGTATTTCGTTTTCTTCCTGTTTTTTATACATATACATACATATATACACGTAATACGTATATTGATATAAAAACATAACTCCCTCTCGATATAGCTTCTTGCTCCGGTATGGCTCGTTGGCAAAAGCAAATAATCCAATCTAAAACGGTCAACATACCAGAACCGTTACCAAAGAAAAGCAGAGCAGAGAAATATCCTACACTCGCTTGCTCGTAGCCAATTTTCGAAATCCTCTTGAGAATGTATATGGTATCCATGTATGTGAATGTCTAGGTGGCCAAGAGAGAAAATGAATAGAATGAGACAGAAAATTGCTTATAACATGTGCAGCCATATCTCAATCAGATCCTTTGAAAGAAATTGAAGAAGAGCAAATAAAAAGCACTTACTCAATTTAAAATTAGAGGTTTTCGGTTTTTGTGATGGGAATGAATCAAGATCACCCTCAGGGATCAATGTGGCTGCAGTTATACATATATTGTTGGCAATACGAAAATTAAATACCTACCTATCCTAATTGTACCGGTTAAGATTTGAAACGATTGAAATGGAAAGAGAAAAAAAGTGGGTAGAGAAAGAATAGATCTAAAAAAACAACAGCAAATATACCATTCTTTATGCGCATATATGTATAAAATTTGTGCAGATTAAAATAAAGAGAAAAACAAATAAAAAGCAAGCTGGAAAAAGGAATGGGGTGAAGACGGTTTTTCTTTATTATTTGTCCGGAACAGTGCTGTTGTGCTATTGCTAGAAAATCCATTATGTAGGCAGACGAGCGAAGGTGCAAGTAAAGAAACAAATGGATAGCGAAAACATGGGACGAGCAGTAGAAGCAGGAGGACGTGGTTGTAGGGAAAGAGAAAAGATGATGGCTCATATTTTTCAACGGGTAAACTTCCATAATTTATGGTTGACACCGCATAAGGCGTCAACGGAAATAGTAGAATTGTTTGGATGTGTTGGAGCCACGGAGAGTCAGACGCCAAAAAAATTCGAATAATAGTAATTATTATTAAGCTTTTAACGAAATTGAAATGAATAAAAGAATACTTCAGGGCAATGAAATGATGGCGATTCATTTGTGCATTCACTGTACCTATTATGTAATTAGTTTTTGAATATCTTGTATGTTTGTTCCTTTTTCTATTGGCTTCATATATTAAACATACAGTATGTTCATATAATAATTTTCCTAATCAGTTATATCAGCTGGAGAAAAGGGAGGTCAGACATGAGATCTCCATCTGAAAAAACTAAATTTATTTTCTTGTAACATCCGGTGGTGAAACTTCTGTGTATTGTTTATGTTATGTTATGTAGTGGTGCTGCAAGTAGTAAACTTTCTACATCAGCAAACAAACCACCCAGCCAACCAGCTAGCTAGCTGAAGTTACTAGAGCCTTAATATTTATTAAATTGTTTAGAGTAAAAAGTATTGTAAATTTCACTTGCAGCAGCATGTTGCAGACTGACATGCGGTGGAAGAAAATATAACATTATACTTTTCTAAAATCTGGTTGGCAATAATGGAAATTGATGATTTAAAGGTGTGTATGTGTGTGTGTACACACATATATTAAAATAAATTGTCTCATGAATGGCTGGTTAAGTAAAATATGGTTGAAACTTTCTTGAAATGTAAAAAACTTGTAACTGTATTTATTGTGCCGAAATGTAGACGAAATGAAAGAAGTGTCTCAATATTTTTGCTGCTTATTTTTCTTTTTCCTTTATATTCTTTTCTCAATTTCTTATTACTTTTCTTTTAAAAACATTTCATTCCATTTGTATTTTCGTTAGTCAAGAGACTCCCTGGAGTACAAACAATATTGTTCGTGCTTTCGTTTCGTAGCGTATTGTTGACGTTTTAAAAATGTTGACAGACACATTTTAAATCGCAGTCAGCGTTGGCCAACTTGAAAATTGCTTCAAAATAAATGGAAAACAACAATTGGTCATTTTTCCATACAATATTACGAAATGCACTTTAGAAAACTGGATTTTTTTTATTTGGAATTCTAAGAATGAAAAACAGGAAGAAAGGAAAAAAATACAGAAATGCATTGCTTAAACAGTCATTCAAATTCAATTTTTGTTGGTTTCTTTCGTACAAAAAATAAGTATTTTTGTAAGTAATATTATAGATAGATACAGATGCCCTATTAGTATTTCCTTTTTCTTTTTTCATACACAAGTATATAATACTAGGCAAGTTAGCAAACAAACAACAAGAAAAAATCGACATTTTGGAGCCATCAGCATCACCACAAGTGGTTAAAAGCTGGAAAGCTACAAATAATTTTATCATTCCGAGAAAACCATCGTTTTTAATTCTCCCTAACCACCATATTCTTTACCCTCTCTTGACTTCGGCTAACCGTTTCTTTTTTGACCCTCAAGCAAAACGTCTCGGCACAAAAAAAAAATAAAACAATGCACAATACCAAAGTTTTTATACAATGACATTTTTCATCATTTTATATAATAGTCACTGAAAAATGAAAATGTCTAGTTCGATACTGAAGCGTGAAAAAAGACAAATAATTTTGAACATTATCAGATAAAACGCGATAGAAATGACAACAACGTGGTATTATAAATTTATGGAATCAATTAGTTGATTCCATAAATTGATTCCTAAACTATTTAGGAATCAAGTAGTTACACTTAAAATAGTGATAAATTGGTTGAGTTGTTATTACAACTCAAGACATACATATAATCTGTCAAATACCACAAATTTTCACAATATTTCAGTATCCGGGAGGAATAGAGTGGAGAAAGCGAGGCGACTAAAATAAGATTTAACTCAGTGAAAAATGATCGATGATGAAGTGAGCAAAAATGTAATATGTTTAATACATAATAATACACATTTTCGAACGATTGATGATAAATGGCATTCCAGTTAGTAGTTCGGAGTATGACGTGTTTGCTGCTGTTGGGTATTGAATGGATAAAGCAAAAAAGGCACGAATATATGTGGTGTAAAAAGGGAGGCGAAATAAGAGAGAGAGAGACTGAACGAAAAGATCGAGACATAATATAGATAGAAATATATGCACATACATAAATAGAAAAAGGCGAAATAATAATAAAAATAGAAAAGGAAAAATGTTAATGCATTTTTGAACGAAAGGAAATGAAAAATGGTCATCTCTTTCTCTGACAGTCATTTTTCTCTGGTTCTAGTTTTCTTTGACATGTGATAAATTTCCAATAATAATAATAATAATAATAATAATAATAACGAAGGTAAAAATATAAAAGAAAGAGGAGAGGAGAAGATGAAGGAAAAAGGAGATTCGCTTCAATGACTTTTCAAACATTCATTATTGATTTATTCGGATTTTTCCGTCTGGGAAAATTAACCAGGATAACCAGAAAAATGTTGATCCGCTGCTACCAAACCAATTCCATTGCATAATTTTGAATATTTACCTGAATGTTCCATTACACAGTGTAACGGATGGATTAAATCACCTATACATATATATATATGTATAGCTTTGATCAATATATTATTTCTAATCAACCGCATATTATTCTTTAGCCCGCTGTATGTGTCTATTCAACCTTAATTTCTTATGCTTGAATAATTTTAACTACACAAAATTCCATTTCGTTGCATATAGTTTGCTATAAAAGAAGAACAAGAAGAAGATGGATCGGATGTGCCCTTTAGAGAATTCCATTTGAGAGCACTCGCTCTCCATGTCTCCATAGAGTAGACTAGGGATGAGAGTGAAGCGAAATTCTTTTTAAATAAAGAAGCGAAATTAATCATCCAGTTAAACTAAACGAATGTCTCCTTTTACCAGACAGGCAAAAGAAGAAGAAGATATACGATGACGAATCTCTCTGGATAGTGTTATATTCGAGAAGAACTTGATAATTTTTCGTTCCCCCTTTTTTTTAAATTTTTTGCATGTTTATTAATTAGAGTCTCAATAAAAGCGCGCAGATTTTAAATCTCATTTTCCTACTCCAATTTCACTCTACCCTAGCTTCATCCATTTCCCGCCTGTTCCATCAAGTTCATAATCTTAATCTCATTTATGGACGCCATTTTTAAGGTAGTTGCTTGTTGTTGTTTAATTAGCATTCGACTCGTCCACATAGCCCGCTGCAGCATCAAGCAGTCGAGACAACCCGAAGCTTACTCACTTAACTTTCTCGATTAAATATCTAGTCTTAAAACAAACTTCGTTATTTTCTAAAAAGTTAATATTTCATTAAGCTGGATCGTTATTATTTATTAGCCAAAGAAAATGTCTGTAGTAGTGGTCCAAGTAGTTGATGGCAGGCTTGAGACCCGTGTGCATTAGAAAGGCAAAAAACAAAGAGCGAGAGAGAGAGAGAGAATTTGGAAACTATGGAAATCTCTCTTGTCTTTACTAAATGAAACTGTAACGGAGAATTCTAGTTTCGAAGTAAAACTTGTTGTTCTGTGCAGATAATTCGATAAGTAAATGTGTTATTGTACAGAAGCTTTTCTGTCTGCCAAACCAAAGCTTTACAATGATGGAAAAAAGGGGCATGTGATAAATCCTTATTGATTTTTAAACTTTAAATCCTAATGAAAACCAATCTCAAAGACGAAACACATTTACTAACTCCACTCATACCACCAATCGAAAAAGTTAAATAAGAACGATTTTAACTTTTTATTTTTGGAAAATTTGATCTGCAGGAGTAACTCCAGAAGTCTGGCGAAAGTCTATTTTTAGAAAAAGAGAAAATCCACATTGCGATAATGATTTTAGATTGTATAAAAGGAGAGAAGGGGAGAAGATTAAAAGTCAAAAGTTCCTCAGCTTAACTTAATAGTACAAGAAACGAGAGAAAAACGGAAAAAACTTGAAATAGAGGTGATTATCGATGGGAAAAAAACGCCACAAGACACACCCAATATTAATCGATCAAACAAAAACCTACATATCGTTTTTCATGTAATTTTTTTTTTTTATAATTTTCATCATTATTTACATATGGCGCGGCCGACTTCTACTATGAAAAATTATGTTGTAGAAAATGAAATTTTGTAAGTCGAAATTGATATTCAAGAATATTATGAACACATAATATCAATACGGCGCTTTATAATTTTCCAGAAAAGCTCAACAAATTTTCGAAGACAAAGCGCGATGCGGATGGCATAATAGATGGGGATTTTATTTGGATTTCAATAAGGTAAGTACCAGTAATAATTAATTGATTCCACGATTTTTCCATTTTCATTAGAAATACATTGAAAATGCAGCCAAAAGAGGAATAACAATAAAAAAACAAGCAACAATGACTGATACAACCGATAACCACAAAAGTGAGCTCTCCACTTTACAGCCGCCTGGGTACGTTCCAGAAACAAGCGCTGGTAATTTGTTACCTCACTTTAGTTGAATATTTTTAATACATTAAATACTTCGTTTTTTTACAGGTTTCATTGGATGGAGATGTCGCGATAATGGAACATATTCATTGGAAAAATTTGGCGCCCTTTACAGAAGTCCAAAATTGACTTTACCTTATGATCCACCATATTCTTCTATTTTCTTAGGTTAAGTCAACTGAACTTGATACACTTTCACATCTTTTATAGATTAGGTGGGTATTTGTTCAAATTTATAGCGTAAAAAAAAAAAAAAAGTGCTAACTACCTACATTTATTTCGATCCAAAAGTAGACATTACAATAGCCGGTGGTAATTTCTTTATCAATTCAAGTGGATTCACTTCAACTGCAACCATTTCATCGGATGATAGGTTACAAAGATGCAGTAGGTGCTTCAAAAAAGAGAAAAAATCCGACTCACAATTATATAATTTGAAAAAAAAAAAAAAAAAAAAAAAAAACAATAGTTACCTTATATTTTTGAATTACATAAGCTTCAACACTGAATTGAATTGTAAGATCGCCATTAACTAAACGGGGGCGCTTCTGGTCATCAAAGTGTCTATCAGGTGTCTACAAAACAAATATACGAAAAAAGATTGTACAATTTTTAAATGCTTCAAATTAAAGCCGCAGCTGTAATAGAAAAGAACACAATTTTAAATGAAATTCTTCATATAACGTCCCAAATTCCCTTCATGCAATATGTTTGTTTATGTGGAATTTTCCAATACTACCACCATTCCTAACTAGCTCTTTACCCCTCTCCGCCACCAACCAACACTATAAAATTCGCTATTTCATTATCTGTCGTAAAACCCGACCAAATTACACAGCATCGAGAATTAATTGTCTGCCATCTACCTCATTCGTTTCCCTTTACCCTAGTTTAGCCCGTCGGCCAGAAAACTTTCACCTGCTGGACATTACAATACATTGTAAACGTCGTGGCGCCAGCATCGAATAACAATGGTTGCACGAACAACAGGTATTTTAATTAAAACTACCACCCCTCATTATTTAAGCCTTCGAAACTACGAAAAAAGCACAAAAAAATTGATGAAGAAAATGAAAGAGCAAAGAGAAAAGGGCGCGCATCTTGCAATATAGTAATTTCTCGTCGTCTTCTATTTTTTCTCATCAATCACTTTCGATTGAAAGGAAATTTATCTTGGCCATTTTCATGGCTTCACTCGATTTTCTTCCAAACGAAAATAAATCGTTTCAATCTCGTCACTGGCTGCATCTCTCTCTACCTCTCCTACACTTCATTTTTCTCACACTGGCTATATTAAATTACGACATAAAATAACATTTAATCAATAGTTTGTTAATCTTTCAAGAATATATTGAGAAAAATAAAACGACTTCTAAGTATGTAAGTTCCGTTTACTACAAGTATCGCCGCCTCTGTTCTGGCTGTTGTCACGATCGCTTTTAGTGTAGAAACAATTCATAATTGTCGGAAATTCAATTAGTGTGTAATTAAAATGATTATACTATAAATGACTATGGTTTTGGAGTAAATGAAATGTTCTAATAGATCAAGAAGAAAAAATATAAAGTAGATACGTTACATAGTCTAGAGAATGAATTTATTTCATTATTTAGGGTTGAAGCAAAATTCAATAAATAAATGTACAGGCCAATTCCTACTATGATCTATTCTGTATCAGTTGGTTTTATATAGGCGCAGATGAGTAAGATTACGAAAAATACTATGCAAATTGGGAGTTAAAAACCTGATTTCCAGTGTCTAATTAATTCTGTTCCTTCTAAGAATTTATTATAGATCACCGAGATCTTTAAATATTAACTTGAAACTAGTCAAATTTAGGTAGTTGTATTGTTGAAGCATATTTCTCTAATGATGTCCACACTTGTGTACATTGGAATTAGCAAAGAATTACGACGATCTGACTCCGTACTTGTTGAAGGAATAACATTCATTTTTGTAATTAGTAACATTTGTCGCCTAAATGGCATCATCAAAATATGTCTGAAGAAGACAGACAAATTTAAACTCTATACTACAATCTAAAAAATTCATCTGTGCATCTGCGTATATAATTATATTTATTACGTTCTTTTATCTTATGTTCATTGTTATTTGTTATTTTTACTAAATCTAATCTCTATCTTTGTTATACATGTATAAACAATTTGTCTAGAAAAGGACTAGCTAATAATCTGTTGATCTGATTTTTTTTTCTCTTTACGCTTTTGTTAATCTTTGCGGAATTAAGTCTGATGATGCCATTTAGGCGAAACATGTTACTAATTTCAATAATAAATGTTATACCTTCAACAAGTACCGAGTCAGATTCTGTGACTTCTTTCCTAATTCTAATAGTCAAATTTAGTTATTTTTAATACTAACAAAAAGCCTGAAGTTTACATTTCGTGTGCCATAATAAAGATTAAAGAAGGATTATTTACTTATTTTGAAACCCAATCTAAAGAGATTTCAGTTAATTTAATATTAATTCTAACGAAATCGTCAATTTAGATTGATATTTAAAGCCAGATTAGCTGATTTTAACAATCATCGAATACCTAATTTTAATAAAGAAAACGTCAATCAATCAATAGGGTGGGATTACAAGTATGAATATTTGTATACTGTAAAACTAGTACACTGTTGTATAGTGATTAGTTTAGATAAGCAGTATACATTTTCTTTTTTCTCCTGTTCTGTTCTGCGTATACCTGTTGAGCTAGACACCTTTTTTTTCAGATTAAAACGTACCTCTTTTTTCCTTATAATAACTATATTGCTATCATCATGTAACATAATAATATCTTTTCTTCTTGAATCAAAAACAACTGATCGAATGGTACTGCTTCTGCCCGTTCGAAATTTCAAACTTTGTAATTCATTCTCTATCAGTGGAGTGAATTTTGTAAATTTTTGTTGGCGAATGTCATATTCAATTACCTGTATTATTGTACTAGATTAAACAGAAATTTTGTAGTTTGCATACAGACATACCTTTCCATCAGCATAAACTACTACTAAACATGCAGTATTTGAATTAATTGCTAGAGCAGTAGGAGGTACTGAATATTTCGGTATTTTACTATAAAAACGATAACCAATTTCTTTATACATTCTATTGTACTTCCATATTACAATATTACTATGTGGATCTCCAGCTACTAAATATTTTCCGCATGTGGATACTTGCAGAAATGTAATGGTGTCTATTATATGATCTGAAAAAAAGCAGTTTAATAAATGCCATGAATACATTCCGAGCATTTAAAGAAAAATTTATTACCCGCTTGAGGTACAATTCTTTCACTGATCCACGGTTGATTTCCCTCAAAATCATAAACGATAATATTTCCATCATTTAGAGCTACTATTAACTGATTACGTATGTTGTTAAAAGCAGCTTGTACACATGGTCGGTTATTGTCATCTAAATCTTCAATTTTTATTAGTTTAGGTTTATCATCTTGCTAAAAAAGTATCATAAATCAATCGATGGTCACCGAGCACGTTCGCAAGTTTTATTCAATACCATGTAAAATTGATACAGATTAAATCCTAAATTAGTACCCAATAAAATCCATTTTCCATTATCCGATATACTAGCACATAAAATTCCTTCTTTTTTTGTCTCTTTTGCCCAATTATTCTTCTCCATCACTTGTAAAGCAACTAATTTATATAAATGGTTTTTTAACGATATTTGTCCTTCATAGTTTTCTTCATTAATTCTTTCTATTTCACCTAAATTCCATAGCTCGACATAATCTGCGTACTTCAATAAAATTAATCGAGCCTGTGCAGCTACTTGAACACAAGATTGTAAAAAAGGACCATATTTTAACAGGGTCTTTGGGGGATGATAGCTGCATGCTAAATAACTGTCAGTACCACCCGAGTACAATTTACCGCTATGAAAAACTAACGATCTGACTTCGTGTTCGTGGATTTTTCTTTGTGTGGATTTCACCCATTTAAATGATTGTCCTTAAACAAAATCAAACAAAAATTAGGTAAAATAGACTGATTTGAGGACGACCTTACTAACCGACTTTCACTTTTTGATATTGAATTATTAATGGATCAACACCAGCACAATAAATTATGTCATCTTCTGCCATAGACAATGCTACAATATCAGCTTTATGCGACTGATAACTTTCAATTTGAGCACCTAATTTTCCATCCCAGAGTGTTAAAATACCCCTAGAATCTCCACTACAAACATAAAGCAATTTTAGATAAACCAAATAACAAATGCAATTGAGATTTACACACCTAAATATTGTAAAATCTTTTAAAACTCCCAAACACCAAACTATCGTATCTTCTTTCTTATCAGATTTTCCAATTTGCATTCGATGGATCGCGTGTCCATTTTCAATATTCCAAACTCGTATTGCATTTAAACATCCAGTTATTAAAAATTCTCCAGTGCTATCGAATTTAATTGAAATTATTCGACCCTCTTGTTTATCCAAATATTTCTCAAATTGTACTTCATCCGATTCAATTTTAAACAAATTTATGTAACCCTTTTCACTACCGACACAAATTAGTTGCTTTGATTCGTTTATATCTATACATGTGGCGGATTCGCCTGTTATTATCCATTGCTCCTTTATACACAATTTATATAAATCATATTCAACAAGAAATCCTTGTAAACTAACACTAAATAGTCTTGACTTATACCAACATAGGCTCTCTACACTATAATTTTTCTTAACAGTTGAAGGAATAATTTTTTCTATGCATGGTGTATGATTTAGATTCCATATTTCAATACTTGTATTAGATCTAGAAATGTTAAAAAGGTTGTAATTTACCCGATGGGCTTAGTATACATTTTATATTCTAATCTATTTCTTATTTCATTAAGATCCACCATGTAAAAAAATAATTTTCTACTTACCTAGCCACCGCAAGTTTATTCTCTTTAGGTTCTATTGCCATTGAATAAATTGCGTATGGTTCAGGTGAATAGAAACCTACTTTGTGTACAATATTCGGAGACATTTTTTAACGTTGTTAAGAATTTCTTGTTTAATTTTCTTTATGTTACTTATATTTTCAAAACTAAGCACATTAAATTGAGGTTATGGTAGTGATGCCGATTAATAATCGATTATTAAAATAAATCGATTCCCTTACAAAAAAAATCGATCTTTTTGACTTTTGATTATTTTTTGAATCGATTCACAAAATTGAACAAATTAATCGACTGATCATATTTTCTAAATATGGAAATTGGCAATTTCAGTCAATCAAAAAAAAATGCAGACGGAACGATTAATATACAAAACATTTACCTAGTTGTATTACTTGCATTACATTACGCATACATAGAATAACCTACACACCCAATTACAATTTTAAATTAAATTTTTTACAGTTCAAAATTTTTTACTAGAGAATTGAAAGTTAAAGGTTTAGGATCACATTTCCTGCTACTGCAAAGCAAAACAAAAATTTTTGTCCTGCAAGGATAGGATATTAATTCTGTTTTACCTATAGCGAAAATAAACCGTTAAATGTTTTACGGCGTGGACACACTTGTCTTAATTTTTAAATCTTAAATTTCAAAAAGAAGGATTGCGCAGGCGCTATCTTAATTTTTAGGAAAGGGAAACGCGGACTGCAGACGGTGTTGCCGATACTATTTTTCAAAATTTTTCGGTGATGAGAAGATCGTTGGCTCGCCTTTTTACGTTCAACTTATTAAGGACTATAAATTTTAAATATTTAAGTTCTCCATAGTTGGAACTATTACTTTCAAAATCTAATAAAAGTACTGACCAATGTAATTTCGATTGAATCTTTATTTTTTATTTATTTTATTATGAATTAGCTGTTGTTTTGGGGTTGTAGTATTTATTGATTATTTACGTTCGTGATTTGTAGTATGTGAAGCAAAATAAATCATTTATATGAATATTTATTAATAAACGAAATATAATTAATAAATAAAATATAATTAATAAACGAATTTGAAACAGATTTTTTGGCAAACAGTGAGTATAGTTTTATTTTTCTTTTTCATTCGAATATCAAAGTTCAGTGTAACATGCGAGCAGTCAAGTTAGAATTTCTTTTCCTTCGTATTAGTTAGCTGTGGTAAAGACCACAAGTTTTTGGATAACTTGCTAATTACTTCGATTAGCAATAAATGCAAATAATGTAGTAATGGACAAGTTTATCCTAATAATACTAATAACATGAGTTTGTTGTACTATTTAATTAAAGCTCCATCATTATTTAATAAAGATTAAGTCGCCGCAATATTCATAACCCACAATTGAATTTCCAAAGATATTTTCTTATATATATATATATATATATGGTTGGAGAACGTTTATTATTAACACATATACATTAGTTATTAGTCTCATAATTATTTTATATTAATAAAGAGAGCAAAACATTTCTTGCCTGTTTTTTTGGGATGATTTGTATAAAATATGTACATTGAAGTAATACAACTTGATTACATAAAATTTCTTCACTGTTATTGTTTATCATTTAGCAAAATAATCGCTAAATATTATAGAAAAATACTTATAATTTTGTAATTATATGTATATACTTTATAAAACAGATTATAAACATACAAAAAATAAAATTCCAATATATACATATATATGTATAACAATACAATATAGAACATAGAACATAATCTATAATACAATATTAGAACTGATTAAAATATATTTTTTAATGTTATATATGTGAGGGTACCATATGCAATTTATATCAAGATTAAAATCAAAAATGAAGCATATAGAAAAACAAAAGAGTGGCGACAAAAATTTCACTCTGTGTTCTCCAACTCCCAAATAAATTAATCCTGAAAAATGCAATAACCATCCATTGAAGAGCAAGCATGTGAAATTTGATTAATTGATTATGGTAAATTAAATCGAAACATTTTAGAAATCTAATGGAGCTCTATGAAATAGTATTTTAATAAGTAGTTGGGTGGGACTATGCTAAGAAAATAATTACGAATGTCTTAATTTCCGTAAATAGATATGAATTAATCAGTTTTCGCACGTTAAATCAAGAATGAACGATCCAATATTACTATAAAATGTTGTTGCTGTTGATTTAGCTATTCTTATTATCTTTGGAACAGTATCAGACCCTGGCAAATGGATTATTGGGGTAAATGGAGTTGCTGATGTTTTTGTCAGTACTTGGACGTTTTTTCTTGAGCTGCTACCAGCTTTGGCAAACAGTTCTGTCAATCCAATTCTAATTTGGTATTCCCGATCCCTATTGAATATCTGAAACTAAAGGAAAAAGATAATAAAAAGTTTTTTTTTCATCAAGTGCTTTTTCTTTTCAAATTTGCAATAACTTATCTTCGCATGCGGCAGTATATCGTATGGTACTTTGACGTCTGCTGGCATTGTTTTCAGGGATCGATTCTTCTGCCGCTGATATTGAGTAATTAGCTAGTTATTCTCAGTAATTTAGTCTCACAAAAAAACAACATTTATTCAACATTAACGAACTTACTATCATGATGCTGCAGTTTTCCAGATTCAGCCGTCCTCTTATGTTGTTTAGCTGTACCTTGAAAACGTTTCTGCAAGTGTGCCACCGCTGTTTTCCTACCTATATAAAATATATTATCTAGTATATTTTACAATACTCATGAATAGAAATAAAGTATGTAATAACTAAAGTAGTATTGTAAAATAACTTGATCAATTTTCTAAAAATAAGTAGGTGAGAAACATGCTTATTACTTAAATTTTTTTGTAGCTAATCTATACTTAAATTTATTACTAATCTTAATTAATGAAACCCATTTTACTCTACTATTATAGTGACGTACTAAACTGCTCGTTTCATTTCTTTCTCTTGAATTTAGTTTTCCATTCATTTGCTACGCTTTCACAAATTTCGTTCCATGAAACTTTTTGTTTTAAGAATTAGCGTATGAAGGCAGGCGTTTATTGTAAATAGTCGGCCTTCAGATGTAAAAGAACAATAAAACCATACTCACTGTTTGCCAAAAAATCTGTTTCAAATTCGTTTATTAATTATATTTTATTTATTAATTATATTTCGTTTATTAATAAATATTCATATAAATCATTTATTTTGCTTCACATACTACGAATCACGAACGTAAATAATCAATAAATACTACAACCCCAAAACAACAGCTAATTCATAATAAAATAAATAAAAAATAAAGATTCAATCGAAATTACATTGGTCAGTACTTTTATTAGATTTTGAAAGTAATAGTTCCAACTATGGAGAACTTAAATATTTAAAATTTATAGTCCTTAATAAGTTGAACGTAAAAAGGCGAGCCAACGATCTTCTCATCACCGAAAAATTTTGAAAAATAGTATCGTCAACACCGTCTGCAGTCCTCGTTTCCCTTTCCTAAAAATTAAAATAGCGCCTGCGCAATCCCTTTTTGAGATTTAAGATTTAAAAATTAAGACAAGTGTGTCCTCGCCGTTACATTTCACAATATCGCTAATAGTCTTTGCAACGTTCATTGCATCTAAATTAAACGCCATAAATGACAGCGATAGATCTGTCTCCCTTTTCAGATTATTTATCTTTGTCTCACCTTAGATGGGATTGCGTTCGAAGCGCCGATATATGCAAAATCGATATATGCAAAAACAAAATCGATATATGCAGTTCTAGTAATTGTACTTCATTTATTTTTTTCACCAATGATAATACATGTAAATAGTTAGTTGATAACAAAAATTGTAGTTTTTTAAGTTATTAGATTAACATTATTTTGTAATTGAAAATTATTCAGTATATTAGTATATACACGATACACATCGTAGTCACGTACTCCATGTGTATAGTATGTGTCCATCGAATACACGCCGATTAATAATCGGCATCCCTATTTTGTGTATGTACCCTCCTTTACCAATTTATCAAAAAACTATTTCAAATTACATGGCCATTATTAAATTGTACCCCTATCAATCTGACTCAAAAATTACTTTTATTCTTAGCATTCCATCAGTAGATTGGGAAATTAATACTTTATAGTTTAGTTTCAATTCCCATACAACTATTGGATAACCGTACAGAATTTCACCATACTCTAGCTACCACACAAAATTACATTTCGCGAGACGATGATTCAATTTTGTATATTTTTTTCGAAAATATTACGTGGATCGTGGCGTAAAATAACCGATGCAGTAATATTTATGATAAATGACAAATTAAATGATATTATGCAATTGATTGAATTTAAACTTTTCGTTTCGATTCACCAAGAATCTAGCAAAAGAAGGAATCTTGATCATGAATTAATAATAATTAATTAATAAGCGTTAATAATCGATATTCGATGAATGCCGGTTATTAACTAAAAAAAACATCAATGTATTAGCATCAATACCATATAAACTATATAATATAAACCATATTATCTATTATCTTATTTATCTTATCTAAAAAATCGGAAATTCCGTTTCGGAATATAGATATTTGTAAAAACATAAAACATCGATTACGCCCAGTGACAATTGATTTGATATGTTTGTATTTTTTTATCCAAAATTCTATTAATTTTTAATTTAGACATATTTATTCAAAAACGAGATATTTTATTTTAAAGCTATTTCAAGTACTCAAATAGCAAAATTCGTATTAATACCCAAAATCTGAACTAACATCGATTATCAAACTTATCAAAGTTCGTTGATGCTGATAAGATAATCCGTCATCGATGTTCCACAACTTCCACAGCCGACGTTATAAAGTTGCTTAACATCGATGTTTCTTCTACATCGCTCATCCTTATCATGAATCTCAATATGACACTTGTCATTTGTTATTCTTTTTCTCTTTTTAGTAGCTTTTTTTCTTGGTTACTAAACTTCATTTTCATTGGTTAAAACATCTAAGTATAAAGTGTTGCATACGTTAATATATTTTGCAATAGATTTATATGTTAAGATGTTTACACGTTTACAGTAGTTTCCTAATTACTTACATTTATCAATATCGTATACATTCAAATTTATGCACATAATAGGCACACAGACTGGTTCGTCTGCTGCTATATCAATGTGCTTGTATTTGATGTATACTGTATGATGTTGATACTATATGCATCAACATGTCATAACTACATGTTTTAACTTTGCTGCAGCACCGCACCGCCCGATGGCTTTCGGTACGAGCAAACTCACTATACTAGCTTTACAAACAACTACCAAAGTAACACCCTTTCAACACCACTCTCCATTAGCAAAGAACGATGTTTGGTTCTCAATCTTAACAGTCTGTGAACTACATGCAACCATTATTTCAACCTTATGGTGTTCACTCTCTGATTTACGCAATCACAAGCTCGATCTGATTGAGCTGCTAGCTCAACTTGATCACAATCATTTCCTTCAATGTCTCTCTCATGTCGTTGTTGCAACAGGGGTTGCAACAACACCCTTTCTCCCTCTCACATACTACGGGTTGGATTGTCATCCACCCGTCGTTAGAAATCTCACGAAATGCTCCTAACAGATGCGATTTTTGAATACCCACTCTCTGTCGGTTCAGGGACACCGTTGACAAGCTGCGCCACTCAGAAGGCGGTGAGAGGAGAATCTGTGTCCCCTCGCAACTCCCTAATTACTTACAACAGGAAATTTAGAAAATTGTAAATCTATAAATGCAAAACAATTGTTATGTTTGGATATGTATATCTAATACATACCAACTCATATCCAGTCGATAGCGATGCAGTATGGGTAGCTCAATTGCTTAAAATAAGAAGTAATTTACCAAAACCATGTCCAATATCCTTATTTTTGGTTCACCGATATAATACTAAGAAAATAAATTAAAAAAACTAGCTAATATCGATTTTTAATAACTTGTCCGTTTCTATAAAATGTAAATAGCAAGAATTAGTTACAAAAATATTAACAACAAATAGTGTTTTAAAAATGCAAGTCTACTGTAACGCATTCTTTGGAAGCAGAAAAGCTTATGTAAAACAATTAAAATTAATCAATATAATGACCAAAATATTTCCGATCAACATCTTCCTATGAAGATACTTTTTTCATGTTGAACATCTTTCACCTAAATCTTACATTTCAGAATTAAAGCTTCTAAAATTAAATAAAATAGATGTTGAAAATCTAAATATTGTAAAGCATAAATTAAAGGATTTACCAGAAGAATTATATAAAATTATAAACAAACCATGTTTAGATAAACATATTCATTGGATCACTATTTTTATAAATGTATTATTTATAGTATTAGTAATTCTTGGTCTATTTTGTAAATATCAAAGGAATTCGACTATAATCTACAACTAAATACATAATGCCACATAAATCCAATTTTAATAATTCGATCATTACTTTTACAAATGACCGTATGTGTGCAGACCAATCTGTATAATTGATCTACCTTCTATGTAGGTAAATTTGCAGCGTAAGGGTTCAAGTCTTCTTGGAGACTGCTATCCAATTCTCCACTTAATACTATAGTAATTCAAGTCAAGTTGAAAACCACCCCAAGGCCTCCAAAAAAGAGATTTTCAAAACTATATCTCCATGTTATAATTGTCATAAACAAAATCATCTTCGCCACTGCGCTTAGCGTCCCTTTGGCTGGCTGGCTGGATTTGTCTAGCTACCAGCCGATGCAATGGCATACAAGATAATCAAGTAGTACGTGTTTTGTCGAAATAGAGTTGTCATGGTTTCTTGGGTAGAAAAAAATAGAATAGCAGTAATGTTGATATACATATGTCCCTTATTTCCTATTCATGTCAAATATTTCTACTGAATAAATAATTTTCATTCGATTCACCTTTTTTATACTTCAGTATCCAAAAGTAACTGGAGATTTAATACTATATTTTCAAGGGATTGCAATTATACCCTGTCTGCAAACAGCGTAAAAAGAGAAGATATCTGTGCAACTATGCTGTAACTTCAACGACTCGACTCAAAGTCATGCTTCATTTTTCAATTAACTTGTTAATTTAGAAATAACGAAATAATCAGTTAATAAAGTACTTTTAATGGCATACTACTGGATTTGCACTTTCTCATTCCGGATAGTATTTCCTTTAATAATATCTGGTGGTAAGTTCAATGATATATTTTTTTTTAACGATCACTACAAATACCGAAAAAGTTCAAAAATAATACAAGTTAATTCGATTTGTCTCAACTTCTAGTTGCATATATTCGACCAACTGTTACTTCCTACATCTATTTACTACTAGGATGTTATCTGCCATTTTTTTCCGTCCCAACTGCAAAAACAATGTCTGGATCTACTGGAAGTTATTTGAAAATATGTATAATTACCGCATTATTAACGAATTGCTTTGTAATCAGTTTTTATTTTGCCATATTTTTCTTTAATATGAATGAATATGAAATAATTGTAAGCGGAATTTCATTACCTTAGTAATGAAAGTGGTTTTGTTTTTTATTAATTGTTTGTTGTAATAATTGTTTATTATAAATCTTTATGTAGCCTTGCAGTATACTGGAACGTATCCTACGTACCACTGGTGTTATAGAATTTCGTAATTTACCTTTGACAGATACGCTGAGTTGGCTTATTCCAGGTAGGTCTAAAAGCATTGAGAAATATCCCATGCTATCGATGAGATATAATTTCTTAGAACCTTTGATGCTCCTAACCACATTGGTACTGTACATAATTTGTCAAAAACTGACAAAAGAATTAGAAATGCATGATGGAATCCAACGAGATCATAATCATATTGAAGAAATCAAACGGAGAAAGATCACTGAAAAAGTGTTAATTTTTGGTAAGTGACGAGATTTTAAACAGAAGTGATTTTGTCAATCAAATGTAGATGGAAGACCAGTTCTCTTCTAACTGATACTTACAATATTCAATTACAATTAAAATACAATTACAATATAATATAATATTCCTTTTAAAATTTCAAAGCCGCTTTTCTAGGAAAATTCTCAGTGACACTTATATTTTGTGTAACGTCCATATCACGAGTGTGTGTATTCGGAGCTATTTATTACGTTGTTTTCCTTTCTATTTTAACATATTGGAGTTGTTATAAAACTCTTGGAAGAATCTTTGCGAAACTTCTTATTTGTATGGTGCCAGTAGTATTCGTACACTTATCCATATTATTCTTCTATCAGTTCCAAAATGTATACGAACTAGAATCATTGAAAGATAAAAGTTTCATTGCAAGGTATACGGATCTATCCAATATCTGGATCGATAGATTTATAGATCAATATAATCCCTAAATTATCGTTAATTCAGATTGTTGGGTCTTATCAATTGGAAAATACCGATCGGCTGTCGTGATCCTAGACAGTTCAAATGGATTACAAAGCGGAGTTTACGAAATATTCTTCCAGCATGTGTTTACGGATTGTATTTACTATGTGTACTTATATCTAGGGAAATTTTAATTACAAATGTAACTACGGGTGATTGTTTTTAAATTAAAGCGTGTATAGTTTTTGCTTTGATTTTCAGGACGGGATTTGTAGTTTCTTTTTGGCATTGTTCCAGCAAGGTAAAATTCAGCGTAAAAGGTGGAAAACTGCATTTAGTAAAGTGGAGGTAATAATAGATGATGAGATATATTCACTAGTGTATATATAGTAAAACGTCTCCATAACGTCCACATAAAATATGTACCAGCCTAAATGACCGTTGTATGAAAGTTGCCGTTATAGACTAATGTGCATAAATGCATATAAACCTTTCGGTGAATACAAAAAGTGTACGGTTATAGAGGTGACTGTTATTGAGAGGCGATCGTTATAATAGAAATTCCACTGTACATCGTATTTTTTACGTCTATATTAATTTACAGATGCAGCTAGCAAAAGAGAGATCAAGATATTTACAAATGGGTAGATGGCAAGTGGCATTTGAGTATCTACTGTATTTCATGCAAAATATGTCTTATTTATTGGCAAATTTTGTTATGATGGTAGGCCGTTCTATAAAATATCAAACCCAAAAATACCTAACTCGCACTCTTAATTTAATTCATTCATCTTTTTCAATAGCTTTGGGCAATTGTCTATTTAGGTTGGAAAACTGGTCTAATTTTAATTTGGGCAAATTTAATCTGGTTAATGCCAAAACGTAAACAATTAATGCTTAATACCAGTCCTATAATAGTATTATGGTTATGGATAATATTACTTACGGCTTATTTATATACAATGGATTTAACCGAAAACGAATTACCGCAAGTTACTGGATTTGGTGATTTAAGTTCTTGTATGTTTATCGACTTGATTTCAACTTGTAAGGCGCGACTAGTCGTACAACAGTTAATCTGTCTGTAGATTTATACAAGAAAGGCAGAATATGGTCATATTTATTACTGCAGTCGATATTTGCTACAATCGTTTGTTCAATGATGAGACAGTTTATGCGAGAAAGGGCGATGAAAACACAGAAACACTATCTGGATGAACGTAATATTCGTAAAACTGAGTCAATAGCGAGTAGTATCGGTGAGTAATATCTTTTTAAGTGCTTTTTCATGATCGGAAATGTACGTAGCCATCTTAAGCGAAATTTGATTAATTTAATTAAATCATATAATTTGCAAGGTTCCAGTTTAATATTCGCCCAAAACATATTGATGATTGGAAAATTTGAAATCGAATTAAGAAAATGCTTTTCTCTTTTATGGATCTGGATTGTTGTTGGCACAATGATTTGGATGGGGTTCTGGGGTCAAATCAATCCACTGCGTATTGTATTTGTTGGTTTTGCTTTTGTTTTTATATTAACTTTCCAGGTATCGTTACTCTAAATACACGTATAACCGTTTAATAACATCACTTCCTTATAACGGCCACTTAGGCTGACATTTTAGGTGACCGTTACCGATGGGGGTTTACTGTAATACAATGCAAAAATAATCTAATATCTATTTGTTATTTTTTCCAGTTTTGCCCATTCAACTATTGGAAAAAATTCCTCTACATCTATTGGTGGGTTGTTATTATTTACGCTACATTCAATTTTCTGGCGATTTACCTATATGAATTGAGTTTCACTAGGAATTTCTTTCATAAACATGTGGCAAATGCTGAAGGGTACTTACTGAAGGGTTTGTTTGTGTGTTCATAAATACTCGATCTTCATTTATCTGGAAAATCAAAAGCGCAAGCGTCTCTTTTTCATGGAATCATGTTGATTCCATGAAGCCATTTCATTTTCAGCTTAGGCTGAAGCTAGATGCTTTGGCAAGGAAATGCCTCCAAATTGGAGATGTTTTCGGTAACAATGCTGCTCCGGAAATCTTCGCGTCTACGTATTTCATTTTTCAGATTAAATTCCAAATTCCAGTAAATGTGAACACTCTCATAAGCTTGTTCTTAAAACACTCACTGCTCAATTTTTAGATTTAAACGTTTTGGTTTCACACAACACGAAGGTGAACTTGAAAGACTTTTTGCTCTATTGATACCATTATTTTTTCAAATTGCCATTGTCATACAGAAAAATTATTTACATGAACATTTCGATAAATTAACATCACCGGAAAAATCGGATTCATTTAATAATGATTTTGGTTAGTGTAAAGAAACTGTTCGTTGAGAGTATTACAATTTATTTTTATAAGTTTTATATACTGACCATATGCGCAATATATGGGACACTTGCTCGTATTTTTAGAGCTCTGGCTGCTTTTTATTAAAATAGCCGCTAACTATAACTATAAACTACTTCAAGACGTCACTCAAAATTAACTAAATGATTGCCAAATGCGAAAAATTACTTTCTTTAGAGTAATTTTTCTAAACTAGACTAGGTCTATCTAAATCTAAACTGAAACTAACTAATACTGAAATTCTAAGACTAAAATAAGATTCAAATAAAGTTCAAGTCTTGATTAAGCCTATAGTAAAATACCGTAAAATTAAAATCAGCTATAAAAAGCGGCGACTCTTGACACTGTCAGTTTTCAGATTCAAACCAAGTGGCATCAAATACGATACAATTAATATTTCAAGTATTAGAAACGCATTCCAAAAAAATTGTTCTATCTATGGGATGGTGTATGTGTGTGTTGGATATGTGTGCGATATACGCACCCTGTATATTTCTAATTGTAATAGCATGTTTTTCTAAACGAAAAATATCGAATTTAATCATCTACTTTCTATCGGCTATTGTACAAACATTAGTTATTCTACGATTGATTTATATGAATCAATATTATAATCATGATCGCTGGAACTATATAGGGCATTATGTAAGTGAATGACACGGCCATTTACGCGAAGAGATCATTAGATTAATCAATTTTTAGACACGAAATGGAAAAGAATATAATATTACGTTAAATACAGCTGAATGGCTTGGATTCAAACCATCTCGGTATGACTACTTGCATGCTGATTTTCACAATTTATTGTGGCCATTTCTCTTCATCTTTATTGTCACGATACATCGAATGGTACGAATCCATCAAGCCAACTATAGAATAAGTAATAAGTTGCCCATGCAACGTCCGTATGTTATCTTTGAAGAGATTAATTTTGAAAATTGCCATCAAAATATTACCAATATGATGAAATTCTTCTTGAATTATGGATTCTATAAACTTGGTGTAGAAGTAAGTGAATCGTTATGCAAATTAACATTAATATTCGTAATATGTAATGAATTAATTAATGTGTTCTGTCAGCTAACACTCAACGTTGGTATTATCATAGCTGCATTAAGAATGGACTGGTTGTCTATCACCATTTGTTTTATAGTAATTTTTATATATGCACTGAAACGAAAATGGACATCTCGACTATGGCTAATTATAGCAATTTTAATTTCCACAACAACCGCCCTTCAATATCTTTTAACATTGGGTTATTGGCCAACATTCTTCAATGGTAAATTAATCCAATAATCAAGAACAGCTTAAAAAATGTTATTAAATACAACTCAATTGTAGCGTCGCAAACAAGATTCTGGAATGAAGATGATACAAAAATCAGAATTCAACAATTTTTCCATCAAATGAACATGGCGCATCCACCAAAAAAAGAGAAACTCTTATTAGATTTTGTGCTATTACTATTCATATCACGACAGTGGAAGTTATTCCGGATTGAACGATTATTTAGTGGGCAATATTATTCTGGTGGAAATAACCAAAGTGTTGTTGATTTAGAGGATATTGATAATGTTAAAAAGAATCCAGTTCCAGATTTCATTAATTTTACAGGGTATACAAGTGTGTAGAATATCCAATTGGTCACTATATTAAATATTCGCCTGGTTAGCTAATTCTAGGAATGTTCTGGATCTCTACAAACGATTATTTTTCACTAGTTGGTTTTATATTTCTTTGTTAACCACATTTCTGGCAGGAACAATGCGGCCAACTGTCTACTCTTTTGGATATATTTTATGGGCATTTTTTTTGCTATGGGAGGGCCAGCAGATGTTTCTACGGCCATTAGAAAGCATATTGCGCCGGTATGAATATAAAGCGACTTAGGACACTTTTTCTATAACTTTACACACATGCGCTTGCCAGCATATTAAAAATTCATTTTTCAATCACTTCCAGATGGAATTATCTAATTTTTTACAATCTGCTAATCATACTATTCAGATGTATAAGTCAAGTATTTGGTTGTATTGTTGTTTATGAAATTGAGAATATTAATTGTTCGATTTGCAGGTAACACATTTGCTACAGCCTTAGTTGCAGCACAAAAAACATAATCAGATTCAACATACACTAGCTTAGATTAAGATTAAATTATATAAGCATTGAGATAGATGATTGGATCTGATATATTTCCTATATGATCAAAGTTGCTATTGGTTTATATAATTTGTACTCATTTGTCTAACTTCAGCTTATTGACTATTGGTTGTGTTGACAAATACGATGTTCTCGATGGTGTTCCGAATTTGATTAAAGAGTTCCCATGCGAAATTCCACGTCGATCATTGGGCACTGGATGGGATTGCTTGTGCTTCTTTTGTCTAATTATTCAACAGCGTATATTTAAATCGTACCATTTTCTTCATATTATTAACGATTCAAAGGCTCAAACAATTTTAGCCGATCGAGGTAATATCAGTATTTACATACAATCAAAGAATACTGACTTCTCAATTATTGTGCCCTCCACACTTTTCAGGTGCCGCCCTATTAGAAAAAAACATGCAAAAAAAGAAGCAAGCCTTAGATAATCAAATAAATACTGTTAAAGAAAATATTGATAAGAAATTGGAAAGGATCAAAGCGAATCAATCGAAGATCCAAGGTTTGATGAGTTGGATGACTGATGAATAGAATTAAGAAAGTTCTGATAATCTGTATTGTTAGCAATTCGATCGGGAAATTACACTTCGTACGATGAAGTTCAAAAAGCAACCGATATCAGTATTTTACCAGTTAAAATTGAACAAAATGCAGCTGTTTATGAACCGAATGATCCTATGCCATTTGTTGAAGTGAATAGACTGATTCATTGATGAATACAGATTATACTATTGATATTCAACTTATTTTTAGTATGTTCATTTAGCAATTCGAACAGATATCGCTACAGTTCTCGAAGAACGCAAGCGAAGGCAATCGTTATTAAAAAATCCACGACAGACTAATATAAAAGCATCATCTAGTATCAAAGTTGGTACTAGCAAGGAACCATCATCATCTACCGGCGGTAGAAATTTTATATATTTTATGATTAACGATAGATAATTTACATCGTATAACTAATTAGATGTAGGATTATTGAAACGTACATCACAACTATTTCTATTCATCTGGAGCGGTTTCGAAGGTATAATAGTAACATTAACAGCTGGAATTAATTATTTGACAAGCGATTTTCGAGAAATTTTGGAAAGTATGAATAGGGAAAAGGCATATTTAAAAGTATGACAAAGTGTACATGGCGTGCACATAAAGATATTTCATTTTTCTCCAGACCAAAACTAGTTTCATGAAAGGAAGACGAATAGGGACAAAACAAATATGGCAGCCAAGTGGCTTAAATCGGGATTATGCAATTGCTGCAGCGTAAGTCGCTTAAACGGGCGTTTCTTATTTCTAACCCACTTATCGAGCTATTTCAATTTTCAGCAAATATGTTTCCAAACAGCCAAAAATCGCCTACTCAATCTATGCTAAATTGTTTAAATCCATTTGGTACTTATTATTATGTTATTCTGAATGGTTCTGCTACTTTATGATATTGGGAAATCAAGTATTGAAAGCCAGTTTCATATCATTGCCATTATTATTGATGGTGTTTTGTTGGGGCTCGTTGACAGTACCGAAACCATCGAAAACGTTTTGGATTATGCTGTTTTCATATACACTGGTAATCATTTTTTTTCCTCAACTTTATTTTTATCCGATTTGATATATAATGACATATTTTCCAGATAATGTTACTTGTGAAAAACTTTTTCGTATTAGAATTGGTCGAATGGAATGCCATTACTTTTTCAACTAACACATTTTATCCACCAGAAATTATTGGTGTTTTGAGAGACGCACAAATTACATACAACATTTTCTTGTTGGCAGTATTGTTTTTCCATCGGTAGGTGGCACTAGAATCAATCGAGGAGTGTACCGTTGTTTCAAGAGGTTTACTTTTAATTTAACTGCTTCTAACTTTTCATTTAACTTAGAAGAAAATAGCTGGTTGGATATTTTAATAGTTACATACTGTTGTGAATTTTTTGTGTTTTACTAGATGTTTTCTGTAGCTTTTTGTATCGTTTTAGAGCCATTTTACAAATGCTTGGCCTATGGGATGTGTATATTTATAGGACAACGTCTCTTATTGAAGATGGTGATTATATTTTGAAAAATAACAAACTGGTGTAAGTAATTCTTCAAATGAAACTAATATATTTTATGGATATTTATTTTCATTCAATATTCCATTTGAAGCCCTGCTCAGACTCTGAAAGCTGAAGAAGTATTTAATATAAAAAACTCACCCTTGTCTCTTGGCACTTATTTTCCAAGCTCCATAAAACATAGGTAGATTATAGTAACCAACATCAGATAAAAAATGATAATTAATTGAAAATTTACTTCACTTACTATTACACTATCAATTTAGTGCGGGAAAATATGCAGAAAGTTTTCGTTTATTTGTTCAGCAATTATTTGAACCATCTTCAACTCAAATACCAGTTGATGTTTATACGCCAATGTTTTTTTGCGATTTAATCAATTTAATCATTGTTGCAATTTGGTTTGATCAATTTGCGGTATGATTTTTTTTTTGTTTCACTCTTCTCATTCTTTAGTCCGTTGTTTTATAAATAGGAAAAATCGGAACAGATGACATTTTTCTGGTTTTTAAAGAAAAACGAAGTTCCCGTTTTCTTTCTATTCACCATTTTATATTTATTTGCGCTGATTGTATTTGATCGATGGATTTATATTCGCAAGAATCGTTTCGCTAAAATCATTCTTCATTTCTATCAAGTTATCTCAGTTCATATATGGTTTTTTATTCTTTATCCAATGGTTACTCAAAGGTAAGTCAATTTCAGTGTTTTCATTGTTCGCTTTTCTTAATCAATGAGTGTTTTCTATCCTTTATTTTTGAATCGTAGAAGATTTACCGAGTCACCACCTGTTCAAATACTCTACATATTAAAATGTTTCTACTTCCTTTTCTCAGCTTATCAAATTCGGAATGGTTATCCACATGTTGTATCATTTCATTGTCTATGGCACAGCTATTCAATGATTCATAGGTAAGAGAAATATTAAGTATATAAAAGTAATAATCAATGTGACTTTAGAGAAATCAAAGATCAATAGATGATCTCGAACACCGTGGATAGTCGACCGAGAACGAGATTTTCTGATAGATTTCGATATATTATGGCTTATCAGAGAGATCATAGTATAGGGAGGATATAGATAGTGATATAACAATAGTTTAAATTCAATACACCTTTGGCGATTTACATGTGTAGCATTTCAACGTTGCGAACATGGAATGATTATGAATGGCAGTAGATTTATTCAGTTTTCCAATATCTCAAATCCTTTTTTATTGATATTGACATTACAAGGAGAATATCTAAAATAAAAAAATCTATTTAATCGTTTTTGTAGAACACTATTCATACTTTATCTCAAAACACCATATATTTTTGAATTGAGAACATTACTGAATTGGATATGTTCAGACACATGCTTAACATTGAAAAACTGGTTTAAATTGGAAAATGTCGTTAATAATATCTATGATGGAAAGGTATATTTTTGCTAAACTATAAAAATCATCGCCTATTATAGCATAACTTTGAAATATATTTTTTCCCCTCTCGTAGTGTGACTACGAAACGCTAAAAGTAACGAGAGGCCCAAAAGGCGAAATGATAAATCCCAAATTTAAATACCTAGTCGGTTCTGTACTATTTTCAATATTGACGTTGACCCTTATTTTACCATTTATTGTATTTTCACTGGGCGATACGGTTGGGGTGACCACACACCCATCAAACTTCTATTTGGAAATTTATATAGGAACAGGCGAACCTGTTTTTGTTAGCGATGCAAATGAAGAACATATTTTCAAGTTAGTACCGGCTTTTGCCAGTTTATCTTTATTGGTTCATATCAGTTACAAGCTAATTGAATTCAATCTCTTCACATATGTAGTTGGAATCTGCTGGTGGTCAACTGGTATTAGTTTATAATTAATTTAATTTCTGGTTGAATAAAAGATCTACTGTCTCTGATTAGTAATTGCTTTCTAGATTTACCAGAGAAGATTACAAAAACTTAACTGGAACATTTAATAATATAGAAAAATCGGATCTGATTTTCAATACATTCAAACCAGATGATATAGTAGCTGTTAAATGGTTATCTAATAGTTTAGTTAACTGGCACATATCACCGCCAGGATTTTTTCAATTACTCCAACAAGTAAATTCCAGTAGGTCGACAAATAATTTGTACTAAGTATAACTATTGTTAACAATCTCGTTTATTAGCTGAACCACTATTCATCCGTTTAAATATTGAATATTTGCACAGTGGCAGTGACGATGTGAAATTAAAACAATCAATTAGCCAAACATCTTCGATACCGCCATTACCAAATGTTGAAAGGGAAAATTTACTGAAAATGTTATTAAATGAACCGGTGCAGGATCCCGTTTGGATACCATTAATTTTACCGAAATTTATTTTTATTGATAAATATGGTTCGCCACAAAACTTGGCATTAATGGAAGACTTAGATCCAAGTATGATATCGATATACTATAAACATAAGCAATATTATTGACAATCAATCCATGAATTTAGGTGAAGAAGACGAAGAAGAAATTGATATGACCACGAAATTTAGAAGTATCCATTTAGGTCTGCATAGGGCAGATAATCAAATGTGGTAAGCAGAGAAGTTAATTTAAATTTAATTTGGTTTCATTTTTCAATCAAAGTTGAATTGAATATAATTTAGGTGGGAAGTCAGAGAATCATGTTATTTAATAGATAATAATTACATCTATTACTTGAAAGATTTGATTTATAACAGTTGTAATGATATTGTTGTATATATTTTCAATCAGAAGGTGTTCCCAAGTGCAATAAGCTATTTCACGCGAAGTGGGTAAGAAAATGAATACTGAATTTTAATTAAGATATTTTGCCATTACAAATTTGAATCTATTTTCTTTTATAGAATCATTGGCATGTACGTGATTTATTTTATGATTATATTCTCATTAATTAGAAGTGTGTTGATTTCTGTAGAAGATATTTGGATGGAAGATTTACCATACTTGGATAGAATATTTAATGTAAAGTACCTTCAGGACCTTATATTATGGTTTATAAATGTAAATTATGATTATCGTTTCAGAAATGTTTGGAAATTTATGTAGCACGTGACATGGGCAATTTTGAATTGGAACAAGAAATCTTTGATGAATTGATTTTCTTTATGAGATCTCGCGAGTTGTTTATCCGAGTTACACGTGAAAATATTTAATATTCTAGTGTTTTTTTCAGCATTTAAGTTGTATAAGTTGACTGTATTATTTTTCTTACTTTATTACGTTGTTTGAGCTTCGACTTAAAGTTTTTTATTTCACGCACAACTTATAAATGAAAATTTGTACAATTGTTTGTTGTATATTGAAATATTGATAAAATATATGGCAACAAAGTAATAGTTTCTTTAGGCACATATCTGACTACTACTATAAGTACCTACACTAGGTAGTTATATTATCAAATCAATCTAGTAATAAACGTATTAAACAATTGTAAACGTTAATAACATAAAACTAATCCAGTAATGTCATTAGTACTTATGATTCTAGCTTGCATCTCCACATCTTGCGTTACCATCACCTATTAATAATTTAACTATATCCGACTATGTAAATATTAATAAGTCGAATATCAATGATCATATTAAAATATAATTTATGTATGTATATGCATTCCCCACCGAAACAACAATATCAGTGTGGTTGATTTAGCACCAAGGTTCGCATCTCGTCGCCTTTTACAAATAACTTGTATTTGAAGTGAATCTCGTAAAACACAACTTTACAATCTGTGAAACATTTTTGATTTTGTTTATATAAACAGAACTCTCGATATACGGTATAGATAATATACTAATACTAATAAAACAGTTACTCAGTTGTTTGATAAGTGTATTTATTCGCCATATTGTTTTGAATTACCATCTAGTTAGTATTCTGCAATGATTATTAGTATATATATTGTGGTTTCAATTAATAGTAAATCTACTTAGCTGCTACTGAACAAGTGACTAATGTGGAACATTCAAAAAGTAACTATTTACAAGAATTACATCTCATAATTAGTGATGCATAGTAAAAAAAACAAATACAAATGACATCGTCAGTTCGTTTATTTGAACAAAATAATAAGGAAGATGCTGTTGATGGTGATGATGATGATGATAATGAGAGCGATTCTGTTGATAATGAAACTGTACAGAAATCAACTAATGTTAATATTAAACCAATTAGAATTGAGCCACAGCATATTGTGTTAAATGTGAGTCATAATTTATTACAAACAAAAGAACAAAGATTTAAACCTTATTAGTATTTACCCATTCTATAAATAGATAATTTAATAATTCCCCGAACTCCCACTAATTTGATACCTTATTTATCACAGCGGTGTGCGCGCACAGCACATTATCTATTCTGTTCATTAGTAAAAATACATCATTTTCTTTATTGATAACATATTTTAGAATGAAGAAAAAAATCTGATATCTATTGATATGCCCCATGATGGCTATTTAGGAAATTCAAATATTGTAATAAATAATTCGAACGATGTTAGTATTGGACACAATACAACTATTAATGGAGATGTGAATATTTATGGGCATGTGACTGATGGTGGTAGTTTATTACTTTCACCACCATCAGCATCATTACAGCAACAGACCCTACACCCTGCGCAACAATTACCATCACTGTCTTCAACCTCACCATTACCACCACAATCAAATGATGCTACTAATCATTTTGGAATTATATGCCCGAAAATCGGTAAGCATTTAGAATTATGTCAATGCTTTAATGCTTATAATGGTATTATGTGTATGTAATTTTTGTTATTTGAATAGTATATGTATATTGTGCATTTGTATCAAGCGGGAACAGTAAAAGAAGAGCTTTGTGTTTCTTTAAATGCAATAGCAATCAATTTATATATCTGAATTATAAATTTTTAACGGAATTTTAAGAGTTACATAGCTACTTAATCATTGAACATTACATTTTAACCGTATTAAATCTATACAGCTTTTCTTTTGTTAGCTTTCAATGTCTCCATTGTTGTAGCTGAATACAACGATACTGCTGCGAACTGTTGCACTACCAACAATCAATCAGAAACTGCCGCTGCTATTACCGCATGCCATCTGAATAAATCCATAAACCTAATCCTGCTATTCCTATTATGTCTGGTAATAGCATTTGTAGTAATCGCTATTATTCTACTCATAAAAAATAATAAAATACAAGCCATTACATTGCCTACTGATACTGAGCGATCAACTTTTACAACTCCCTCAAACCGGCAATCACATCCCTATATTATCAATCGGACTATCTGGGGTAGTTTAGTACCACGAAAAGAAGAACAAACAACTGAATTAGTGTCTCTAGTATTGCTAAGTCAGATTAAATCAGAAACATGCTACGATGTATCTGGTTGCTTTGAATTGATGCAAAAATTACAAAGCTACGATATTGGCACATGTGAATTGTCGAATATTCGTTACAATTTCGTTATTGGTGGTGATGGTAATATTTATGAGGGTCGTGGTTGGGGTATACAAAATGATGTTTCCAAAAACACTTTGTCGATTGCTTCTATGGGACATTTCGATGGTGCTGGGCCAAATGGGAAAATGCTTTCAGCAACAAACTACTTAATAGAGCAAGGCAGATCGAATGGATATTTAAGTTTAAATGGTACGAAAATAATCAGCCAAAATGTTAAATCTGGAAAATTACATAGTGGAAGGGATTTGTGTGAGGAAGAACATTGATTATACTCTATATAGCTTCAAGTGCCTGCTGATCTGTGTTGAAACGGGTAGGGATTATAGTAATTCCTAATACGATCTAGATAGATATAGATACATCCATTATATTTTCCATTTTCAGCCACTAAATGGGGAATATTAATAGTTATAGTGGGAGTATTAGGAATATACCTACTTATACATTATGCCTTTAGATCATCATCATCAGCATCGTTCGTAGGCGAAGAAAAACAAAACGGTCCACCGATTGAAGAAATCGTATCACGTAATGTATGGGGAGCTGAATTACCAAAAAAACCTTTACAGAAAATGCCCAAAGCTGAACTAGTCGTAATTAAACAAACTGATGGTGAAACCTGTTTTGATTTCAATACATGCTCAAAACGTGTACATCAAATTCAAATTAATCAAATGCACACTGGAAATCTACCAGATATTGAATACAATTTTCTAATTGGTGGAGATGGTCGAATCTACCATGGACGCGGATGGCGTATTAAACCTGACCATATTGCATATTGTAACCGAACAATTGATGTGGCATTTATAGGTAATTTTACCGAACAATATCCGTCAAATAGTATGTTAGAAGCTCTTGATAATTTAATACTGAGTGGCTATGAGAATGGTATCAAGTATAGTAAATATTTTGTAGTATGTGACAAGCAATTATTATTATTAAAAAAGCAAGGTGGCACATCTGGTAAACTCTGTGAAAGCATAAATGACGATGAAAATATTCATTATTATATATCCCATGAAGTAACATGTGAAGCTGATAAAATAAACTATGTAAAAGTCTTTTAAAATAAAACACACTGTATATTTGTATATACATACATACAAATGTTTTCTTTAATGCTATCTCATTCGTTTCGAGATTATTTTTTTTCCTTTACACTACATAGATTCATCGTATTTTCAGAATTTTTTCGAGTAAATGTAAATATGTAATTTCTGATTATTTGTAAATAAGTAAATAACAATTCTCAGAAGTGATAAATTATTGAAATAAGTATTTGCAAAGAAGTGAACTCAATAAAATCCATAGCAGGAAAATGCCGAAGATCAGTGCATTTTTACGAAACACATTTAATTGTTTTTCCCCAGTTAACTTCATAATAATAATAATATAATCATAAACATATATTATCGATGAAACAAATTGAAATTTTCGCCTATATAGATACATGTCATATTTGGATGTTACACTTATTAATAATAATACATACCACCTAATAAACTTATATATAGTACCTGTCTGCTGTTTTTTTTTTTTTAATTAATTTGCAATGAATAATAATCATTATTGTAAGGATAGGATGTTGCATATATAGAAATATTAACTATGTGTTTGTGTGCATTTTTGACATTACTAATTGTCCGTAATTGATCCAAGTGAGCTGTAAATTACTAACACTTGTATATGTATGAATGTTTTTATTACTGCATTTCTTGCACTAGTTCGTAGTGCGCAGATTAAATTTCAATGGAATCTTTACGCAGTGTGAACTAGTGCAAGGAGCAGAGTAAAGACGAACCCATAAGCAATGTTTTCGGGTATTACATTATTTTATTTTTACTTATTCTGGTAATTTGTTTTTTTTTCGTAACTTTATTTCTGTCTTTCAAACTTCTTCAACTTATTATTCGCTTTTAAAAATTACCAAAATAAGTATAAATAAAATTTACGTAATGTACATTATATTTTAATGTAAATTGCACCGTTATTATGATGTATTATCATTATTATATTGGTTTGTAGTTGAAAACAAATGGAAAATGGCATTATCCTTAACTAGCATATTGTTAGCATTTTTCCTAGTAATTTTATTGATCAAAACTAGCCCCAATACACAATTCAGTTTAACCACAGCAGCTACCCCTGCCACCAATATAATAGAAATAATTTCAAGACATTCATGGACAGATCGTCAGCCAGTCAAAGAAATACCTTCCACACCGCCAGCTACTGCGATTATCATCAGTCATACAGGGGGTGAACAGTGCCATAACGAATCAGAATGTATACGAGAATTACAAAAAATTCAAGGACGTAATATTGATATAGATAATTTGCCAGATATTCGTTACAATTTTGCAATTGGTGGCGATGGTAATATCTATGAGGGTCGTAGTTGGCTTAAATACAACGGATTATGTGCGGGAACGATTAGTGTTGGATTTATTGGAAATTTTACTAAGGAATCTCCAAAAAAAGGAGGAAAAATGTTGGACGCATTATACGTACTGATCCACGATGGTACTCATGAAAAGACTATAAATAATGAAGGATACATTCCAGTAATTGGAGAACATCAAATAGGTATGGTTGGAAGCGATGACAGTCCTGGGATACATTTATATGAATTAATTAAAAAGTCGTTTTACTTTAATAGTTCGAAAGCTGTTTGTGACAATAATGGCACAATCAAATTTATTAAAGTCCAGCAAAGTCGACTACAAACTGTAGTCAATGATTCGCCGTTATTATAGCAAATCCCTCTCCGAGTTTGAGGGCAATTCTCGAAGTTGTCTCTTTTATTAAAGTTATTAGTCATATAATAGTTTTATCACTAATCTTATTTTCGATTATTAATCTCTGTTCTTTGACCTACAAAGAAAAACAACCTTGGACGATACGAAGAGGTACTTCCCATTCGAAATCGTAGCACAAGCAGACAACCAATAATATGAGATTTTTTTCTGCTACGTAGTTATTCGTATACAAACTTTAAAGAGGTACTTCCCAATGCATACGTATAATCAGCATCATATTATCAATAGCAAATATACGAAGCATACTTGGATTTTACGCGCGAGAATAAGAAAAACTTTCCCCTATTACTTGAGAATATTTATTACTTTGGAAAATATGTTTCCCCTGAATGTGCCTGATGGAGATTATGTTAACAATAAAATTAATTTGAATAAAAGGGAACTAAATCGGGAAAATTTCGAGTATTTATTATGTTCGGTTAGTGAACAGAAGACGCTCATTGAACAACAACGTTCATTAATTCATTTATTTACAGGTAATTGATTTATTTAATTATTTGCTTATTGTTTTATATTTACTAGTATTTTCTACTGTTTTTTATATGCATTGTAAAAGTGATTACGTATTGCTCATTTAATTAAAAGGTGATGAAATAAAACATTTCTAAAAAACACTATTTTAATAGAAATTTAAAGTGCTGATGTTTCTCACTAGTTCTACTACCAACTTTAATAACGTTTCATACGATCAATTGAACATCATAAAATAAATTCAAAAAGATAGCTTCTTTTCCGTTGTATTTATCTAATTTATTGAATTCAAATCCAAAAAACACCTAATTTATTGCACTTTTTGAACTGATTTGCGTATCCTTTCCCGCACACCTTTGCGTTTGTCTTGTCAGTTGCCATTTGCCGGACTCAACAGTTACGTTGCTACATAGATTCCATGACTAGATACATGGAAAGTTTATTTGTCTTGTTATTGTCTATCGTCTTCTGCATATGTGCTGTACCGCACCCTATATGGAGGGTGTTAGCGGTCTTATATACTTCTATCTATAGCTTACTTTGTTTGTTACACATAAAATTATCCATCTTATCACAAATAAGAATTATTAATATAATTCTAACATTTAGTTATACAAAATTTATCTAAATAAACATTTCTGTTTAGAGTTTATAGCCTAACCAGAGCAAATCTTGTATCTTCTAGATATAAGAATATCTATAACCATATTTATACGCCACTAAACCAAACTTTCTATTCCTGTTTCAGATACTATCCAAAATTCGAATCAAAATCTAGGTAGCGTGAAATTTTTCAGTTTAGTAATTTTTATTTGTTTTATTATAACTTGTTTAACTGGTATAATATTCATTACGATAATCACATCTAAAGATAAGCATCCGTATTATTCGTCAATCAATTCAAATACAACAGCTTTTCTAGAGAACCATAATTACCCTATTTACTTTCGAAACAATTGGGATGGTAGTACAGAAGAGAATGCTCTAACTCACCACCACCACCAGCAGCAGCAGTTGCCAATTAATTTAGTTATAATAAGCCATTCAGCCACCCCAGCATGTTTCAATTTTATTCAATGTGCCCATCAAGTACAACGTATGAAAAGAAACTCCGAAAACCCTCCAGATCAATATAACTTTCTTATTGGCGATGATAATGGAATCTATGTAGATCAAGGATGGGAGGGTGCAAATACGATAAAAAACAATAGTATCTGTATTTGCTTAATTGGAGATTTTAATCGAAACTTATTACCAAATTCGTCATCATTGATTCTAATCACTCGGGCATTAATCGACAATGGAGTGAATACTGGGAGAATTGATCCAGATTATAAATTAATTGGTGAAAATCAAACTTCACCGTTTCGATTTTATAGTCCTGGTCAGAATTTAGCTGCAGAAATTCAAAAATGGCAACATTTTTACTTAGGAACGATGTTGTAATTGGGATTTAATTTATTATTACTAAACGCTACTACTTACTAGAATTAAATTATATTATATAAATTATTATTACCTGATTATTTCTCCTCTACACTTTCCCATGGAAATTCATTTTATTCGTGGGAGTTGCACAACTTAGTTTTGCTTATAAATATTCTTCGATTCCCTGGTACTTTCATTTAATTTAAGGTAAATTCATTAAGAAAATTATCCAGGAATGTAATTTGACATCTCATTTCTTATTTTCAGAATTGTCAGCAGCTTCTTCTCCAAAATCTAGTTCAGAAACTCCTATTCAACATATATTGAAGAGTTTAGAACGTTTACTTCAAAATCGTACTGTATGGATGATAATGGCTGTAATGTCTTTAATTTCATTAATTCTAGTGTCATGGTTGATACTTTTTAATGTAAAATCGTCCTATGGCGCGCCCAAACCGTTTACTCCACCCTCGAATGCGTATAATGATGATTTAGGAAATGGCATTCAGATAATTCACAGAACAGTTAGTATATTCTTTAAAAAAAAATCCGAAACGATAAAAAATTTAGTTTGTCAGATACTTATATTAAACAAATTGTCGACTTAACAAACTTTTTTTTTATCTATTTAGGAATGGGGTGCTCGACCTCCATTAAAACAACAAAAAATCTTGGCACCTTTAAAGTTAGTAAGGATTTTACATACAGCGGGTGCATTTTGTGATAATTATCAAACTTGTGCTAGTAAAGTCTTAGCAATACAAGGATGGCAAGTGGGCAGCCAAGGATTGCCGGATATCGCTTATAATTATATGATTGGTGGAGATGGAAACGTCTATGAAGCACGAGGAGCTGATATTAAAAATGAATGGATGTAAGTAGAATTAAACGAAAATATAAACACCATTGGGTCGCCAATAATTCAATCATCAATACAGAATCGTTGGGTAATCTACAATTTGTTTCAGGCCGTTAGCTATTGACATTGGTTATATGGGCAATTATTTAACACCGTATGATAAATTATCAGACAAAATGGATGAAGCTGGAAGACGACTAGTCGAGTGGCTTCGAAAAAATAAGAAAATTACGCCAGATTATTCTGTAATCGCTCATAACCAAACATTCAATACTCAAAGCCCAGGGCAAAATGTTTATAAGAAAATTGTTCAGTGGCCTCATTATGATTCCGGATTATATTTCGATTAATCGATTAACTTCAATTAAGAAACTTAGATCGGACTGATTCTAGTGAACATATATAAATATTTACATATTAGTTAACTATTAGCAGCGATGTTATTTATTTTCTGTGTTGGTCTGTCTGTTGAAATATTCACAACTGCCTTACAACCTTTAAATAAAATGAAGTTCGTAGTTAAAATATTTCGATTTTCTAATTTTTTTTGGATTTGTAGTTGGCTCATGGCCATTTGCATAGCTTCTTCTTTAGTTAATTCATCTAAAAGATACCGAGGAGTTTTTACCGTACAATGTTCATAACCATTCACCTGAGATACAAACGACAGTTTTCTCTTTATAATTCAGTATACTATTTGGATTAAACTCACTAGGCATTCAAGTTCAAGTTGATAATCCTGATCAATTTCAGGCCATTTTTGTTCTAGCACTGACTTATCCCAGCATATTTCACCATCATTATTTAATCGATTTGATGCTGAAACCAATCCAGACCACAATTCAGAAGCAAAATGTGGTGCCATTGGTGCCAACATGATGATTTGTGTTGCTAATGCCCTTTCAAATTGTGCACCATGTGAATAATTGACTGGCGGAGATTTCTATAATTTAAGAAATCAATATAATGAATTATTATTATTTGTTTGACATATTTATATGTATACCCTAATGCTATTTGTTAGTCCTTGCTGTTTGGAAACTGCCACACTAATCTGCTGCGAAATTAAATAATTAAAAGTTGTTCCTTTTAAATAAAAATTCCGGGAATCCCAGAGATATTTTTCTTGATTATCAAATTGATCCTGATCGATTATTGCTGGCGGATTGTTTCGATGTATTAAAAGTTGCCTTATTGTTAACCATAGGCGTTTTTGCCAGTTCAGAATCCCTGGAAAAGCTGTTACCAGACAAAACAATTATAATCACAATTTTCAGGTAATACATTAATTAGATTTACTATTAGAATTCCAATTTCTTGGCGATGTTGGTGCTACATCTGCCAATAAAAGTAAGCGGGTGGTATCAACACCATATTTTATAAACATATCCTCGGGATCAACTCCATTGTATTTGGATTTACTCATTTTTTCCCATGTAATAGTTACTGCCTTTCCATTGTCTTTAGTAACAGCTTGATTTTTTTTATAGTCTAATGCCAAGCAACACATTTAGAATTAAATCAGAAAAAAGCTATAATACTATGCATGTCAGACAATTTTACCTATTTTATCAACTTGTTCCTCTGGTAGATATTGTCCTGTACCTTTAATTCTGAAAGTCCTTCCATTAACCATCCCATTAACTAATAGTCTTTTAAACGGTTCTCTTTCTGGAAGTAGTCCAATTGAATGTAAAAAATGGCTAATAAATCTTGCATAATACAAATGCAATACACCTAAAATGTTAATAGTTGATTTTATTAACAACAGCCGAACTTAATAATAAGTATTAACCATGCTCTTTTCCACCAATATACAAATCAACGGGTGTCATGTCAAATGCTTTTTGTCTATCAAACATTTCCTTTGTATTTTTTGGATCTAAATAACGTAAAAAATACCATGAACTGTCCACAAATGTGTCCATTGTATCTGTTTCTCTTTTTGCTTGTTCCCCACATTTCGGACATTTCGCAAAAACCTAAATACATAATTAATTAGTTGTTATGCAAACAGTTATAAATACTAATAAATAAATAACTAACCCAATCTAAAGTATCATTCAGTGTTGATCTACCTTTTCTTGAAAGTTCAGTCAGATGAGGTAATGTGACTGGTAAATCAGTACGTGATACAGGTACTGCTCCACATTTTGAACAATGAACTATGGGAATTGGAGTGCCCCAATACCTGATAAAGAATTGAGTTAAATAGATCGAAATTGATAATCCAATATCATAGTTACCTTTGACGAGAAATTAGCCAATCTCTTAGCTTAGCACTAGAATAATATCCTCCAATATTTAATTGTTTAGCTTTTTTAAGAATACCTGCTAATCGACTTTTAGTCTTTTCTTTCTGTGAAGACAAACTGATAAATTTAATATTGCATAATTTTGCAAACTCAGCGGCTTTCTCTGATACAAGTGGTATGCCTAAAATAGTTAGTTAGTAAATACAAAGTAATGACTATTGTCTATCTTATATGTATTACCTAAATAGCAATCAGTGCCAGGCTCATATTCGACTTCTTCTGTAACAAATATTGGAATAATTTCAGAATTAAATGGATTTATAAGAGTACTAGCTAATCTTTGTATGCTGATAGTTTCTTTTATTCCTTCATTTATTGCTAAAATATGATTTCTTCTTACTGCTACGAATTTTACGTGTTCAATCAATTCTGGAGAACTGGTCCATAATGTTACAAAATCGTTGATATTACTGAAAATAGTACGAAATAATTTGATACGACGAATCAATATACAATTTTGGCGTTTTCGGAGATTTTTACTATCGATTAAAATTTACCAATAATTTTACCTTGCATTATCCGCTTTATTAAAGATTTTGAAATCGAAATTCACCCCATTACATTCACCAATCCAATGTTGCTGCATTTTAATTATATCACGCCAATCTTGTAATACAGAATCATTTAGACCATCATATAAATCTTTAGCAAATGCTGTTGTTCTTACAAACCATTGCCTTAAAGGTTTTTTTTCAACTTTTGCTCCCGACCTACACATTGCAAATTTATACATATATCTATGTCGTAAGGTAATCCATAGATCACCTCCAAGACCGTCCATGTACATCGACTTGTTCATCAGCTAATACAGTTTCATCAATGGGATCCCAATTAACTAAAGCTTTTTTTTGATAAACTAAACCAGCTTCATATAATTTTAAAAACAATTCTTGAGTCCATCGATAATACTGTGGATCGCATGTGGCCACTTCACGTTCCCATTCGAAGCTACAACCCAAATGTTTTAATTGAGTTTTCATATGAGCTATGTTATTTTGAGTCCATTCATTGGGCGGTATTTGTCGTTCTATTGCTGCATTTTCAGCTGGTAGACCAAATGCATCCCAACCGATTGGATGTATAACCTAAAGCCAAAAAATAACTAAAAGTAATAAGTATGTATATTTCATTAGTAAGTGTTAGAGTCATATATAACCAATTTCGTTATCAAAATTATCATTTACATTTTTGCCATTCATTCTCTGATATCGTGCGATCGTATCGCTGATTGTATATATACGTCCATGCCCCATATGTAGGTACCCTGAAGGATATGGGAACATTGAAAGTACGTAGTACTTCTCTTTTAATTTATCTTTATAATTAAATGATGGTTGAACTAAATTATCTTTCCAATGGTTTTCGATATTGTGTTTTATATCACTAGTTAACTCTTCATTCTAAAATATTAATTGCATTTTAATAAATTTCTTTTCAGCTGTATGTATAACATATTATTTACCCATAAATTTAGACCTGAAAGAAATCTAGGTTTATCTGCGTTTTTACTAATAAATGTCGACAAATGAATCAGTCCATTTTTAAGTGATAAAATGTACATTCTGTATTATTCTTGCTTGAATATGCTTTGACCAGTTTGATCACAGAGAAATTAAAGATTTACGACATATAGCATTACATATGAGTATATGTATGCTTTAATTAATACATATAGGGCAGGTATTGCATTATAGAATAGAGAATCAGCAGGATAGAGACTGGATAGCAGAAGCACAGCTGGATAGATTTCAGTTCAATGACAATCGTATGACGCATTTGACACTATAGACAGGCATGTTACTTTGACGTAATGACTTTCACGCACGCAATCTGCCGTACGCGAAAATTACGACTGAATACTGATTATTTTTGTAAAAGTTATAATAATTCTAATTATATTTTTAAAGAATTTTTTCGATTTATAAAATAGAAATACACATATAAATATTAAAACACGTAAACAAAATTGAAAAAAATAGCAAGACATCAAAATACATCGCCTACTACTACAAATGTGCATCAAAATATTTACAGTTAAATAAGTAAGGTCATAAGAAACTTCGTATGTGTGTGGGGTTTTCGACTGTTTTTAGAGATGAAGTATTTTCAAACATTTGCAAATTAAACATAAGTTATCATAAAAAAATTGAATAGCCCGTTTATCCAATAGTTAAAATTGTATTACACTTAAGTAAGTCGTTTCCAAGAAAACGCCGACAGAAGTTAATCTTTTAAAATGGCGATACTGATAGCAAAATTATTTATTGTAATGTTTGTTGTTATTAACATCCATGGACATAAAGTTGTAGAATTAGATGAAAATAATTGGTCACAAATATTGGAAGGTGAATGGATGGTTGAATTGTAAGTATGAAATAAATACTGGGTACATCTTTAAAACATAGATGTAACTAAAAGAATTTCTTTAAGAAGTCTTAAAGAAATACTTGAAATTCTTTACAATTTATTTGAATACTTTCCAGTTATGCTCCATGGTGTCCAGCATGTAAAGCTTTAGCAGCACGATGGCACGATTTTGCTCAATCCGGTCCAGCTTTGGGAATCAAAGTTGGTGCCGTCGATGTTACTGTGTCACCTGGTCTCAGTGGACGATTTATGGTTACTGCTTTACCAACAATTTTTCAGTAAGAATTATGATTTTTTACATTGTCTAGATTTTAATACGAAAATATAATAAGCTAAGAATGATAAAAAAATTTCAGTGTATTAAATGGCCAATTTCGGCAGTACAAAGGGGCTCGAGATACCGATTCCTTCAATTTATTCATTGAAGATCGGAAATGGGAACAGGTGGATCCAATTTCTAGTTGGAAGGCACCAAATTCTTTTCAAATGGGAGTGATTGCTTCGTTCTTTAAATTGTCACAAACTTTAAGGGTATACGGTCAATATTCTAATTGTCCTTTTATTTTAAACGTGGTTCATTTTTATTTCAGCAAATTCATAATACTCTCACAGTAGAATATGGTTTACCAATAGCTGCTTCTTATCTAATATTTGCAGTTGCTACTGTTATTGTAGGTGCATGCTTAGGCTTGGTAATAAGCGATAGTTTTTTTAAACTAACAGACGACTAAAACAGATGTTTTTATTTTCTAGGTCCTCGTATGCGCAATAGATTTATTATTTCCACCAAAAACATTCAACTATAGCAAAAATCAAGCAAGGCGTGAAAAAAAAGATAGTGAAGATGAACTGGTAAGCGACTATGAAATTGAAAGTTTCGTTGATCACGAAATTTTTTTTAATGTAAATTTTAAACAGCAAACTAAATAATATTTAATTAAATACAATTTTTACACGTATAGAATGATGACGATATTAAGGATGATTTAATTGATCAACAACCAAATGATGATTCAGCTGCTGATGAAGACGATGATGGCCAGGCATCAAGTGAATCGGATTTGAGTCAAGGTGATGCAGTGAAAAAGGATAGTAAAGGACAAGAAATCGAAAAAAGTCCTGTAAAAACAACTCGAAAGCGTAAAACTCGAAGATTAGATATGTGATGTAATACCTATCGATTGACGGTTAATATGACTATTCCATAATAAAATAACTCCTTTTTTCTATAGGTTCAACACAATGAAATTATTTTTGTAGCATTTATAATTTATGTGAGATGATTTATTTTTTGTATGCTGCTATTTTTTGTTAAATTAGCCTTTAATAATTAATTTAAAAAGTTAAATAAATAATTAGTTGGAAATGTGTGTTTTTATTTCCGTGTTCTTTCTTAAACCTAGGTTGATACAAAATCTTTTGGCTGACTCTATAAATGTCCCTTAAAGAAAAAATATTTTGTTTTATATAACATATGATGCAAATAGGTTTTTTTACATTTACAGATTGTTACTGAAACTTCATGTGTAGTCATTTTTCAATACTAATCATTACAAAAGCTAAAATAAATTTGAATTTAAACATAAACAATGATAAAAAAAATAGTTACTCTGGCGTACTCCACGCTTAAGTGAAATATGTATATATAGATATAAAATGCAATAACAAGAATGAAATTATCAAACACTGGCTAATTCATTAGAAAGCCAATCTAAACCATCATAAAGTCCAGTTCCTTGGGTGGCACATGCTGCTTGGATATACCACGTGCGATTTCTCATTTTATTTAATTGTAATTTGTCAGTTAATTCAGCGGTAGTCATTGATTTTGGTAAATCTTGTTTATTGGCAAATACTAATAGAACCGCCGATTGCAATTCTTCTTCACCTAGCATATTATGGAGTTCTTCTTCAGCTTCAGCGATTCGTTCTCGATCATTTGAATCAACAACAAAAATAATACCATCAGTATTTGAAAAATAATGTCTCCATAGGCGACGTATTCTTGTTTGGCCACCAACATCCCAAACAGTAAATGAAATATTTTTGTATTCTACAGTTTCCACATTGAAACCAATAGTTGGGATTGTTGTTACAATTTCACCTAATTTTAGTTTATAAAGTATTGTTGTTTTACCAGCTGCATCGAGACCCACCATTAATATTCTCATTGGTCTTTTGCTGAATAATTTTGAAAATACTGACGATAATGTTAAACCCATCTTATTTTATTACTCTGAAAAAAATGTTTTAAATTGAACTTTCCAGAAATCTCTACTGGTTCCACTTTTTCAAATATATTTTTATAAATAATAAAATATTATCACACCGCCAATAGTATACGTTTTTCTTTTATTTATAAAAATGAAAATGTGGCATTGCGAAATATTTAAAGTGTTGACACTTTTGACACTAACTCACGCTATATTATAGCCGCGTTCGATTTTTAACTTTTGATTTGGTTACGGCAAACACACATTCATCTTAAATCTGAAATTTTAAAATGAAGATTGCGCAGGCGCCATCTCAATTTTTGGACCACACCGTCTACAACTCTTGTTTCCCTTTCCCTAAAAATTGAGATAGCGCCTGCGCAATCTTCATTTTGAGATTTAAGATTTATGTGTGCTGGCTGTTACATCAATATACATCAATGTATATCGTGTATACAGGAAAACTGTAATATAGAGTAGAATCGACATAACGAAAGTAAACATTTTTATGGATCACAAAATTTTTGGTCCATTAGCACTAGAAACATGAATCTAAAGGGATTGTTCTCACGTTATGTTCAGAAGGTGTTGGCTCACTCCTTATAGTTCTCCATAATATACAATATAATTTTAATTAGATTTTATTGGCCCTAGAGCCTAGACCGGCTTTTAAATAATTTACCGCAACCGCAGAAAATTGAAGGAACAATATACACAAATTGTAGTTATAAATTTCTTACAGCTGCCAACATTTTAAAGATTAAGACTATCTAAGTCGATGTACGTCATTTTTCCTTCTAACAACTAATTTTCTACACAAAATTTGGTTTTATATAAATCTTTTTTTTTTTACTGAATCGATTTTTTTTTAAATCGATTATTTTCTTGGTGATTCATAGACTATACAAAATAACAGCAGCAAAAATTACTGTCGATAGTGTCAATACATGATAACACAGGGCACAGATAAACATTGCCTGTGGTCGAAGGTTTAGTCTGTCATGCTGTGGTTAACTACCCCCAAAATTATCAAATTTCATAAAGCAATTACTAATTAATTTATAAAAAACTAAACAAATAGTATTTATCCTTATCGTATTTATATACATGCATATTAATTTATTTATTAAATAAATTCACATTTTATTTGTATCTTGTGTATGTGATTATTGAGGTGATCTTTGCAGAGTGAATACCATAAAACAGTGGAGAAACTGTTATATATTTATGGATTTCGTGTTTCATAGAAAATAACTTAACTTGATATAATTCGCGAATAGTTATATAATGAGAAAATAATATAAATAGTTTAGTAGATACTTAATAAGCAAGATTTTTGCGAAATTTTAATATAATGGTAATTATGGAAAGTGAGGAACCTCCTGAGAAGAAACAGAAAATAAATGGTGTTGCAGGTAAAAGCCAAATTAACAATACATCTGCTGCATTGTCTAGCATGATATGTATCAATTTAAAATTGAATTTTTATTAACTTATTTTAGAACTAAAGCCGGTCAGACTTTGCCCATATTTGGACACGATAAATCGACAATATTTAGATTTTGATTTCGAGAAATTATGCTCCATATCTTTAACAAGAATTAATGTTTATTGTTGCTTAGTCTGCGGAAAATATTTTCAAGGAAGAGGCACTAATACTCATGCGTATACTCATTCAGTAGCTGAAAGCCATCATGTCTATTTGAATTTGCATACGTTAAAGTTTTATTGTTTACCAGATAATTATGAGATCATCGGTAGCCTTATTTTTTAAAAAGAAGTACGCGTGTTTGAACTAATTATTTTTAGATTCATCCTTGGATGATATAAAGTATGTCTTAAATCCGACATTTACTGAAGAACATATAAACAATTTAGATGATAGTACAAAACTTTCCCGAGCAATTGATGGGTCTCTATATATGCCTGGCATTGTTGGATTGAATAATATTAAAGCTAACGATTATTGTAATGTCGTTTTACAGGTATATCAATATAATATGTATGCACTCAGACATAGGTATATGTATGTATGCATAATCACCTAATATAGAAGTCGATCATGGTGTGAGATAATTAGTGTTCCTGCTGCTTAATAAATTCATATTTTGCTTGTTTTTTAGGCACTTTCACATGTCAGTCCACTGCGAAATTATTTTCTACGAGAAGAAAATTACAGTAAAGTTAAACGTCCACCAGGTGATTCATCATATTTACTAGTTCAACGATATGGTGAGTTGATGCGAAAATTATGGAATCCGAGAAATTTTAAAGCGCACGTTTCACCTCATGAAATGTTGCAAGCAGTAGTTTTATGGAGTAAAAAACAGTTCCAATTTACCCAGCAAGGTATGATGAGATAGGAAGATATAACCATTATATATTTTTAATTTCAATATACTTTATTTAGGTGATCCAATTGATTTCCTCTCTTGGTTTTTAAATGCATTGCATAAATCTCTAAATGGAACCAAAAAACAAGATAGTTCGATTATTTACAAATCTTTTACGGGAAATATGAAAATTTATACAAGGAAAATTCCACCAATTGATTTAGACGAAAGAGAGAAACGATCGTTAATGTTAACATCTGAATATCAGGAAACGGAAACGGATTCGACATTTCTGTATTTAACTTGTGATTTGCCACCACCGCCACTGTTTATAGACGAGTTTAGAGAGAACATCATTCCACAGGTAGATAAGATTTTCTTAAAAGTTAAAATGTTCTAACAAAAATGAATGTATTACGATACATGGTTTTAGGTTAATCTTTATCAATTATTGGCGAAATTCAATGGCCAAACTGAGAAAGAATATAAAACCTACAAAGAGAATTTTCTGAAACGCTTTGAAATTACACGGTTGCCACCATATTTGATTTTATACATAAAAAGATTTACGAAAAATACATTTTTCATTGAGAAGAATCCCACAATCGTGAATTTCCCCGTAAAGTAAATAAAACTGAAATATGAAAGGAACTTATTTTTTCCAATCGAAATATTGTTTGCTATTTTAGAAATGTGGATTTTGGTGAATTTTTGACACCCGAAGTCAGAAAACAACATAAAAATACAATCTATGATCTAGTAGCAAATATTGTACATGATGGCGAACCGGGAAAAGGTACATATCGAGTGCATATATTACAAAAATCAACGGGCCAGTGGTACGAAATGCAAGATTTACATGTGACTAATATTCTACCACAAATGATTACACTGACAGAGGCTTATATACAAATTTATCAATTAAGAGTGTAGTAAATTATATGCAAAAAGGATAATTATTAATTATGTTATATATATATTATTATCAAGGTATCTACGATCACTTTTAAAACATATAAAGCGTCGTGCCCACTGGCAAGTAAAACTTGCTAGAGTAGGTCTCTGAGAGCGCTTGTTATTGTGTACACGTTAGCGCAATTTGACTTCGGAGAGTAACTTCTGCAATTTTTACTCTCGGCGCAAGTACTTCCGCCTGCTAGTGTACACGTTAGCTTACCACGTCAAACTTACCATTATCGGAACATGCCCGACCTTTTTGCTGTAAGTACTGCAAGTTGGGTTAGTTAAATAAATGAACTTTTTATAGTTGTTAATTAGATTAAATTAAAAATTAAACATGGTATAAATAATAAGTAGAAAATAATATATTAATAGTATTATAATAATATATCAATAATCTATATTATTTTACATTACAGTAATATAAATGAAATAAAAATTATAATATAAAATAAAATAAAATTATAAATAAAAATATATGCTTTGATTAAATATTTTGTCTTATAGAGATTTTTAGAAAATGTTTTGTTTTCTGGTGATAGGAAAAAAGAATTATGTTCGATCCAACACGTACCTCACTCACATTTTCCTTTTTTTGTTTTTTCACTTAATAGGATAATAATAGCAGCTGCATCACCAACGGATTTGTTAAGGATATATATATTATATATAATATCAATATATTAATGAAAATAATTAATATAATTCATGGATAATTTAATAATAATAAATTAAATTCAGTGTATTAATTTTTTATATTCGATAGTATAAATTAATATTCCTTAACTTTTTTTTGGATTTTCTATCCTGTTAGAATTTATTTTTATATTTTCTTCAAATCTGACGGCCGTTTCGATATTTAAAATTTTATGTACATATTTCACTCTTTGAAAAAGATGTAGGCCGTCAGAGCTGTAGAAAATATAAAAATAAATTCTAACAGGATAGAAAATCCAAAAAAAAAGAACAAGTAAAATTAAAAACACAAACTGACATTATACACTATCGCTATCTTTACATAAAAAAAAAGAAATAAATTTAATGTAACCTCAAAAAGCAACGTAGAGTAGACGGAGTAGTATACACGTTGAAGCCGACGCAGACTCAAGAAAGACTTGTTAGAGTAACTTGCTAGAGCAAATTTGCAAACAGAATAGAACGAAACTAGACCGTATAAACGGTCTAGTAAGAACTATCGCAAGTTACTTGCTAGTGGACATGAAGCTACGGAATAAAATATCAAGCTTTGACTTTAAACTTCCATAATTTTTTTTTTTTTAATGTTTAGTATATGAAACAAAAAATAAATGACTACCTGAAAATTGGAAAGTTTAAACGCACTTCTTATATATATTGTAAATGGAATATCATAAACATTCTAATTAGCCATGTTAGACAGATTCGGAATAACAATTGTATTTTAAAATATGGCAAAATATATGACAAATCCCTTTAATTTAAATTATTGAATTAATTAATTTAATATATAAATTAAAATATTTAAATTTTTAACTTTAAAGAATTATAAATACATTTTTATGGCATTGGTTTAAATTAATTAAACAAATTATTCATGAAATCTTGTTAATGCGAAAACGCCGAAAACAATAATTATTGTTTATGCGAATTTTTATCGTAAAGCATTAAGATTGCCTTAACTAATAAAGATAATTATTTAATAAAATACTAAGTGATTAATTATTATTAATGTTCATGAAAGATAATACAGTAATGAAATTTACATCGAAATTTGACGTCATTCAGTTAGCTACAATACAACAATAGCTAAAGCAGTAGCTTACGTATTGAGTGAACTTTTAAATGATTGTATAAGAAAAGTGGCGGTATATTTGAAAAGAAAAATTGGAATCGCATTGCATCTGTCAATAGAATCTAGCTGCCTAGGAAACCGATATAGTCGTTTTAGTAAGGTATAAATTATTTGGCATGAGAAATTAGAAAAATATATAATAGCATGAATTTAATAGAGGACTTTAATTGTATTGCATCGTGGACGTTGGACGAAGTCTGCTAGATTTTAGTCTAGATATGTAACATTTAACAGTTATTATCAGATTCTGGAAAAATGGTGTAAATTAAATCGTATTGTACGAAAAAAACTAATTGTATATAGGCAAGTTAATTGCTACTATATCGGAACAGTTAGTAGAATTTCTCTATCAAACAATAGAATAAGAAAGAAAAAAATAGAATAAAAGAATCGAAAAGTATCACTGACTTACAGAAATCATATGCATACTATATACAATAGTATGTTTGGTCACTTTTAGGACATAAGTAACTGTAATTTGAAGCATCTCTAATTATATGTATAGAAGAAATAGTTTTTTATTTTTTAAATACAGCACAAAATATATAGCAAGTTTTCTCAGATATAGTTGAACCATTCTAGAGATTTTCGCTTTTCTGAGGTTTGTTTTTGTAAATATTGTGGGTCAAATAGCTCTAATTTATATATATTTATTTATTGCAACTTTTCTGAAAGCAGTTATCTTTGTAAATTGTTATATGAATATACAGCACGTGTAATGTAGGTGACATTCAGAAATAAAAGATGTCTTATTTGTTTTAGGAACAGATATAGTTAAATTTTGTTTTAATAATAAGTAAACAGAAATTCTCTGGTTGAGGTAAACTACGTACGCTGTGTAAACTAGAAACGTACTAGAACGTATATTTTTCCAATACGAACCGTTATCTTTATAATTTATTTAACAAAATTTTTGCTCTATTTTATTTATATATTAGTTATATATATAATATATATATATATATTAATATATATAAAAATATATATTTTTATTATATATATATTAGCCCTCCAATTATTAACTTCAGTAACCTAATCATATTTCGCTAATTAAAAAAAAAATTAAGTATGGTCTATAAAAGACAATAATCCTTTTTTTTTGTTAGAAATGGAAATGTTTTAGAATAGAAGCATTTATTTCTTAATTTATTCATTGTGTTTATCACCTTTTTAATACATAATTCAGTTCCAATTACAAATTAACAGTCAACATAATATGACTCGCTATCCACTTTACTTCGCAATTTTCTGAATATTATTATCGATTTGCTTGACGATTATTTTATTTCTTGATGAAAACACCCCACCAGATAACAGCTCAACACTAAAACTTGTTCATGTGGTAAGCACATATATATACAATAACTTTGAGAATGGATGCAAGTGTTTGTAATTTTTAGATTTTTCGATATGGTGAAAGGAATCCTGAAGTTATCAATTTGTATCCAGTTAATCCTTATTTTAATGAAAGATACTATAAAGAAGGATATGGACCATTTACTAATGTAAGTCAATCTGACCCATTTCAATATAATTCAATCTTAAATGTCGTTATAAATCGAGACTACTGCCATCTATTCAATAATATTTTAACGCTTTTTTTCTAATTCCAGGAAAGAAAAACAACAGCATATAATTTGGGCACTTTATTGCGTAAAAGATACAATCACTTTCTAATTAATTATTGGAATATTAAATATGCATACGCCCAAACAACTGAAAAGGATAAAACTAAAATGACCTTGGAATTGGTGCTGGCAGGATTATATCCACCCAGAGATGATCAGATTTCGCCATTAGCATCTTGGCAACCTATTCCATACAGTTATGTACCATTCAGGCGTGATATGGTAGTACTGAAATGAATGGATTTTTTTGCTAGATAATATATACCATATATTCTTAATATAAGTATAGATTTTGGCAACTGCTTTTTGCGAGAAAAGCGAGACTAAATTTTCTGCGTTAATAGATGACGTATTGGAAACGTCAGAATTATCGAAACATAAGGCAAAAAATAATCAACTTAAGGCAATAGTTGATTCAAATACGAATGTTATTGATCATATACAACCGTCTTATATATACTATACATAACAACTTTCAAGTACGGATTTATTTCAATATGATAATTCTATTATAGGTTACGTATGATAGCCAATTTAATTATTTCCGCAGGAAAAAATGGGCCTCCCATTAGAAACATGGATAAAGACTATTTACTCAGAACTGTTACAGTTAGCTAATGTAGATATGTACTAACTGTTTACAAATACAAGTGCTTTGAAATGTATTTCGGCAGGTACTTATATTAATTCTAGGAATTGTAAATACGGTATATGAGTATATGAAATTTGACCCTATTCAAGGATGTACATTAAAGAAAATTCTTGATGACACTAGACTGAAAATAAATGGCACAATTCAACCAACTGAAAGAAAAATGTTTTTTTATTCTGCTCATGAATTCAATGTTGCTTCTATGCTACTTTCCCTGAAAGCTGCTGATATTAATATGATGCCACCATGTGGTTCTTATGTAATATTTGAAGTACAAGAAATTGATGGAGTGTATGGTATAAAGGTCACTGCGACAATGGGATTTAATACTTTCAAAAGAAGTTTGTTTGTTTCATTTCTCTTGCAGTTATTCTATTCCTTTGATAAAAGAAATGATCCAATAGCGATTAAACTGCCTGACTGTGATTATTTCTGTCCCTTCACAGAATTTTACGCTTTAGTAAAAGATATTTTTCCTCAATCTGATGAAGATTGTTAAATAGAACGTCTTTATTTTATACTGTGTACTTAATTGTTTTAATATATTTTACGTAATACAATATTTTGTTTTGATTTTATATGCAGCTATTTGGAACTATAATAGTATATTTGAATACAAGTGTGAAAACCGCTTGTTTTTTTGTGCTAACGAGTTTGAAACACGAGCTGCGGAGCAGTGAGCACCAAAAATCGGTTTTTGGTGCTCACCACCAAAAACCACCAAAAGTTTTAAAATTAAAACTTAATTTTAATTAATTTCTAACTCACTGACATGTATTGATTTGAGCACATACAGTGTGCTAGGCACAGTCAACACGTCGGCCATGATTGTCTTCTCATATTTGTATTCTTTTTACTTTTAATTTGTATTAAAATGAATTTTGTCTTGCGTGCAGATTTTAAGAGTTGACTTGACGTAGCACAATGTATGTGCCTATATCAATTGATGTCAGTGAGCTGGAAAATAATCAAAATCAAATTCTTCTTGAAAAAGTCACAAAAAGTGGAGAAATATTGAGGAAACATTAAGACAATAATAAAAATAATAATAATACAACTGAGTGTTACAGTTGTATTATACAGAGACCAAAGTTCCCGATATCAGTTATAAAAGCTTATGAATATATTTACATTGATTTGTAAATATAAAAGAAAGAAGATATGATCCGTTATTTTATCATCTCTTAATTTTAATTTATTCCAGATTGAATTGTATTTATCCAACATTTTTTTGAATACTTTAATTTTAATAACTTATTAATTCGTAGCAGTACTCTTGTATTGCAATTGGTATACACTTTATTTCACCACCTTATGTGGCTTAACGACTAGTCGACTTGTAAAAAAAGGTAACTCCTCAAAAATATCATTACAAAACTGAAACTGGTCCATTGCATGTGGTAAGCAGTAATTAAACAATATGTCACTTTATAAAATTGTGATAGAGGTTTCGGCAAGGTGAACTTTTGGATCGAGCACCATTTTATTAACGGAAAATAATATCGGTAAAATTTCACTTGATACTTTACCGGGTTTATCTGCATTTCTCAGAATTCTTCAACAGGGTGATAAAAATTTTCCTGCAGAAAGTCTTGATCTTAGTAACCCTTATCTTAAGGAAAGTTATTTTAAATTAACAATGACTCAGACACTTTACAAATGCAATTGCAAATATTGGTGTTATGTTTTACATTTACGATTTATTTGTACAACATTATTTTTGTGGGTTTTACGAATTGTTTGTTAACTTCATTTTCCAACGTTACTAAACGTTATCTTCACAATTTATCTAGCAAGTTTTTACTTGCTATTTTTACTATACTATAATAGGAAACACTATTAATAAACATCTGCAATAAATTTAGCAAATAAATGATACAATATATACTTTTTTTCTAATTAAGCCCCTCTAATAAAACACATAAATACACTTTATAGGAAAAATATTTGTGTTTCAGTATAAAAATGAGCATTTACAATATTTTACCTCAATTTAAGTAACTATCTATCATGGTTAATTATTATATTATTTTTGGTATTTTATGCGCCTTTGCGACATGCGGCATTGCAATTTCGTCAAAGACAGCTAATAGCAGTAAAACCTTGAAACTTGTTCATGTGGTAAATCTCTTGAAATGTTTTAATCTAAAATATTTATTAGTAACTAAATGAACACACCGCTCATTTTCCAGATATTTCGACACGGAGATAGAAACCCTAATCAAGAAGGATTTTATCCTGGTTATCTTTATTCCAATCAAAGTTTTTACAAAGAAGGACTCGCACAACTTACTAACGTAAGTAATTGTGGACTATTTTAATATATCAATATCAATAGTACATTTAAAATCACTTTAAAAGACTAAGTATCTGTTTTATGTATGAAATCTTTAGAAAGGAAAATTGAAGGTATACAATTTGGGTAAATTTTTACGCAGAAGATATAATACATTTCTAACGCCTTATTGGCATGTTAACTATTTAAATGCCAGAACAACAGATACTGCTAGAACGATGATGTCTTTGGAATTAGTGTTAGCTGCAATGTACCCACCAAGAGATGAACAAAGTTGGTCATGCCTATTTTGGCAACCGATACCATATAATTATTTGCCACTAGAAATTGATAAGGTGAATATACTATATATGACGAGACAGCTGAAGTATCTGGATTAATTATTGTTGTGAATTCATAAAATATAGATTAATTTTTAATATAGGAGCTTTATCCACGTGTCGCATGCTCCAAGAAAGTTGATGAGATTATTGAAGGGATTTTAAAGACATCAGAATATTTCAAGCGGTATGATCAATTGAAGACGATAATTGACAGTGCGATTGATTACGATTATGGTTATTTAACATATTATAATTTATATGATGGATTACTTATGCAAGTGCGAATCTAATATTGAAGCAGTTTCAGATTACTAAGCAGTTATCACTGCTTATTTATAATTTATATTTATTTGCACAGATTGTTAATTCTTTTCATACATTTTAGGAGGAATTCGATTTTGTAGATCCCTGGATATATAAAATTTACCCAGAACCTTTACACTCTGCAACTATAGATACCTATTATTTATTTACCAATACAACAGATTTAAGACGTATTTCAGCAGGTAGTAAATTAATCCATTCTTCAGGAAAATTCTGAACGACGATATATTCAGTTCTACTGCTTTTCCAGGATATTTAATTAAAAAAATTCTCGATGACACAGCAATGAAAATTAATGGAACAATTCAACCCGCTGAAAGAAAAATGTTTCTCTATTCAGGTCATGAATTTAATATTGTTAATATACTGCTATCATTGAATGCCGTAAAAATTAGTATGATACCACCATACGGCTCTTATATAATATTTGAAGTGCATGAAATTGATGGAGTTTATGGTATAAAATTATTCTATCAGTTCTATGCAGGCAAAAAGCCAATAGCTATCAAATTGCCTAGATGCAATTATTTTTGCCCATACGATGAGTTTTACAAGTTAGTTAAGAATATTTTACCGGAATCTGATAAGGAATGTTTTGGATCCTGATTTTAATGTAAAAGATTTGATAGTTTCAAATTATTTTATGACTTCTCATTAAACTTTTTTTTCGGGACTTTTTTCTTTTATAAAATTAGAGTGATAAGTACATATGATACACTGATTTTAGTTTTACGCGATTATAGGATTCTTCCTATAATCGCGTTGGTTTTCAGATTTACATAATATAATTAATTGCCTAGAGTATTAATTGATACGAAATAGACGTAATTCCTAGACGATTATGTGAGCATGATTTCTTTTTAGTTATGTATCTGTAATAAATTTTAACATTGATAACAATTGTTTGCGTTTATTTGAAGTGTATATTAAATTAGAATTTAATTTCTAATTGTTATTATTATATAATATTTTTTATTTTCATAATTTAATTATGAAAATTCTGCTGGTCCGTATATCTATTTATTATGTACGGATACGGACTTTGTAGACATGAACTTATATCTGCAAGTAACTCTTATATAAGAGGCGAGACACGGTGTATTTACATAAAATATGCGAAACAATTATTTTGTTTTGTACATAACAGATGCTTGTTTTTGAAATAAGTTATAATACTACATTATATTATCGAGTATAACTTACTATTTTTTGTAATATTTCATAACAATTTTTGTCAGTTTCAAGTCATTTGAAAACGACTTGAATCCCAAATTTAATAACTGTCTGCTAAAACGGTGCCCGACCATAAATTAATCTATCTCTTTTAAATGTGCACATGAGACTTATCAAAATCATATGAAAGATTTAAATTAAACAATTCAACCAGAAAAATGTGAAGGAGATTATCATGGAATATCTACCATTTTATCATATCTTCTATATTTTAAATAGCTTCAACCTTGAATGCCTCTTAAAAATACAAATATTATTTTAAATAACTTAAATATAGAATATTTTACTCTCTAAACATAGCTGTACCAATTCACGAAAAAAACTTAATTTATTATCCTTTTAATAGATAATTCAGTTTCAATACGTTCAATTAGAAATGAATATTCAATATAATATAACTCGCTATCCACTTTATGCCACCATTTGCTTTGCATCATTATGGATTGGATGGACTACTATTCCGTATTTGCTAAAAGAATCCCAATCAGATATCACCACGACATTAAAACTTGTTCATGTGGTAAGGATTCATATCAGTTTGAGAACTGTCGATATAAGTGCATGCAATTTTTAGATTTTTCGGCATGGTGAAAAGAATCCTGAACCTGCCAGTCTCTCTCCTATCAATCGTTATTATTATGATGAAAGTTATTACAAAGAAGGATACGCACAACTTACTAACGTAAGTCAATTAGACCCATTTCAATAGAATGTAATCTTAAATGTTGTTATAAATCGAAAATGCCATTATCGATTCAATAATATTTTAAGCCTTTTCATTTTTTACTCTAGGAAGGCCAATATACAGCTTACAACCTGGGCGTTTTATTGCGTAAAAGATATAATCATTTTCTAACTGATTACTGGAATATTAAATATTTAGACCCCCGTACAAGTGAAACAGATCGAACTAAAATGACACTGGAATTGGTGTTAGCAGCATTGTATCCACCTAGAGGCGGGCAGATTGGACCAGTAGCATGTTGGCAACCAATTCCATATAGTTATGCACCATTTTTCGAGGATAAGGTATACTACTCGAATGAATTGATTTTCTGTGGATAATACAAACCATAAATATTTTATATATAAATATAGATGTTGATGCCAGTTGCTAAATGCCGGACTAAATTTTCTGCGTTAGTCGACGGCGTATTGAAAACACCAGAATTATCCAAGTACAAGGCAAGACATGAGAAGATTAAAGCAATAGTCGATTCAAATACAGATATTAAATGGGATCATATACAACTGACTAATATATACTATACAGCATATTTTCAAGTATGGATTTACTTCACTATGATAATTCTATTATAGGTTACGTATGAATCTCAATTTAATTATTTCCGCAGGAAAAAATGGCCCTTCCTTTAGAACCATGGATAAAAACTATTTATCCAGAACCATTGCAAACGGCAACTGTGGACACCTACTATTTGTTTACAAATACAACTGCTTTGAAACGTATTATGGCAGGTATATTATTTCCAAGAATGATAAATACGACAGATGAGTACGAAATTTATTCTTACTCTACAGGGTACATGTTAAAGAAAATTCTAGATGACACTTCAATGAAAATTAATGGCACAATTCAACCTATTGAAAGAAAAATGTTTCTTTATTCTGCCCACGATCTCAATATTGCTTCCATGTTACTTTCTCTGAAAGCTACTGATATTACTATGATGCCACCACCTGGCTCTTATATACTATTTGAAGTACATGAAATTGATGAAGTTTATGGTATAAAGGTCAGTGCTACAATGGGATTTAATACTTTCAAAAGAAGTTTGTTTGTTTCATTTCTCTTGCAGTTATTCTATTCCTTTGATAAAAGAAATGATCCAATAGCGATTAAACTGCCTGACTGTGATTATTTCTGTCCACTGAAAGAGTTTTACTCTTTAGTAGAAGATATTTTGTCCCAATCTGATAAAGATTGTTTAATGTAACGTCCGCATTTTACACCGACATTATTGTTGTAACATTTTATTTGTTTTCATAGTTTTTATATGTATACAGCGACAAAAAGACAGTAGTGTCAAGCCCATTTTTTGGGTTCGACAAGTTGTAAGAATAATATGATATCTGGGTGCGTTTCATTAGCTGCTTTAGTACTTCATTTTGACCAACACAACTCTGATCCGAGGTTTCCTAAGTAAAATTCCGCTATCCAGTTTAGTTTTTTTAAATACATTATGCTCATTCTGTTTATCTATTACTGCTGAGAGTAAACACCTCAAACTAGCTTCTAAACATCAAAACATCAAAATTCCAAGCCGTTTCGGAAATAGAGCACTCCAAAGTTTATTAATATTCGATGATTTTTATCGCCAAACCCATCAAAAATAACTCGGAACCCGTCTCTACGTTATGCAGTGGATGGAATGGAAAATAAGTTTGTTTTTGATTAATAAAAAAAAAAAATGAAATCCAAATACTTTATTTACATCGTATTCCCAATGTCAAATATTTAAAGGCCTAGACACCACCTGAAACGTGGGCATGATACCAATAAAAAATATTGAACAATAGAGATGGGCTCGTAGTCGTTTTTGGCGGTTTATTCACTAAAAAGCATCTGATTTTACTGAACTTTAGAGTCTAAATATAATATAGCAAATATAGCAATAATATAGCATTAGACTGCTATATTTTCTAAGCGGCTTAAAATTTGGATGAGCTGTTTGCGAAGTTGATTTGAGGTGTTTACCCTCTGCGGTAATGGATAAAGAAAAGTAGCACATCGGGTTTAACAAAATTAAACTGGATCGCGGAACTCTGCTTAGGAAACCTCGGATCAGAGGCTCTGTTGGTCATAAAGAGGTCTTGGAGCAGCCATTAACAACAAAGCAGACATCATGTTAATCTGATAGATTGCCGGATCCGAAAATGGCCTTGATACTATTATCTTTCCACCCTGTATCTCAATCAAATTTAGTTCCATTTATAACTTTTCGCCATTTTACACAATATTCTGTTAGAAAGATCCTCTAATCTGTGCATTTATCCCCACGAATGACCAATAAAATTATAAAATAAATAATATTCGAAATTTAAATAAATAAATAACCCTCAGAAAATACACAACACCACACTATTTCGACTAAATAAAGGTGCAGCATGTATAATGAACTCGAATTTAAGCCATTTTATTATAATTGTGATCTTTTTATGATATCAACTTTTTTGTGAACTGTCTCTACAGACAACAAAAAGATTATTTTATTCAAATAATATATTATAATTATGGTTAGTATATAAATGTATAAATATGGTTTATAAACACATACTTACAATCGACGATGCTTGGTATACCCATTCGTAATGCAACAAAAGGAACGTAAGATACGCTGCAGAACACATAAGATTGTTGAGTAACGTAAGTTTAAGTAAGAAATAAGATATTCGCATTTATTTTCTTCATATACTAATATTAATCTCTTCCAGATTGAATTGTATTTATCCCACATTTTTGAATATTTTAATTTTAATACCTAATTAATTCGCTGTAATGTAATACTTCAGTTACCTACAAATGAACGTTCAACATACGAATCGGTATCCACTATATTTTACCATTGTGTGTGCATCAATATGGGTTGGCTTCACGACTACTCTACTTCTAAAAAACGATAACTCGTCAAATAACATTACAACACTGAAACTTGTCCATGTGGTAAACAGTTCATGTACTTTACATCAATTAATTATTAAACTGTCTCTAAATAAATCATAGATTTTTCGGCATGGCGAAAAGAATCCTGAACTAATTGGCCTCTCTTCTACCAATCCTTATCTTGATGAAAAGTATTACGAAGAAGGGTACACACAACTTACTAACGTGAGTCATTTCTTATTTCATGGAATCTTTTTTTAGATACTGTCAAATCGCGAAGAAATAGATCTAATTAATAATATTTCAGCGCTTTTCTCTTTAATTCTAGGAAGGCAAAAAAACAGCATATAATCTGGGCAGTTTATTGCGGAAGAGATACGATATCTTCCTAACAGATTACTGGAATATTAAACATTTAGACGCCCGAACAACTGAAACAGATCGAACTAAAATGTCATTGGAATTAGTGTTAGCAGCATTGTATCCACCCAGAGGCAAGCAGATCGGACCGATACAATGCTGGCAACCAATTCCATATAGTTATGCACCATTTTTCGAGGATAAGGTATACTACTCGAATGAATTGATTTTCTGTGAATAATACAAACCATAAGTATTCTATATATAAATATAGATTTTGATGCCAGTTGCTAAATGCTTAACTAAAATTTGTACGCTAATAGATAATTTATTGGAAATGCCAGAATTATCCAGATATAAGACAAGAGATGATTATCTTAAGGCCGTAGTTGACGATAATATGAATGTTGTATGGCACCCTCTAATATTGTCTGAAATATACTATGCAGCATATGCTCAAGTACGCGCTGATTTTTTTTACAGATCCGTTCATTTCCAGAACATAATTTAATTATTCGCGTAGGAGCAAATGGGTCTTCCATTAGAACCATGGATGAAAACTATTTATCCAGAGCCGTTACAATCCGCAGTTACAGACATGTACTATTTGTTTACAAATACAACTACTTTGAAACGTATTATGGCAGGTATATTATTTCCAAGAATTATAAATACGATAGATGAGTACGAAATTTATTCTTACTCTACAGGGTACACGTTAAAGAAAATTCTAGACAACACAGCAATGAAAATAAATGGCACAATTACGTTAAAGAAAATTCTAGACAACACAGCAATGAAAATAAATGGCACAATTCAACCAATTGAAAGAAAAATGTTTCTTTACTCCGGTCACGACACCAATGTTGGTCTCATGCTACTTTCTCTGAAAACCACGGATATTACTATGATGCCACCACCTGGCTCTTATGTACTATTTGAAGTACATGAAATTGAAGGAATTTATGGAATAAAGGTCAGTGCGACAATGTGATTTAATATCTTGAAAAGAAATTTGCTTGAAGCATTCCTTTTACAGTTATTCTACTCGTTTAATAATGAAAATGATCCAATAGCAGTTAAGCTGCCAAACTGTGATTATTTTTGCCCGTTCGAAGAATTCTACACTTTAGTAAAAGATATTTTGCCTCAATCTGGTGAAGATTGCTTGATGTGATTTTGTCGTTTTATGCTAATCAATTGTTAATATGTATGTCAAAATATAATTTCAATTCTTTATACAGTTACAATTACATTTTGCAATCCTTTTTAAATTATTTTGGTTTATATGTCTAGATCATAATAATAATAATGAAAAATACTTAGTTGCACGAAGAGTTTTGGGTATTACGTGAATGTGCCATATATCCTTTTTCGATTGATACCTGTCGGCCGCTTCTGCAATTTTGACTGTAATTCCTACATATTTTATGATCCTTCGAGCCGGATTTAACCACTTTCGCAGCCAAGTTTTCGATTTCCAACTTTTATCGACATCGATATCGAAACATTGGACGACATCGAAAACACCCTTCGATCTGTATTATCGACAGTCCAGCTACAGTGAATATCAAGGCACGTGCGTATTTCACCCAAATACATTGATTCTCAATAGATATCGAATTCACTATCGATATCAGATCATAACTCACATTTTATCGATATCATCCGCATATTTCAAGCATTCACTTTCGTTGACAGTGACAAAGCAAAAATATTTTTTGCTTTGAAATTTTCTCATCACCTGTTGCCGAATTTCATTACTGCTTGCTTTGTTATATTTTTCGATACTGGCATGTCGATCTCCAATTCAGATTCTGAGACTATTGCAGTTCGCCACGTTACGTCGCCGAATGAAACATCATCGAACAACAGTACCTTGGCAACATCGTCTTCACCGGGCCGTCTGCGAATTTCTCAATTACGTTTAACGAAATTATGTGATCGAGCAGACGCCGCCTCTTAACGTCCATGAGACGTTAACCGTCTCATGGAGAATTTAAATGCTGACTTAGCTGAGTACCGAAATTCGATAAACCAGTTGGTAGACTTGGATATTGGTGACGCTATTCTAGCAGATTTCAGCGAATATCATGACCGGGTACAGAACTGCCTAGATCGGCTAGCATTACTCCAAGCCTCGGCGTCCAAGACTCCATGCCGTCAGCTTCAAATGGTACTTCATTCAGCCCGTCTAATGACACAGACCGATCGTTCAACGCAGCAACTCCTCGTCAAGAATTCGTCTCCACCGCGTCGCTTCCAGTGCTCCGGGTTCTTCAATTCAGCGGTCAAGCAGAAGAATGGATTTCCTTTCAAGACATCCTCAAGTCCTCCGTAGACGCCAACCCCCACCTCAGCTCCAGTGCCTGAAAAGTTTCGTCACTGGAGATGCCGAATCACTGATCAAATCTCTACCCATCACCAATGCCAACTATACCGTCACCTTGACTACACTCCGAGATACCTACGGCAATCTTGTCGTTGTAACAGAGACAATTTTAACAAGATTCCTGAATTGTAAGCAGGTAAATGCAGAAATATCAAACTTGAGAGTAGTGTATAATACCTTCCGGGAGACATTCGAGCTACTTGATAACCAGGGCTGCTATGCGGCCTCCCGTAACCCTATAGGGATCGCGCTAACGAAGCGCAAGCTAGACTTAGACACCGCCACAGTTTGGGCCCATCACAGCCGATCACTGCCTAAGCCATCCATACAAGACCTATTACAATTCTTAAAGATCTTTCCTTAGCTTCTCACTCCACACTTATGCGCGCCAGGTTCATTCCGTCGACTAAGATGTGCAATCCGCTACTTCGTCTCCAAACCACCACCATACGTAGACTACCAATAGACCGTTCGGGCAACGCTCTCGTTGCACCGCCACCTCCAACACGCATTCATTGCTTCTACTGCAGAGAGCCGCATTCCATTTACAGTTGCGTGTCGTTTTCTAAATTATTTCTCACTGCCAAAGAGAGGGTTTTATTCGAGCACAATAGGTGCTATAATTGCCTCGGATATATGCCAAAAGTTGCAGAACTTGTTCCGCCGAGTACCACGTTCTGTTACATAACGACTCCCCAAATGAGTCATGCACACGAAATATTGTGCGTATGAAACCACCATCTATGTCCCAGCCCCCAGCTCAGGGTTGTTCATTGCTGTTAAACTCTGGCATCTCCGACAACCCCGCCGTGTTGCCTGCCGCGCTTATTTATATTCTTGATTGAAACGGGCAACCTATTCAAGCTCGAGCGCTCATGGACACCGGCTCCCAGGTCACGTTCATATCTGACGAATTGTTCAAGAGACTTACATTGAAACGAGAACTCTACAAGCAGAGTACCTGTCACATGTGTTATGAACTCTGAACCAATCTATTGTAATGGCAAGGTAAACATTGACCTTTATTCCCGCACGACGCCCAATAAGTATATTAACGTCGACGGTCACGTATTGTCAAAATTGATCGGGAATCTCCCTCTCACTCCTATAGAAACCTTTTGCTGCCAACACCTCAAATCCCACCTTGCGGATCTAACTTTCAATTATTCCATCCTCCATCGACCTAATCGTTGGAGCTACAGTGTTTTTCGCCGTCTTTAAACCCACCAAGTTGTATGATTCGGTAAGCAGACTATATACCCAAGACATCGATTTCGGCTTCCTAATCTGTACTGTCGGGGAGCAAGACTCGATGTGGTTGAACCATTTCTCAAAGGGTGCCGATGACCTGACTATTCTACAGCACTTCTGGAAGCTAGAAGACATCCCTTAAAAGTTCAAGTGCCGGTACCAGAACAGCAATGCGAGCAATTCTTTACGTCGACAACGACGAGGCTGTCGAATGGACATTTCTGCGTCCGCCTCCCATTTCGACATGACAAATTGGGCTCTTCCTTTCCTCCGGCGCTGCGCCGTTCCCTTCATCTGGAAAAGAAACTAGCGCAACAGCCGTCCCTCAATGAATATTACCACAAGTTCATGTATGATCACCGCGCGCTACACCACATGGTCCCAGTAAAATTCGGGTAAAATTCCGATTCTCTCTCGAAGCAACATGTGATCCCTCATCATGATGTTGTACAGCAGAACCCCGACGGAGCCAAACTTCGAGTTGTGTTCGATCCACTACAACGACCGTCTTGTCGCTCAACGCCTTATTACACACCGGCTCCTGTCTGCAGAATGACCTCACATGGGTCATAATAAATTTTCACATATATCGGTGTGTGTTGGCAGCTTACAAATACAACTGCTTTGAGACGTATTATGGCAGGTATATTAATTCTAGGAATTATAAATACGATACATAAGTATAAAATGTATCTTTATTCTATAGGGTACCCATTAAAGAAAATTCTCGATGACACAGCAATGAAAATAAGTGGCACAATCCAACCAGCTGATAGAAAAATGTTTCTTTATTCCGCTCATGACACCATTGTTGGTCCCATACTTCTTTCCCTGAAAGCTACTGATATTACTATGATGCCACCACATGGCTCTTATATACTATTTGAAGTACATGAAATAGATGAAGTTTATGGTATAAAGGTCAATGCTACAATGTAATTTAATATCCGAAAAAAAAGTTTCCTTCATGCATTTCTTTTGCAGTTATTCTATTCGTTTGATAAAGGCAATGATCCAATAGCAATAAAACTGCCTGACTGCGAGTATTTCTGTCCCTTCGAAGAATTTTAAACTTTAGTAAAAGAAATTTTGCCTCAATCTGATGAAAACTACTTGATGTGATTTTGCTGCATTATGCTAATTAATTTTAAATATATCAAAATATAATTTCAAATTTTTTGTACAGTTACATTTTACTTTCGTTTATACATTATCTTAGTTTATATGCTTACATCATAATGATAATGAAAAATACTTAGTTGACCGAATAGTTTTCGTATATAGAAATTGGGTGTGCAATATATTCTTCTTCAATTAAAACCTACCTCTATATTAATAAAATCCAAATGTGTACAGGTTTTGTGTTCGTTTCTCAATACCATACCTTATGGTATACCACCATACATTATGGCGCCAATTCACCGTACATGTATTGATTTCGGACTAAGTTTAGTAGTTAAACCCAGTTTGCTGTACAGTTGTTATAAGCCTGGAGCTTATGATAATTATTGTTTGAAGTAATAAAACTTTAAAATGAAGTCAGGTACTTCAGGTAATATTATATACTAACATATATAATTTGTAAAGCATAAAATTATACGTCTAAAATAGATATTTTGATATAAGGTTTTTTTATTCCTATCTTAATTAAGCTAAAATACCCACTTAATTAGCATATATCGTTAAATTATACAGACTTTCTAATGTTGTAACAAAAAAGGTGATCTAATAAGTAAATTGAGAGACCATAAAGTGATACATTATACCACATGTATGACACACAACATATAATATCTATTCTACCAGTCACCAATCAGATCATACATGATCTTAATTTTGTCTTGCAACTTCTTTATTTGTTTTTAACCATATAGTATAGAATATCATTCTGACATAAAAATAAAATTGAAAATATCAAATTGTTATCAGTACCCGATTTAACGAAATAAACGTAAAGCAGAAATGTAAGTAATTTTATCACAAAAATTAATCTTCAATATTTTTATTGTATTAGCTTTACATCTTGAATATTCAAAAAAACTAAATAAATAGATAATTTTGAACAATATCAATGTCGAATCTTAATTTTATAAATAACTGGCAGTGGAATGAAAAAACAGGTAGTAAAATACAAATTATCAGATACTAAAAACATTTCAGACTGAATTTCATTTATCATCTTTTTAAGGTTTTTAATATATTGTAATTCAGTTATTACCAATGAACTTTCAAGTTATAAATCATTATTCACTTTATTTCATCATTTGCTGTGCATCATTATGGATTGGATTGACAACTATTGTATTTCGAGGAAAAGAAGCTCCTCCAGATATAAACAGAACATTAAAACTTGTTCATGTGGTAAGGGGTTTCAAAATCGACCAAACAGCTAAACTATCACCTGTATATAATTCATAGATTTTTCGGCACGGTGAGAGGAATCCTGAACTAAGCGGGTTTGCGAGTACCAATCCTTATTCTGATGAAAAGTATTATAAAGAAGGGTACGGGCAACTTACTAATGTAAGTCAATTCTAATTTTCCTCGTAAAATTTTGCCTCATGATGCTCTTCATGTTTACTTCTAGGAAGGCCAACATACAGCGTACAACTTGGGCGTTTTATTGCGTAAAAGATACAATCACTTTCTAACTGATTATTGGAATATTAAATATTTGCATGCGCAAACAAGTGATATGGCTAGAACTAAAATGACATTGGAATTGGTGTTGGCAGCACTCTATCCACCTAAAGATGATCAATTTTGCCCATTGACATGTTGGCAACCGATACCATATATTTATACATCATTGGTTCAGGATAAGGTGCTACAGTGTAATGAATAGTTTGTTTATTGTGTAAAATATAATACAAATGATAGATGGGGATACCGTTCGTTCCATGCATGCGTAAATTTAACGCATTAATAGCCGATTTATTGAAAAAACCAGAACTGTCCAAATACAAGGCAGAACATGATCAACTCAAGTCAATACTTGATTCAAAAGAAATGAATGTAGAGTGGCATCTTCTGCAAATAATAAATGTATATGCTACAGCACATATTCAAGTACATATCTAATTTCACAGTGATATACGTAACGTATAAATGTTAATGCATTTAAATTATTCCCGTAGGAGCAAATGGGTTATTCTTTAGAACCGTGGCTAAATGCTATTTACCCAGAACCATTCAAATCAGCTGCTGTAAACACATACTATTTTCTTACAAATACAACTGTTTTGAAACGTATGATGATAGGTATGTACATAAAAAACGACATACAGGATATGTATACAGGGGTGAAATTTATCCTTATTCTAGGGTACACATTAAAGAAAATTCTCGATGACACAGCAATGAAAATAAATGGCACAATCCAACCAGCTGAGAGAAAAATGTTCCTTTATTCTGCTCACGATGTCAATGTTGGTGCCATGCTACTTTCCCTGAAAGCTACAGATATTAGTATGATGCCACCATGTGGTTCTTATGTACTATTTGAAGTACATGAAATTGATGGAGTTTACGGTATAAAAGTCAGTGCTACAATGTGATTTAATATCTGAAAAAAATTACCTTGATGCATTACTTTTGCAGTTATTCTATTCGTTTGATAAAGGAAATGATCCAATAGCAATTAAACTGCCTGACTGCGAGTATTTCTGTCCCTTCGAAGAATTTTACACTTTAGTAAAAGAAATTTTGCCCCAATCAGATGAAGATTGTTTAATATGACGTCTTTATTTGATTAATATAATATGTAATGTAGTATTATCTAGTATGTATGTGTGTGTGTATGTGTTAAGTAATAAAATGTAATTACCGCGTACCTACAAAAAAGTACGATATTCTCCATAGATATATTTTAATTTTAAAAAATTTCTGTTTTCATTTTATTCATTTCGTTTCTTTTAACATAAAATGTATTTATGTTAATATGTTCTATTGCGAAGAATTTAGTTCCTCAAGTAGTTTATCACTGTCAGTATCACAATAATTATTATTAATGTCAGTAAGTTTTAGTTTAAATTTCTAGACTGTTTTAATAATTCCTCATAATTCCATTCAAATATTTAATAATATGTAAAAACATGTAATATTTGTATACATATAAAAACCTGTAAATTAAAGTTTTTATAAAGGCCATATTTTTATCTCTGTAAAGTATAAAATTTGTATTAATTTTTTTTATATTGAATAGTAATATGTTAATTTGTATTTTTTGGATTTTTTATCCTTTTATTATTTCGTTTATATTTTCTCTTCTTTGGCAGCTGTTTCTGTTAGTAACGGTTTATAGTTTAAAAAAAAGTAAAAAATAGTTTATAATACTGAACTCTGTGAGAAAGATTTAAACTATTGAAACAGCTGTCCGAGAAGAGAAAATAAATAATAAAAAGATAGAAAATCCAAATAAAAGATAAGTAAAATTAATATAAAATCATTCTAAGTGTCTTTGCGCCTTTGATAAGGCACCTTCGTGGGATGCTCAAAATGCACAACTGCAAGCACTGGTTGTTGGTATATGCATAATACATTTTGCATTGAAATAACATTAGATCAGATAACTCTGCGGAAATGTGAGATAATAAAATTTGTAATTTAAATCAAAATCTGATTTTCAATAATTACTATATTATTGAATATAATATAATATATAATATATATAATATAATACAATATGAATTATATTGAATATATATATCCAATTCAATTAATTTAATTATTAAATTAAAAGCAATAATTCGCTCTTTAACGGAATAGACAACAAAGCAAAATAAACAGGAATTTTATCATACTTTTTACATTTTTATTTATTATACAAGATTTTCACTTTCAAGAATTAAAAAAATAAATAAAGATTATTTAATTCTAACAATGTAACTGTATAATAATACATTTTACAAATATTATATATGTATCACATTGCAAACGAAAAGATATACGAGTAGTATTTAATTTAGTTGAAACTGAATTTTATTTGTAATCTTCTTAATGTGCAAATCAGTTCTAAATTCAAAATATGAAACTTCAACATTTGAATCATTATTCACTTTATTTTACCATTTTATGTGCATCATTATGGGTTTGTTTAACGATTATTTTACTTCTTGATAAAGACACTCCACCAGATAGAAGCACAACACTAAAACTTGTCCATGTGGTAATTAATTCATATCAAAATATGTTCAGACGCAATATGCTTTTTTAGATTTTTCGACATGGTGATAAGAATCCTGAACCTGACGGTCTCTCTCCTACCGATCCCTATTCTGATGAAAAGTATTACGAAGAAGGATACTCACAACTCACTAAAGTAAGTCACTACTCTTCGAAGTAAAATCGTCTTTGATGTGGTTAATTCATGAACACCGTCCGAATTATAAATATTGAAAATCTTTAATAATCTTTTTGATCTTTTTGTTTTGAATTCCAGGAAGGTCAAAATACAGCGTACAACCTGGGCATTTTATTGCGTAAAAGATACAATCACTTCTTAACTGATTATTGGTATATCAAATATTTAGACCCCCGAACAACTGAAACAGATCGAACAAAAATGACATTGGAATTGGTATTAGCAGCACTGTATCCACCCAGAGGTGAAACGATCGGACCAGTACCATGTTGGCAACCGATTCCTTATAGTGTTACACCATTTTTCGAGGATCAGGTATTACTCGAATGAATGTTTTTGAATCTTTGATAAAATCTATCTCGATGCAACAACAGATTCTGCTACCACATCTGAAATGCTGGCCTAGACTTCGTAAGCTAATAGACAATTTATTGGAAACGCCAGAATTGTCCAGATACAAGGCAAGAAATGATGAACTTAAAGCAATTCTTTCTTCCAAAATGCATTTTGATCCAGGCTGGTTTGAAATACTAATATCCAGTGTATACTACGCAGCATGTCGTCAAGTACCGATCTAATCTTACATTGGTAGTATTTTTATAGATCACGTATACAACTCAATTGAATGATTTCCGCAGGAACAAATGGGCCTTCCTTTGGAACCATGGATAAAGGCTATTTATCCAGAACCGTTAGAGGCAGTAACTGTAAATACTTATTATTTGTTTACAAACACAACTGTTTTGAAACGTATTATGGCAGGTATATTTAGGCAAATTTCAATAAGTATAAACGTTATAAAGGATATGAAATTTATCTTTATTCTAGGGTACACGTTGAAGAAAATTCTCGATGACACTAGAATGAAAATAAATGGCACACTCCAACCAGCTGAGAGAAAAATGTTTCTTTATTCTGCTCACGATTTCAATATTGCTTCCATGCTACTGTCTCTGAAAGCTACTGATATTAATATAATGCCACCACCTGGTTCTTATGTAATATTTGAAGTACATGAAATTGATGGAGTTTATGGTATGAAGGTCAGTGCGACTAAAGCCACTATATACTATCCTATACTCTATCCATACTATGCATACACTATATACTGTAAAATATAATGGCTTTAAGGGCAACAATGTGATTTAATATCTTGGAAAGAAGTTTGCTTAATGCATTTCTTTTGCAGTTATTCTATTCGTTTGATCATGGAAATGATTCAATAGCAATTAAACTGCCTGACTGTGATTATTTTTGTCCCTTCGAAGAATTTTACTCTTTAGTAGATGATATTTTGCCTCAACCTGACGAAGATTGCATTATGTGACTCTGTCATTTTATATTACTGTAATTATTGTAACATTTTAGAAAGCATAATTTCATAGTTTTGTAGATATTCTAGATAAAAGAATACTTATATGATGTTAGTCTGTAAGTCTACTATCACCGTATTGTCAAAATCAAAGGTAGGATCTTTTGTTTTAGCGTGATGTACCAGGGCCTTCTTTGTATTGTCTATATACTTTTCCTCATCCATCTTATGTTCCATAATCCTGACACCCAAATACCTTCTTGTTTGCCCTATGTAACACATGTCACAATCATTACATGGGATGCTGTAAATTACATTAGAGCTTTTGAACATTTCAAAAGAAAAGACGACCCTAGTACATCATGCTGAAACAAAAGATCATATACCTTTGATTTTGACAACACGTTGATAGTAGACTTACAGACTGACTTAAATAAAAGACTAACATCAGAGATGATAAACATAATAAAAAATAAATTAGTATCACAATCCATATGGTGTTAGAGGTTATGCTACTGATGTTGGAGTATCAGTAGCAAAGGCGTAAAATTATTACTAATAAAAAAAAATGAAAATTAAAAGAATACAAAAGTTGATTTAATTTCAGTCAAAAAAGTTACATTTACAAATGATAAAAAAACAAAATGAATCCAAATAAAAAAAGGTAGCCGTTAGCTACTGTGAGAACCAACGAATTGCAGCAGAGCTGGATCGTGATCACCGACTGGGTGTCTCGTGGGTTCGTTTGTAGAACAGTCTTTACAAATGATGGTATTAGGGCGCCATCCAGCCTTTATAAATACCAAGTTCGGCTGGAGAGACTCTACTGTTCTAAGCGTAGAAACTCTGCTACAATCCAGGTTCCCGAAATAGTAAAAATAAATTATTATTAAAAATAAAAAAAAACAAATAGTACATATAATAAAAAAAGGAAACTCCTTTTGATTAGCAGGCTATATGAAGATAGCCAGATAAGCTGACAATAAATATAAAAAAAAAGAATAGAAATACTTGGTTGTCTGATACTTTGTGGTGGTGGTTGATGGTGTTGTCAACCAGTCAAAGTAATCTCCACTCTTCATCGGGACTCTACTGGACCCCCAGGACCAGAATTTAAGCACAAAATACCCAAATTAGGCACCGTCTGCAGCAATTCTCTCTGCCAAACGACGACGATATTTGGGAGCGAGTTACTAAATCTCCGATTGGGTGTTGCGACTTTTCACACGACGTAACCGCTCCCAGGACCTTTGTCTGGACCCAAAGTCAAGAAGACTTCCCGACTTTTCGTAAAAAAAATTACTACGAACCGCGACCAATAAAAATCAACCAGTTTTGTTGGTGGACGTAGCTATTCTCCCCCATCATTAAAAAACTCTGATCGATCATCATCGATTCACTCGCGTTCCAAAAGGGTGGAAAGCGCGCAACGACGCCAGAGGCATATCAAGAGTTGAAAATAATTAATTTATTAAAATAAAATATAATGATTATCCATCAAATACACAGGATTTTCCTAGTGGCCGATTTAAACCATTACATTAGCTAATTTCACGAGGGATGTTGATGGTTGAGCTTGGGATATCTCAATCTTATTGAGAGCGAACGTAACAGAAATGGGTGTGTAAGTTATATTGTTAGATAAATGAATTCTAATTTTTCGGACGACATTGGGCAGATACGTCTTTATAGGCCTCAAGTCCTATAATTTTAAATGTTAGATACGTTTCTGCTTGCTAGAGTAGCTGACTTGTTCGATATTCCTGACTTATCGTGTTATGGATGTATACCATTAATGAATGGTATACATGGTTAATGAAGGTAGCATTAAACTGAATTATTTTATATTGATTTGCAGGGTCTCGAAAATGGAAACAATTTTCCTCAGAAACGTCGGCATCATGGAAAACTAAAAATAAAGAGTTAAATAATACTGACTTATTATTTCCAATTAACTTTCCCTATAGGCGTATAAACTTAAAAACTTACTCTACCACTGGATCGCAGCATAATTACCCAATGCTAATGGCAGCAGGCACCACAACATATAAACGACATATTTCGCGGCTACCGGTGTTTGCGTGGCGTACGCCCTCCACCCTACACAATCCAACCAAACATAATACTCTGGCTGTCGGAGAACTCGCTTGCTAACCAGAGGGGAGGAAGGTTAGAATCTGGCCATCGGAGAATTCGCTTGCTAGCCAGAAGCTGGTGAAGGAATAATCTGGTTGCCGGAGAACTCGCATGTTAACCAGAAGTAAGGGAAGGGTACAATCGGAATGCCGGAGAACTCGTTTGCTAGCCAGAAGAGGGAAAGGTAAGGGTTTTGTTTGGGTTGGGTAGGTAGGGCGGCCCAGGCCCCGCCACAATCCCGGTCCCGGTCTCTTTATCTTTGGAAGTGTAGGAGAGATAGTCCCGGCGACCAGGACTGTCCGTTTTCTACAGAAACAGCCCTTTATATATCCTTTTGAATCGCGTAATTAGGGAGGCTCGCAGTGGGGGATGCTAGATGCGCATAGGGGTGGTTTCTGCTGTAGTAAGTATTCGGTTAACAGCCTATATTTTGCATATAATCAATATCACCATCAGGAATGCCTTCTCTAAGTGATGCAATTAAACGAGTTTCGGTGAATGCAACACGCCTGATTATATTGTGATTATATATTGTCTTCGGAGATAATCACAGATAATATTTTGTTTTTGTTTCAAGAAAATCGGTTGACGCAACATTTAGAAAATGGTATTTTACATTAAGACGAAAATAAAGAATGATTCTAATTTATTATATTAATTTATTAATTTCGGATTTTCAAATAAAATAAAACTCTAAATCTAGCTCCCAACTTGATATTTATTTCTTTTTGAACTTCATATGTCTATAACATGTTTCGCCTTTTGCGCTAATTATATAGACCATAATTTTTTTTTCATTTCTTTTTGTAATTTTGTTGTGTAAATGATTGATTATTTATTATTATTGTATGGTTTGTTCCATATTATTGTTTATTATTTTGAAATTGTTTTTCGGAAAAAAGCAATCCAAAAAGACTTATCAATTCAACGTTGAAGATTGATCCATTAAATATAATATGGAACAAAGTGAAGAAATCATACAATAATAAATAATAGATCATTTACACAACAAAATTACAAAAAGAAAAAGAAAAATTTATAGTCTATCTGAAGATGCCCAAAAGGCAAAACATGTTATAGGCACTGAAGTTCAAAAAGAAATAAATATCAAGTTGGGAGCTAGATTTTGAGTTTTATTGTATTCTAAAATTATATAACAATCATTCTTTGAGTGATTATGCTAGACGGCCAATTATACTTATTAATTTTGGAGCCTGTTCTAGGCCAAAAATATATAAAGTAGTTTTCTTAAATAATCAAATTCTTTCTTGCGAACAGTGACCTTAGTTGATGTTTGCTTCTCTTTCAAGCGAAATTAAATTATTCCAAAATTTATTAACTTCGTTACAAAAGACACCGTTCTATCGTAAATCCAAACCGAACATGACTTACTAAATAATTGAATCATGATTCAATTTTTCCGCGAAATAATACAGCTAATGATGATGCCATACACACTGCACGCCGCCCTACTCCGACCCCCTGGTCGAAGCACACTGGAAGCCAACTGAATTTTATATTATAATCAGAAGTCAGATCCGATTTTAATCTTATTCACTACTAAGGCAAATAAAAATGCTTCATATCAATTTAGTTGCAATTGTTGCAAAATTTGTGCACTCTCCCGATCACTATCACCTCTGTATAACGGCCATTTAGACTGATACTCTGCGTGGCCGTTATGGAGAGGTGTTACTGTATAAGGATAATGCTACATAAGCTGGTATTAGAAATTAAATGTATTGCAGATGATAAAATGTTACGTAGATGTAATCTTATTAAATGATACATGAACTCAAATTGTCAATATGGAGATTTTACAATTAATTCTTTTCCCAGCTTTAACTTTTCGTAATATCACTTGAGAATTATACTAGGTAATAAAACTTTTTATATTTATGCTGATACTTCGTTACTTTTTATTGTCGTCTGCTTATTGATCAAAATTTTATAGTTTAAATTATGTTGTTTGAAATGAATTGCTAATATTATTTAACTAGATATAAATTTTTTCGTTTGCTTCGATTTTAAGCAGAATAAAATGAAACAACGACTGATTAAAGTTGTTTTAATGTAAAATTAACATTTGGCCCTTGTTTCGGCCATAATGGCCATAATTATTATTCGTATGAAGTATGTCTTTGTCTTTATTATGGGTATCCTATTAATGCGCTCTCTAGACGACCACTATCAAATTGGTCTTTGTCTAACATGTAGAATAAGCCGTAAGTCGTAAGAATCTTTTGTAATGACATTGGCGTGGTGGGGACGGTAGCTAGAAACGCTGCTGGTAACTGAGTAGCTGACTCAGTTCAGCTGTGTGCTGAGTAACTATCGGCTACTACCGCGGCGGTTAACCGGCATGTCCCGCTGGCTACTAGATAATGGTGAGGTCTTGGCTTAACTGCCTGGCCAAGTGGAGGTAAACCACACTAAATAGTCTCTGAAGCGAAGGTGGAACAGCGTATACCGAAAGCTGTATGGCCTGCGGAGCGATAGCGGGTCTCTAATATGCCGACTCCGGAGATCGGGCACTGATCGCAAAGCTGCTGCTTGGCGCAGGTGTCTGTAGTTAGTACTGTAATACTGTAGTATAAGGGTACAAGTCGATGGCGGAGTGAAAGGGCCAGACTTGGCCAATTTTGAGGCGGGCTCTGCTGATGAGCTGCAAGAGGCTATCCAGGTCGAATGGGACGATGGTAACTCGAGTTATGTGAAATAACTCGAGTTGTGGAAGAATCAGTTTGGAAAACGAAGGGGAACTAAGTGCAGGTAGTACTGCAGCCAGAGGAGGTTAACCCAGAGAAGAGTGCTACATATCAAGAATATGTTAGGAGGTTTCCTGAGCTGCTAGAGGTGGGCGTAATGAGACGAGTCTCCAGAGTCAAGGTTGCAAGGCAGGTAAAGGTATATAATATGTAAATTATGCAGCAATTCAATTCGATAATATTTTATAAAGTTGATCAGAGCTACTACAGAACAGTTCCGAAAACATTTATACAATGCTTATATAAAGTTTGCCATAAAACAATCTCAGGGTGAAGCTGCTATAGAAAATTTTGATTCGGAATATGACAATTTAGTTCTGTTTTTATTTTCAGAAAAACAATTTTGTTTCCGAAGCGTTTTTTAATAATTCCTATGTGAGTATATATTTTCTACATCTATGGCAGTTATAAATTTGATATGTTTCTATAATATTACAAATATGTAAAAGATATATTATTATGTTAGAGTTGATTTCACTCGTTTTCAGGTATAATTTCAATGCGAAGCAAATTTTGTATGAAATACATATAACTAGTAATTCTAAATTTCCAAGCCCCACTGATTTAATCCATACTTCCATTAGATCTTGAATTTTTGAGGGATTATAGAAATTAACAAATTCATTTTTTTTTACTTATGTTGCTCAGACATGCGTTACAGGTGGTAAATTATAGCTTTAATGTCGCTGCACAATACTATAAGATGTTATTTCATAAGTTACACATAAGTACTCAATTGAAGTAAAGTTGAATGTTAGAAGGTGCCACCGATGCTGGGGCTATGGACATCTAAAGCAGTCATGCCATGAAAGTGACAGAAGTAAAGCCTGCAACAACTGACAAGAACGGGCATGCAGGCGCCTCGTGCCAAAAGGAGGATTATTGCCACACACAGACAGGACAGTGAAGGAATTAAGAACGATATGTGATCAATGGTTCTCACGCCGAGGTATGGGTCATAAGCCATTATAGGACTAATTATAACTGTTATAACTCCTTATAGGAAAAATAAAGTACTTGAGTACTTTATTTTTGGCAGCAAAAGATAATTGTCAAACATATGCCACATATGTACAAAACTATGAAATTATATTTTCTAAAATATTACAATAATTACATTAAAATAAAATGAAAGAGTCACATAATGCAATCTTCATCAGATTGAGGCAAAATATCCTTTACTAAAACATAAAATGCTTCGAAGGGACAGAAATAATCACACCCAGGCAGTTTAATTGCTACTGGATCATTTTCTTCATCAAACGAATAGAATAACTGCAAAAGCAATGCATCAAGCAAACTTCTTTTCAAGATATTAAATCACATTGTCGCACTGACCTTGATACCATAAACTCCATCAATTTCATGTACTTCAAATATTACATAAGAACCAGGTGGTGGCATTATATTAATATCAGTAGCTTTCAAGGACAGTAGCATGGAAGCAATATTGAAATCGTGAGCAGAATAAAGAAACATTTTTCTCTCAGCTGGTTGAAGTGTGCCATTTATTTTCATTCTAGTGTCATCGAGAATTTTCTTCAACGTGTACCCTAGAATAAAGATAAATTTCATATCCTTTATAACGTTTATACTTATTGAAATTTGCCTCAATATACCTGCCATAATACGTTTCAAAGCAGTTGTGTTTGTAAACAAATAATAAGTATCTACAGTTACTGCCTCTAACGGTTCTGGATAAATAGCCTTTATCCATGGTTCCAAAAGAAGGCCCATTTGTTCCTGCGGAAATCATTCAATTGAGTTGTATACGTGATCTATAAAAATACTACCAATGTAAGATTAGATCGGTACTTGACGACATGCTGCGTAGTATACACTGGATATTAGTATTTCAAACCAGCCTGGATCAAAATGCATTTTGGAAGAAAGAATTGCTTTAAGTTCATCATTTCTTGCCTTGTATCTGGACAATTCTGGTGTTTCCAATAGATTGTCTATTAGCTTACGAAATCTAGGCCAGCATTTCAGATATGGTAGCAGAATCTATAGTCGTATCGAGATATATTTTATCTAATATAGCAAAAAACTTTCATTTGAGTAATACCGGATCATCATATAGTGCAGTACTATACGGAATTGGTTGCCAACATGGTATTGGCCAATGATCGCCTATGGGTGGATACAGTGCTGCTAATACTAATGCCAAAGTCATTTTAGTTCTATCTGTTTCAGTTGTTCGGGGGTCTAAATATTTGATATACCAATAATCAGTTAAGAAGTGATTGTATCTTTTACGCAATAAAATGCCCAGGTTGTACGCTGTATTTTGACCTTCCTGGAATTCAAAACAAAAAGATCAAAAAGATTATTAAAGATTTTCAATATTTATAATTCGGACGGTGTTCATGAATTAACCACATCAAAGACGATTTTACTTCGAAGAGTAGTGACTTACTTTAGTGAGTTGTGAGTATCCTTCTTCGTAATACTTTTCATCAGAATAGGGATCGGTAGGAGAGAGACAGTCAGGTTCAGGATTCTTATCACCATGTCGAAAAATCTAAAAAAGCATATTGCGTCTGAACATATTTTGATATGAATTAATTACCACATGGACAAGTTTTAGTGTTGTGCTTCTATCTGGTGGAGTGTCTTTATCAAGAAGTAAAATAATCGTTAAACAAACCCATAATGATGCACATAAAATGGTAAAATAAAGTGAATAATGATTCAAATGTTGAAGTTTCATATTTTGAAATTAGAATTGAGTTGTGTATTAAGCAGATACAATAATAATATTGCAAATAAAATTCAGTTTCAAATAAATTAAATACTACTCCTAGATCTTATCGTATCTATTACAATGTACTATAAATATAGCATTTTTAAAAAGTATTACTCTACAGTTACTTACATTTTATTAGAATTAAATAATCTTTATTTACTTTTTTGATTCTTCAAAGTGGAAATCTTATATAACAAAATTTCAAAAAGTATTACAGGGTGTAAACTTTGACTTGTAGGAAAATCACACCACATATAGGTCATTAAAAAACAAACTGAAAATTGTTAATGAAGGGTGGGTCTAGCTTCAATAGTTTCCGAGATAATAAGCCTTTTCTGATTTCTTCAAAAACTTTCAAACAACAAAACAAAGTTCAAACTTCAAAACAGATTTTGAATTTTTTTGAGTAAAATTTTTTTTTCTATTTTACATTACATAATTTTATAACTTTTTCCAAATTTTGTGTATTTGTAATAAAAGTGTTTTTAAAACGTATTTTCAAAACTTGACAAACAATGTTCAATTTCTCTGATTAAATTTTTTTTATTCTAATTTCAAGACAAATAAAAAGATAAAAATAAACAAGTGTGACCTTGCCTCATTTGGTGTGTGGACGAGTCATTGCACGTGTTGTCTCATCGACGTCTCTCACGGCTGCCTTGATAACGATTGTTTACGGTCGGTCGGCTCGAGCCCCGTAGAATATAGTGGATATCAAACTGTTTCTAGCAGCTTTTAAATGTTGCGCATTATTGTGAAATAATTAAAGTTGATTTTTCGGAAAAAAGTTATTAAGAAAAGTTGTTTGTATTGATGTCAGGAGTACGTGGTGTGAATATTCTACGACTCCAAATTAACACCTTGTATTCCTGTTCATTATGCTTTGCCTTCTATTCCGTTAAAGGGCATATTAACAATCACATTTTAATTTAGATTATAAATTTTATTATCTCACTTTTCCGTAGCGTTATCTGATATAATGTTACTGTAATGCAGAATGTGTGAGTATTTATAAATAATTAACTTTTTAACAGGATAAAATTGTCAAAAAAGCTAAGTAAAATAAAAGTTTATGTAATACACATAAAATGCAATAATATGTAGGCTAAGCTCATTCTAGAGTGTTAATTTCTCAATTAAAAAGCTAAGTAAAATTATAATTATACAATATACAAAAATTATACATAAGTTATTTGTTATTTAAGTTATTTGTAAATAATAACTATTATTTATAAATATTCATACATTCTACAAAATATATCTACAAAAATAGTTGGATACAATATTATGTAAAAGTTATAGACTTATATACTGTTAGGTACCTACCTATCTACTGACAGAAAATTGCATATACGATTTTTTTTGTACAAGAAAATTGCCAATTCCGTATTGCTAATACGGAATTTACATTATTATACATATCTACATATGTTCTCTAGATTCTTATTGAATCAACTTTTTCATTAAAAATACAAATAATCCCTGTACTTAGTCATTCTTTACTGTTTAGTCAGATTCATTCTCAGTCCTTCAATTCAAAAGAAAATTTACAAATTGTGTATTGCTAAGCAATACGTTTGTGAGAGACTGAATGGTATTGATGGTACGGTTTGGTTTGGTTTGGTTGGTTGACAGATTGCTTTTTAAGGAAAGCATCCAATTTTTTGAAATTCATTATATTAATATTATCATTTACAGATAAAGCCTCTTTTAATATTGAGTAAATTGACCAAGGCGATGATGATTTGAATGATTAGGATTTCTCTGAGTAATAAGCGAGAAGTACATTTTTCGAATAATTGTTAATTTGGTTCGATTGGCACCAGGTCGCAAAAAGTTTATATTGCTTTGGATTGTTCTGGTAATAAATTTAAAGTAATTGTTCGGCTTGACTTCATATTTGTGGCGGTGTATTTTGGTATTTCATCCATTTTAAATAATTTAATTCTATTAATTGTAGTAATATTATATGTATACGAATACAAACTCTGCAACTACCTAAAAATAGCCGTTTTGATTTGCAAATAGTTTGATTTGCGTTGACGTGCTAACATGCAATAGTGTAGTAAAATATATCTTTCTCTTTTCATACAATGCAAATATTTGAGAGAACTATGCAGCTGACAATTACAAAAAATAACTATTATTATGCTTAATTATGTGATTTTATTGTAATAGTATATTATTATACGAGTGGTGAAAATAGCATTTTCTGCAATCGAGAGAATAGTTTACTAGTAAATCGTTACTAATATCGTTAGTAATATTAAATCTAATTAAAAAAATATATGCAAAATAGCCAGAATTAAATTTCATAGACTTTGCCAACTTGATATAAAAGTTCAATTGTACATTTATTGATAATAGTAACTATTTCGTTAAATTTATTGTTGTATTTTACATGTTATTATTTCACTTAAAATTTTATTTTATTTAATAATTACAAAAAGTAGACAAACTTTACAGTAATTATAATGCAGTGGCTATTGATCATAGGTATTTGCAGTTGCTGAGGATTAGCAGGCAACCAAAAATTATATACATTATCAAACATTTATCCAAATTTTGAAAATTAAAGAAATATTTACCATTTCATGATATGTTGTGAATCATTTTTTATATTTTTGTATTTGCAATGTGTTTTTCATATATTTTTTAGCTTGATAAAATTAATTTTAATTTTTTGCATTTAATACAATCAGTTTTGGTTTTAAAATCAAGGAGGACGCTACCCGGCGCCTTCGCTACTTAATGTGAAATCCTGAAATCTTTTAAATGTTTAATTTTTGATTTTAAAAAAGAGCAATGTTTATATTTTGGTGTTAATCATGTTTTTCCATTATTCTTTTAATAATTCAATCATTATAATTGTATATATGTAGGTGCATCTATTTGATTTACTAATGATTTAGTTTCGTCACAAGTAAATCAAAATCTGATTTTCAATAATTATTATATTATTGAATATAATATAGTATATAATATATATAATATAATACAATATGAATTATATTGAATATATACATTCAATTCAATTAATTTAATTATTAAATTAAAAGCAATAATTCGTTCTTTAACGGAATAGACAACAAAGAAAAATAAACAGGAATTTTATCATACTTTTTACATTTTTATCTATTATACAAGATTTTCACTTTCAAGAATTAAAAAAATAAATAAAGGTTATTTAATTCTAACAATGTACCTGTATAATAATACATTTTACAAATATTATATATGTATCACATTGCAAACGAAAAGATATACGCGTAGTATTTAATTTAGTTGAAACTGAATTTTATTTGTAATCTTCTTAATGTGCAAATCAGTTCTAAATTCAAAATATGAAACTTCAACATTTGAATCATTATTCACTTTATTTTGCCATTTTATGTGCATCATTTTGGGTTTGTTTGACGATTATTTTACTTCCTGATAAAACCACTCCACCCGAAACACAACACTAAAACTTGTCCATGTGGTAATTAATTCATATCAAAAAATGTTCAGACACAATATGATTTTGTGTGTTTTTTAGATTTTTCGACATGGTGAGAAGAATCCTGAACCTGACTGTCCTACCGATCTTTATTCTAACGAAAAGTATTATAAAGAAGAATATGGATAACTTACTAACGTAAGTCACTACTCTTCAGAGTAAAATCATCTTTGATGTGGTCAAATCGCAAACATCTCCCGAATTATAAATACTGAAAATATTTAATAATATTCTTGGTTTTTCTATCTTTAATTCTAGGAAGGCCAACTTACAGCGTACAACTTGGGCCTTTTATTGTGTAAAAGATACAATCACTTTTTAACCGATTACTGGAATATTAAATATGTACACGCTCAAGCAAGTGATACAGATCGAAATAAAATGACTTTGGAATTGGTGTTAGCAGCATTGTATCCACCCACAGGCGAGCAGATTGCACCAGTACCATGTTGGCAACCGATTCCTTATAGTGTTACACCATTTTTCGAGGATAAAGTATTACTCGAACGAATGTGTTGTAAAACAACAAGAGAATTTATGGCATTCTTTAAAAATAATAACAATGACGCGACGTCACAACAAAATGCGGGTCGTATTTCACTTAGAAACGTGCTGTTTTCGACGTGACGTCACACTACTACTAAGTACTGCTACATTAACACGATTTTCTTTTTTTTCTTTGGGTTCTTGAAAAAGAACATTTAGTATTTCCGTATGATTTTCTAAATTTGGTTCTTGAAAAAGAACGATTTACTTTCAGTATGATTTTCTACATTTGGTTCTTGAAAAAGAACGATTTACTTTCAGTATGATTTTCTACATTTGGTTCTTGAAAAAGAACGATTTACTTTTAGTATGATTTTCTACATTTGGTTCTTGAAAAAGAACGATTTACTTTTAGTATGATTTTCTACATTTGGTTCTTGAAAAAGAACGATTTGCTTTCAGGACGATTTTCCAGAATTTGTTCTTGAAAAAGAACGATTTGTTTACAACACTAATATCTCTTCTTTGATTTAAACCAGAACAATAGATTTCGATCCAAATCTTCTATTTCTATTCTTCTCTTGTGTTCTTGAAAAAGAACGATTTTAATTTCAGCCCCATTGCTTATGTTGTTTCCGAAACAATGTTAATTTGTTCTGAAAAGAACAGATTGGTTTGTAACCGTCGTCTAGGTGATGATGTGATGTCGCCAAACGCAGGACCAGCTACTGCGGTCGCTCGCTGGTATTGTCGTCTTTTTATGCTCGTTACCTCTCCTCTGCCGCACAACCCGTCTCTAACCGTAAGCTCCACCCCGCGTCTGTTATCATGCAGAGTCAACTACATTGATTATTCTAAATCATTTCAAACAATGAATTTTCTGTTAATAATTGAAATAGATATGTAACACACGTAAAACCATGTTGCTGCTCTATCTACGATTTATTGGGCCAATTTTTGACCATTTATTCATATGATAATTCTAGTTTTCAAATGAATAAAATAACATACAACGACTAAATATAACCAATGCTCTTGACCCATATAAATAATACCATTCAATTATGAACTCAAACAAACTGCAAACTATTAACAACAACATAACGGTTCAAGTTTTTTACTTAACGCAGATCTACCATATGAATTACTTTTCATATACGCTACGTGAGTAAATCTGCATACATTGGAAATTTGCAAAGAAACAATACATCTGCTTTATAGTACAAGACACATAAAATAACACATTTTTACCAGCACATAACACTAAGGCATTCGAAAATACAGTTTACTGCTTATTAACGTGACGTCAGAGGAGTAGCCAAAGAAATCCGTCTTGACCACATATGGCACTTGTTTTGCCGGCGATTTAAATTTCGCTGCTATATGTTGTTTTGGCTCTGTAATTACTAATAATTTTTATTTGTTATGTAGATTTAAGTATGTATTTACGTTTCACACAATTTTTGGTTGTATACAATATTTATGTTAATTACTATGCACTTTTTTATCGTTTCTGAACGATGAACTCTACTAATTTTTATATGATTTTGATTGTATCTTTTTTATTGATTGATATTTTTGTTCAGTAGTGATATGCATTGTAGAATAAGATTTCCACATTCTGTTCTTATCAAACTTGCATCGAAAATTGTTCAAATTTAGTAATTATAAGAATTTTCCAATCACCACTCAGATTAAATTCACGCTTGAGAGAGGGCCCATCAATATACGTTTAATGGTAGTTCAGTGCTCAGTGCGTCCTATTTATTATGTATATGGGAATGGAACATTCAAGAAGACAGTATATAATTTTACAGTGACTAAGTTAAAGTGTTTCTACACAAGTGTATCTCAAGAATCATATCTCACAACCAATCACTCACGTGTCTCAAGCATAAGCTCTCTCTCTCTCGCGACAGTAAAGTTACTTACGTGTCGACAAGCATAATCCTCTCTCTCTCGTGACAGTAAAGTTACTTACCTGTCCTCAAGTGATAAAATAAATCACTAGCTCACTCCATCGCGACAGTAAAAGAAATCTACTGATCGGGAACAAGATTAGCACTGTAAAGTTTATATTCACGGCAAAAGACTTTCTCTCACTACATAAATCTGAGGTGGTTGTTTTGTATTTACATCAAAGTTATATTATTTCAATACTCTCAACCAGTGTTGTAAATAAATGTACATAGTCCAAATTTGTTTTTGTTTGTTGGTGAAGTCCAACTGAGTCAGCACCTATCTATTTCTCTTGTTCTGGCAAGAGCCATCTCTATTAGCCGAGGCTAGAACAGAATGTTTTTGATTCTTTGATGATAAAATATATCTTGATACAACTCTAGATTCCGACATGCTGGCCTAAATTTCGTACGCTAATAGACAATTTATTAGAAACACCAGAATTATCCAGATTCAAGACAAAAAACGATAAACTTAGAGCGATTTTTACTTCCAAAATATATTTTGATCCAGGCTGGTTTGAAATACTAATATCCAATGTATACTACGCAGCATGTCGTCAAGTACCGATCTAATCTTACATTGGTAGTATTTTTATAGATCACGTATACAACTCAATTGAATGATTTCCGCAGGAACAAATGGGCCTTCTTTTGGAACCATGGATAAAGGCTATTTATCCAGAACCGTTAGAGGCAGTAACTGTAGATACTTATTATTTGTTTACAAATACAACTGCTTTGAAACGCCTGACTGTGATTATTTTTGTTCCTTCGAAGAATTTTACGCTTTAGTAGAAGATATCTTGCCTCAATCTAGCGAGATTGGGGCATCACAAGATTGCATTATGTGACTCTTTCATTTTATATTAATGTAATTATTGTAACATTTTAGAAAGCATAGATTCATAGTTTTGTACATGTGTGCACATTTTTGACAATTATCTTTTCATAAGTGATATCAACTTTATCCAATGATGGTTTGGAACTTTTAACCACTTCGCAAAATGTTTGCTCAAGCAATTTTATATTAACACCGATTTTGGTCTACAGATTAAAAAACGATTTTTAAAAGTTGATCAATTGACAATCCCAAAACCCATAGACCATGTAATGATATCTTGTGGTAATAGAAAAAAAAAATTTCGTTTTCTTATAACGATACTATGTTTTAAAGTGTTTGTTAAATTAAAATTTAATGTATGTTATCGATATGCATCATGTTTGACACGCCGTTTTCAAGTTTAAAAGTTGACAAACAGTCGCTAGACACTTTAGTTATCCTAATGTAAGCTAATTCAGTATAAAAATTACTATATAGGATTTTAGATTAACTATCCATATCTATTCCATTTCCATGTTACGTATACTGTATAGCAAATATGTTTGTACCTACTATTTGAATCACCCAAGTTTTGGTCTCACGTCATGAATTTGTTTTTGAGTTACGCCACAAAATTCTTACGACTTACGGCTTATTCTACATGGTAGACACAGGCCAGTTTTGGTGGACAGTCTAGAAAACGGGTTAATAGAATAACCATAATAAAGATGAAGACGTTTCCGAACCCAAACTTCGGTGATTTAAATAGTATGTAACTATTTACGCCAACGGCAACATTAATCAGTCGTCTTTTCATTTTATTCCGCATAAAATCGAAGCAAAATATATAAAATGAATATCTGGCTACCTAATATTCGCAATTCGTTTTAACCAACGTAATTTAAACTCTAAAATTTTGATTAAAAAACAGACGACAATAAAAAGTGACGAAGTATTAGCATAAACATAAAAAGTTTTATTAGCTAGTATAATTCTCAAGTGATATTACGAAAAGTTAAGGCTGGGAAAAGAATTAATTTTAAAATCTCCATATTGACAATTTGAGTTCATGTGTCATTTAATAAGATTACATCTACGTAACATTTTATCATCTGCAATACATTTAATTTCTAATACCAGCTTATGTAGCATTATTCTTATATTAAATTAATTACAGTAATTCCAGAACTGCTGCAAATATGTTTATATATATATATATATATAGGTAGAAGTCTCCTTTTTTATAAATTGGCACTATCTGTGCTCCCAGAACGCATCTGGGATGCGTTCTTCTCTCCATATTTTGTTATATATATATACCAGTTTTTCCATTCCCTTTTCTCCAATATTCTTAATCATTTCTGATGTTATTCCTTCACTCCCTGGAGACTTCCCATTCTTAAGTTCTCTAATAGTCTTTACCAATTCTTCCCTTTCTATTTCTTCGCCGCCTTCCTCTTCATTGTCAACTTCTTGAGATTTATCTTCACCTAATCTCTTTTTTTCGCTATTTTGATTGAGGAAAAGGTGATAAACAGATGGAAAGAATATTTCGAAGAGCTATTGGCGGGAAGTGTAAGTGGGAAACCCAATAAAAAAAAAATAGCAAATATGTTTATATGTACAGTAAAACCTCTCAGAACTTCCATGCTGCCACCCAAAATGACAGCCTTAGTGATTGTTATCAAAAGTCACCTTTGGGTGGCATCAGGAGGGTTGCAAAATGATTTCAAATGATCGTTAGGCGGGTTTTACTTAGGCGTATAATATATATGTATATAATAGTGTGATATGTATACACCTATCTGTCAAATAACACCCAATTTCGACACAATCTTGATATTTTTTTTATACTGAATGGAGTATTGAATAAAATTTGAAGTTTTTAATATTGTAGTTCAATAAATAAATTGAGAACAAAAAATGATGATGTCCATTACATATTAAAGTATTATCAGTATAGAAAAAATTTCTAGCTAATTTCAAATGTAACAACATAACTGATGAAGCTACATGGCAATTATTTGGTTATAATAGTAGAATTAATCTTCTATGCACTATGTCTAATAACTTGGCGCCTTAATAAAATTCTAAAAAACAATTAAAATGATTATTTAATTTAAATACTAAAAACGTGGTATATTACTTGTCTTATACATATACTTATCTAGGCGATAATATATGGTATTCAAATATAATAACTTTTTATATAATCATAAACCAATGCCGTTTTAACTTACATATTCAGTCTAATAAAATTTAGACTGAATGTTTTGTACAATCTTTTTATAACTTAATTTAGTTCTAATTAACATTCAACATGTTATGATGCACTATACAGTTGATTTTAGATTTTTCTGTGCGTTACTATGGGGTGGCTTAGCGGGTATTATACTAGGAGAAAAGAAAATTCCATCAGATATCACGACATTAAAACTTGTTCATGTGGTAAGGATTCATATCAGTTTGAGAACTGTCGATATAAGTGCATGCAATTTTTAGATTTTTCGGCATGGTGAAAAGAATCCTGAACCTGCTACTCTCTCTCCTACCAATCCTTATTTTGATGAAAAGTATTACAAAGAAGGATACGCACAACTTACTGATGTAAGTCCATCCGACCCATTTCAATAGAATGTAATCTTAAACGATGTTATAAATCGAGAATGCCACCATCTATTCAATACTATTTTAAAGTGTTTCATGTTTAATCCAGGAAGGCCACCATAGAGCGTACAACTTGGGCCTTTTATTGCGTAAAAAATAAGATCACTTTCTAACAGATTACTGGCATATTAAATATTTGGACGCCCGAACAAGTGAAACGGATCGAACTAAAATGTCATTGGAATTGGTGTTAGCAGCATTGTATCCACCCACAGGCGAGCAGATTGCGCCAGTAGCATGCTGGCAACCAATTCCGTACAGTTACGCACCATTTTCTAACGATAAGGTATTGCTCAAATGTTACTCTTATCTTTAACAGATTAATTCATACATATGTCTATATGTATAAGTATAGCTTCTGCTGCCAGGTGTTAAATGCGAGTCTAAATTCCGTGCGCTAGTAGATAATTTATTGGAAATGCCAGAATTATCCGGATACAAGACAAGAGATGATGAGCTTAAAGCGATACTTACGTCAAAAATGAATGTTGGTCCAAATTGGTCTCTTACAAAATTATCTAGTATATATTACGCGATATACGTTCAAGTACGTGAAACTTCACCGGTGTAATTATCTTATAGACCACATATTAAATGCAATTTAATCATTCCCGTAGGAACAAATGGGTCTTCCTTTAGAACCATGGGTAAAGGGTATTTATCCAGAACCGTTAAAATCGGCAACTGTAGACATGTACTATTTGTTTACAAATACAACTGCTTTGAAACATACTATGGCAGGTACTTATATTAATGCCATGAATTATAAATACGATACATGAGTATGTATGAAATGTATTTCTGTTTTAGGGTACACATTAAAGAAAATTCTTGATGACACAGCAATGAAAATAAATGGCACAATCCAACCAATTGAAAGAAAAATGTTTCTTTATTCTGCTCATGAATTCAATGTTGCTTCTATGCTACTTTCCCTGAAAGCTGCTGATATTAATTTGATGCCACCATGTGGTTCTTATGTAATATTTGAAGTACATGAAATTGATGGAGTTTATGGTATAAAGGTCAGTGCGACAATGTCATTTACTATCTTGAAAAGAAGTTTGTTTGATTTTGCATTCATTTTGCAGTTATTCTATTCGTTTGATAAAGGCAATGATCCAACAGCAATTAACCTGCCTGGTTGCGATTATTTCTGTCCATTCGAAGAATTTTACGCTTTAGTAGAAGATATCTTACCTCAATCCAATAAAGATTGTTTAATGTGATTCCATCCTTATATGATAACTTGTAACTGATATGTAATTAAAACATTACATGCCCTCAAAATGGCACAGAAAGTTCCTCACAATTTTTTAATGCATTAAAAAGTGTACAATATGAACTAGTTATTTTTATGTTTGTTAAAGTAACTAATAAAATAAATTTTATGTATAGAGATCGAGGGAAATTCTGAAAACGTACAAGATACTGTAACTTCTGAACATTAACGTTAAAATATTTCGGTCATTAATTAACATTATCAAGGGCTGACTTTGATTATATAAGCGCCCAAAAGAATACTTTGAATCCCAAATTTATAAGAAGAAAGTTTATGTAACGATTTTTAATTTTCATTTTCACATGATTTATAAATCAATCAATTTATAAATCGGTGTCCCTGACTCTGCATTTTCTGTTTCCTTTTTACTTGATTTACGAGAGAATGATTTACTCGTTTGTTTGAAAAGCATTTTCGCAATTATAACTGAATAGTTTACATTTAACTTTGCATCTTTCCTTAATATTTTTTTTCTATTATTATTTCTACTACCTACTGCGAATTTTGGATATATGCGTATGTTTTCTATTTCATCTATCTTGTAAGAAATTGTGGCTGTATTCTTGGAATATTTTATAAGAGCTTTAGACACGCTTATCTTATTAACGCTGCGGATTGGCCACAATGACCCACGACGACGCGACATCCCTTTTCACACACGCTTCACGCTTCACAGTACATTCTTCTCATTTTTGTTTTATAGATTCTCTAAATATATAAGAAAAATAGTGAGAAGTTGCATACAGTAATAAGAGAAAAACAGACTCAGATTTAACATTTCTTTACCTCGTTTCAATATACAGCAATTGATATCTTACTTCTCTGTCAAAAAAACATAGAGAAAGATGGAATATTTAAATATATAATATGTAATAAATGTCTCACTCATTAAAAAGAAAAAAAATATACAAAAAGGAACGAAGAGTCCAAATTGTAGGGTGAGATGCACATATGTATATTGGAGCAATTTGGTACCGGAAACTACAATTTTTTTTTTTTTTTGATAAAATGATGAAGTTTGTTATTAAGAAATTCAATGATTGAACAATTGGTGACCGTTTAAAGGAATTATTAATGTTAATCACTAATTATAAAATTAATGTATTTTACAGTACCCTCATATGTATTTAAAAATGTTATTGTGAAATTATATCTACGAGAATATTACATAGATACATATCAGTTTAGTCAATAAATATAGTATAGCTAATTGTTTTATTAAGTAAATTAGTAAAAGAAAAATAAAGACGCAACAGAAAAGACTAAAAACAGGGATTTGCATTTCAAGCTATTTTATTCAAAATCATCGAGATCAATAGATTCCGCACCAGCATTTTGAACTGAATCAGGTTCATTGAAAGGAACCTTCATTTTTGTCAGAAAAAGGAAAACAGATGGAATTCTAGGTAGACAGATAGAAAATTGGTAATAAGGATTTTTGGCAAAGATCTTTTTTATAAATCTATTTCTAATATGTCCCAAAAGGGTAGACGGGCATTTGTTCTTTTGTCTTTTCATTTTTAGTATTGGCGTGAAATTGGTGTTTAAATAAGTTTTTTACCTGCGTCTGTTTGTTATTGAATTATTATATTTATACATATGCTTGTATACACATACACGATACACAACGAGCTCCATTCGTTGTTGAAAAGAGAGAAAATGTCTTTTGAAATTTATAGCCTTTTATAATTAATAGCCTATACTATAGACTCTATGTACCAGATAGATAGAGTATTTTGGGAATTTTTAGTTTTTGTTAATAACAAATTTCATCATTTCATCAAATAAAAAAGAATAGTTTCAAATACCAAATTGCTCCCATATACATATTTGCATTTCACCCTACAATGTGAACTCTTCGTCCCTTTTTGTTTTTTGTTCTTTTTAATGAATGAGACATTTATTATATATTATATATTCAAATATTCCATCTTTCTCTATGTTTTTTTGACAGAGAAGTAAGATATCAATTCCTGTTTATTGAAACGAGATAAAGAAATGTTAAATCTGAGTCTGTTTCTCTCTTATTACTGTATGCAACTTCTCACTATTTTTCTTATATATTTAGAGACTCTATAGAACAAAAATGAGACGGATATACTGTGAAGTGTATAGTGAAAACGCGTCGTTGTGGCCAATCCACAGCTTTATCTAAACAACGGTATATGCTTTTAATTATTTTCAAATTTCTTGCTTTTGACAAAGTTTTTCCTTTATATTATTCAGTGCTCAGTACTTGAGCTGCGATCAACTGAGACCAAGTGTTTAACATTACGCTTATGAGAAAATCAAATTTTTAAGGAAAATCATTGATTTTTATGATCAGTGATGTGCTATAGGATTGGGTAAAAATATATTAAAAAAATAATTGTTAATTTATTATGTGAAATTTATTTTGAAATTGTTATTAACATTTATTTAATAGTTTTATTGTTTCTCTAGAATACTATAGATTATTTTAATTTAAATATCAACATTAATGTAAAATTTGAAAATAATTTGCATTACAATGCGATTTGGAATAATAGTATATTATTACACGAGTGACGAAAATAACATTTTCTGCAATCGAGAGAACAGTTTACGTTGTTAGCTAGTTACGTTACGTTAGTTACAGTTACATTAAAATTGTGAAATTTACGAATGGATGGCGATAATTAGATAAGCAATTATGAATATAAAGAAAGAAATTTTGCGACGTTGCCAATTTTCTATTTTTTTAATTTTGTGTTTATAGAGTTTTTATGCCGTCCAAAATAACGCCAATTTTTGCCAAAGTTATCGTTATTTGTGATAAAGATAACCATAACTACAGACAAAAAATAATGAGTTTTTATACCTAAAATAGAAATAAAGGAAAATGACAATTCGTTATAGTATTCTCAAATTTGATTGTGTTTTCATTATGACAAATATGAGCAATATGACTTTTAAGTCGGAATTACATTGTTGTCAAGCGATTTCTTAAGTAAATCCTTACATTAAATTATATCAGTATAGAAGTATACATTTATCATAGCTGATGATAAAAAATAAATATGTTTTAAGTTTACACAATTTATATGCTATTTAATTTACCCTATAATAAATATTTAAAATTTAAAACATTGAAATAAAGATTTATTAGAAATATGTGAATGTACTAAATTCATTTAAATTAGTAAGATATGTCAATGCAATCTTAAGTCACAATTAGTGAAATAAAATAAGCACTAAAGACATTAGTTATTTATTTCTCCGGTAATAACGGAAATCGTTATCGTTAATAAAGTTAAGGGTTGTTCATTTCAGACTGCACATGCACAAAATAATGACAAACATTACGGAATCACGAAATAGTGGGCATAAAAGATTGTTAACTTCTTTTATGATTAGTGTCAATGAGATAAGGAATTCGAAATTCCTTTTATATTCAATAATATTCTATTTTTCTGACTTTACGTTAAAATTGTAAAATTATTTTATGATTAGTGGCAATGACATAAGAAAGTATAAATTTCAAGAAAAAAATTTCGACGACCAATTTTTTATTTTTCTAATTTTACGTTAAATTTGTAAAATGTACTTATGGTAAGTAAATGTGTGTAGTAACTATGGATTGATCCTGCTTTTTAAAGAAGTCCAACTTATAACTCGACCCGAATGAAGTCGAGTATTTGGTACCATTATGGTAATTCCCATTATCTAGATTACAGAGTATTAGGCGAAAGTATAGTCCTTCATAGACGACACCTGTGATATATTACATGTGGTTAATATAATTAAAACATTTATACGGTTATTTTCGCGGTGGTAATCCGGAATAAGTTCGAATACTCATAGTATCCAACCCCGGAACTCACCCCGGACGAAGTCGGGTTTATACGCTAGTATATAATATATATTTTTTATAAAAAATATATTACTATCTTTATTATTATTATTATGATAAGTAATCATACTTATTACATATCATATATACATATCCACTAAGTAAGTGGAAAAAACCGTACAGCAAACTGCCCAGCTATTAAGCTTTGCCCGAAACTAATGTTCATGTTATATGAACATATACATATGTTCGGTGAGATAACGCTATGATAAATGCTAATATCCATGAATACCTAATGATGATGCCATACACACTTCTAGGAAACCGCACACTGCCGTACATCGTACACACATAATTTGATTTTACTTTAAGTAAATAATTAATCTTCTGTATTTTAATTAGCTTTCACGTCGATGCTAATCAAATAATATAAAATGTTACTTTTTTATAATTAACCATACACAATAACATACGATAATAGGTATTAAAATATAATATCACATAAACGAAAAGTACATATTTAATTTATTTCAAATATAAATTACATAATAACGTTCCACATAATTGTATCATGAAGTCACTTTATTTTTCCATAATTTTTTCTGCATCATTATGGATCCGATTAAGTGCCGTGCCCTTCTTGGGACAGAAAACTGCTGATATAAGCAGAACACTTAAGCTAGTGCATGTGGTAAGCAGTTTATATCAATTAAATAATATCTCTTAGTTCTAATGATCTTTAGATTTTTCGCCACGGTGAAAGGAATCCTGTACCTGATGATCTCTGTCCAACTAATCCTTATTTGGATGAAAAGTATTACAAAGAAGGATATGGACAACTTACTAATGTAAAGTCAATCCGAACCCGTTTTAATAGAATTTACTCTAGATTAGATTCCGTTAAATCAAGACTTGGTTAATAATATTTGAAACCTTTTTATTTTTAATTGTAGGATGGCCAGCATACAGCGTACAACTTGGGCCTTTCTTTGCGTAAAAGATACGATCACTTTCTAACTGATTACTGGAATATTAAATATTTACATGCTCAAACAACTGAAACGGATCGAACTAAAATGACATTGGAATTGGTTTTAGCAGCATTGTACCCACCCAGAGGCGAGCAAATTGGACCTGTACCATGTTGGCAACCAATTCCATATAGTTATGCACCATATTTTAACGATAAGGTACAATTTGAATAAATAATATTTTTATAGATAATGGAGATCTCTAAAAAATTGTTAATACAAAAATATAGATTTTGATGGGAGTTGTTTACTGCCACTTTGCTGACAAGCTATTAGACGATTTACTACAAACTCCAGAATTATCTGAATACAAGAAAAAAAGTGACGAACTTCAAGAGATAATTAATTCAAAGACGAACATTACTTGGACTTATTTGAAAGTGATTCACCTATACTACGGACAAGTTATGCAAGTATGTAACCGATCTTATAATTACCATGAATTTTCTCTAGTAAACGATCATTCATAAACCACCATTCCCACAGGAACAGATAGGCCTTCCTTTAGAACCATGGATACAAGCTATTTATCCAGAACCACTGCACAAGGCAACTGTGGACAGCTACTATTTGTTTACCAATACAACTGCTTTGAAACGTACTATGGCAGGTACATTAATGCAAATATCAACACAAGCATATTTATAATCTACAAACTTTTCGATATCCTAGGTAATATGTTAAAAAAAATTGTTGATGATACTAGAATGAAAATAAACGGCACAATTAAACCAGCTGAGAGAAAAATGTTCCTTTATTCCGCTCACGAATTGAATATTGCTTCCATGCTACTGTCTCTGAAAGCTACTGATATTAATATAATGCCCCCACATGGCTCTTATATACTATTTGAAGTACATGAAATAGATGGAGTTTATGGTTTAAAGGTCAGTGCTACAATGTGATTTAATATCTTAAAAAAAGTTTGCTTTAATCATTGCTTTTACAGTTATTCTACTCGTTTAATAACGGAATTGATCCAATAGCAATTAAACTGCCTGACTGTGATTATTTTTGCCCTTTCGAAGAATTTTACGCTTTAGTAGAAGATATCTTACCTCAATCTGATGAAGTGTGTTTAATGTGATTCCATCTTTATATGATAACTTGTAACTAATATGTAATTAAAACATTACATGCCCTCAAAATTGCACAGAAAGTTCCTCGCAAATTTTTAAAATATTAAAAATTGTGCAATATGAACTACTAGTGAGTTTTGTAATTGTTAAAGTAACTAATAAGATAAATTTTATCTATAGACAATGCGACCGCTATTTGCCAATTAAAAAAAAATAATACAAATATGGTGGTAAATGTTATATCTTAAATATGAAAGTATTGAACAGCAACAAAGAAGTACAAGATTAGTGAAATATTCTTATATATAAAAAGTAAAATAAAATGAGCACCAAACAAAATAAAAGGCTTGCCCTAATTTAAAATTATAGGTACCCAATGTAAAGCCGACTTGTATATTCCTGTATAGGGGGTCACAAGTCACCGGCTGGGATACTGTAGGTTTAAATAGACACCATTGTGGTAGGCTCACTGGAATAAAATATCAAGTGAATAAAACAATACAATGAGATAAACATAAAATTTACAAGTGATGCCAATTGGGCGTTTAAAATATTAAAATACTAGTCTAAGAATGCTAAGCCAGATGTAGAGATGAAATATGACGATGTCTTTAGAGCGTAGAGCGATTTAGATTACGTTTAATTTTACGTAGGTAAAAAAAAATAGGGAGCTAACTTTTGGTAACCGTATATCAAATAGAAAGATATTTTAAATAAACCAGTAAATAAAAAAGTTAAAAATACAGATATAGAGTTCTACTTGCAGTTACTCCAAGGTGAGGTGCGGTACTTTTCAAGGGCTAGTGGTACTGGATCGATGATGTGGTCTGTCCAGACAGGGAGCGATGTTACTGTTCAGGGTGTGATGATTAACTTGTCAATGAATTATCTCCAACAGGTTAAAATAGGTAGCCTACTTTGAGGCACAAATCATAAACAATCAAAGCAACAGCCTAACTTTAAGGCATAACACACTACTTAAAAAAGTAACTTCACGAAGCTTAATATTTCGTACGTTAACTAACACGTACCGGTAGATTAATTGAGTCACGGAGCAAACAAAAATAACTTTAACTATTCAATGCTTGACAGGAAAGAAAAACCTCAATAAAATAACATTGATAATAGTTTCACAATAAAAAAATTATTATTATTAAAATTGATAATTAAATTTCGGACGGGTCGGTTGACCTAGGGGTTAACCATCGTGAAAAAACGAGCCGAAACGTTGGACTTTTTACAGGCCGAAAGACAGAAAATAAGTCCCCGCAAATAATGCGTACTCAAACTTTATAGATGGTTCCCTATAGTAAACGAAAATTACAGTTTCTACAACATAACAGGAAAATTAGCACAAAAAACCAGAGGAAAATTTTAAAAAAAAAGCAAAGCAATATTTTAAAATGTAACAATAATTTTGAAGCGATAGCAATACAACGTCAAATGAAATTCTGAAAAACTACAAGATACTTTAACTTCAGAACATTAACGTTAAAATATTTCAATCATTAATTACCATTATTAAGGGCTTACTTTGACTATATATGTAGGCGAAAAAAAGAATACTGTGAGATTTAAATTTATAAGAATAAAGTTAATTTGCAGACTTTTTAATTATCATTTTCATATTTACATCGTGGCCCAATTTATAAACTAGTGTCCTTGACTCTTAATTTTTTTTGTCGTCTTTTTGCTTGATTTACGAGAATAACTATTTTTCCAATTTTATATTCAAAATAATTAATTCGATAACAATAGTTTATCAATTATTTATCTAATATTTATAGACTCTGTTACTATGCTAAATTTAATGCTAATCGTATAAAAACCATGTAACAACTGGATCGGGTGTATATAGACAATTCATTTTGAATTCGTTTATGATAATTATTTACTTTTAGTTCTTGTTCTTTTATTTGTTTCAATAATATATGTTACTTAATAAAAACACATTGACTTTTATTATTTTAAACTAATCAAAACCTAAGGACTTCAATTGTTCAATATTTCAATTTTACAATTTTTTAAATTCATATTGGTGGTCGTGGGAAAAATAGTGAATAACTATACTCGTTTGTTTAAAAATCATTTTTTCAATTCAGTGTAACTGACTATTTTGCATTTAACTTTGCATCTTTCCTTAACGTCTTTTTTTTAATTAACATTTTGGACTACTGCGAATTTTAGACTTACGAATGCTTTCTATTTCATCGATTTTATGGAAAATTGCTCCTGTTTTTCTGGGAATGATTTATAGGAGCCTTAAGGGATAATGCACATTACATATACCTAAATACTTACTCAACAGTCAACGATATATATGCCTTAATTATTTATAAAACTTCTTGCTTGCACAATGGCTCTTCTAACTTGATAAAAATCAAAAATTATAGTGTAAATCAGTGTGCAATTTAACGACATAACGCTGAAACCGAATAAAATGAAGGGTTTTTTATTACAACATTAATCTTCTGTATTTTGATTAGCTTTCACGTCGATGCTGATCAAATAATATAAAATGTTACTTTTTTATAATTAACCATACACAATAACATACGATAATAGGTATTAAAATATAATATCACATAAACGAAAAGTACATATTTAATTTATTTCAAATATAAATTACATAATAACGTTCCATATAATTGTATCATGAAGTCACTTTATTTTTCCATAATTTTTTCTGCATCGTTATGGGTCGGATTAAGTGCCGTGCCACTCTTGGAACAGAAAACTGCTGATATAAGCACGACACTTAAGCTAGTGCATGTGGTAAGCAGTTTATATCAATTAAATAATATCTCTTAGTTCTAATGATCTTTAGATTTTTCGCCACGGTGAAAGGAATCCTATACCTGATGATCTCTGTCCAACTAATCCTTATTTTGATGAAAAGTATTACAAAGAAGGATATGGACAACTTACTAATGTAAGTCAATCCGAACCCGTTTTAATAGAATTTACTCTAGATTAGATTTTGTTAAATCAAGACTTGGTTAATAATATTTGAAACCTTTTTATTTTTAATTGTAGGAAGGCCAACATACAGCGTACAACTTGGGCCTTTCTTTGCGTAAAAGATACGATCACTTTCTAACTGATTACTGGAATATTAAATATTTACATGCTCAAACAACTGAAACGGATCGAACTAAAATGACATTGGAATTGGTGTTAGCGGCATTGTATCCACCCAAAGGCGAACAGATTGGACCAGTAGCATGTTGGCAACCAATTCCATATAGTTATGCACCATATTTTAACGATAAGGTACAATTTGAATAAATAATATTTTTATAGATAATGGAGATCTCTAAAAAATTGTTAATACAAAAATATAGATTCTAATGGGAGGCCATTATTGCCAGTATACTGAAAAGCTATTAGACGATTTACTAGAAACTCCAGAATTATCTGAATACAAAAAAAGGAGTGACAAACTTCAGGAGGTAATTGATGCAAATACGGACATTACTTGGACTTATACAAAACTGATCAATATATACTACGGACAAGTTATGCAGGTATGTAACCGATGTTATAGTTATCAGGAGTTTGCTCTAGGAACGATCATGTATAAACCACCATTCCCACAGGAACAGATAGGCCTTCCTCTAGAACCATGGATACAAGCTATTTATCCAGAACCACTGCACAAGGCAACTGTGGACAGCTACTATTTGTTTACCAATACAACTGCTTTGAAACGTACTATGGCAGGTACATTAATGCAAATATCAACACAAACATATTTATAATATATAAAGTTTTCCCTATTCTAGGTAATACGTTAAAAAGAATTGTTGATGACACTAGATTGAAAATAAATGGCACAATCCAGCCAGCCGAGAGAAAAATGTTCCTTTATTCCGCTCACGAATTGAATATTGCTACCATGTTACTTTCCCTGAAGGCTACAGATATTAATATAATGCCACCCCATGGCTCTTATATACTATTTGAAGTACATGAAATTGATAAAGTTTATGGTATAAAGGTCAGCGCAACAATGTGATTTAATATCTTGAAAAGAAGTTTGCTTGATTCATTACTTTTACAGTTATTCTATTCGTTTAATAAAGGGAATGATCCAATAGCAATTAAACTGCCTGACTGCGATTATTTTTGTCCATTCAAAAAATTTTACGCTTTAGTAGAAGATATTTTGCCCAAATTTGATGAAGATTGTTGAATGCGTTGTCATCATTTTGTGTTAATGTATGTAATGTATTATTAAAATATTTTAATAAGAATTAAATAATTACAACATGCAATTGCTCGTATGAAAAAGATTAAATTATATAATTCTAATGTATATACTTATTTTATAATAGTAATAACAATAATAATAATAGAATAAATTATTTTCTTTGAAGCATATTTAATTTAAGCGTTTATAGTGCAATAACTATTTGAATCTACTCGAGCGAATCCAGTTTATTTTGATAATAAACCAACGGTTTACCTTGGTATGTACGTTTAAAGGAAATAATATTTTTCATCGGCATGTTTAACCAAATGTAGATCGTTTCTCTTATGGTATCTTCGATTGATTCAGTTTTTAATCTATTTGAAGACCACCCTATCGATAAACAGCGTTCGATGGCATGGTTTATGTAATTTTCTTGTTTTTCAAGATCCCGGAATGAATCTAAATAAAAAATAACCGGTGATAACTTTATATATATATTCATTCTTTATAAATATTATATAGTTCTCATGAGTTGTATACTAACATTTTTGAACATAATTAAGGGGCATTTGATTAGTATTGTTTAACATTTTCAATACATCGACTTTCTTTTTCATTTTAAGAATATTTGCTAGTACTGTTTCCATTGGATTTAGTGGACCTCCCAAAAAATCAAATAGCATTTGCAAATCTTCGATATTTCTCTTTTCACAATGGTGATAGAGATTCACATACAAATCGCGATAATACATCCTTGGGTTACTGAAAAAATAATATTAAAGGATGATCATTCAAATTGTATAACTCCCCACTTCTCCACTTTGGAGAGACTACAGTCATATTTGTTTTCTGAAATGTACATCTACTTACGTTAAAGTACATCTACGTTGATATTCCAGTGGAAAATTTTCAAATAATTCCATCTCTTTAGACCACAGATTTTCAAGCAGCGGTTGATACCAATCAATATTTAATTTTATTAGATTGATTTTAGTTAAGAGTCCCATAAATTCTTCATTGACTTGTTTAACGATATAGAGCTGCTCACTAGATTTGTCAAGCAGATATTTTAGATTTATTTTTTTTATTTTCTGTAACAACATGTAATTATAAATGTCAATATAATACTGATTTAATTTTTTTGGTCTGTAATTTTACTTACTAAATCATTTTTTACTGTGGTCAATTTCATTGCAACTATTTCTCTGGGGATCACTTGATCATCATCAATTTTGGAATTTTCTATTTCCTTTGCAAGGGCGTCACTTGTTGCCTGTAAACTCTGCTTTCGAATGTTGATTTCCATCCAACTATGTAGTCTTTCTGCACTCATTAATGTCTTTAACATTTCCTAAGAACATATCATTATATGTTTATTCTCAATTGATTAACAAACATTAGAAAGTTTAGTTAGAAACTGTTTATATTAAATTAATAAATTATACCATGGCTTTCATTTTCTGCTTGCAAATTCTTGATATTAATTTATCCATTGTTTCTTGCTGATTTATGATTCTTATTTCATTTTGCACGTGGATGAATAAAAGTTTTGTTTTGTCATTATGGGCACATGAACCCATTTCGGAGCTAAAAACATCTGTTTCGTTAAAACCCATTGAAGGAAACTTATCTAGATTAATGTACCTACATTTTGTGGAAATTGCCTTCTCTATTAACATACATTACCAATTCTTGTATTCCATCCTTTATAACTTTATTCAATGTTAAATAAAGCAAATTTCCATGATTTTCATTCAACATATTCTGCAGCATAGTTTGTATACGCGAATTTCTTTGCAATGTTTTTTTAAACTCGCCTCTTTGCCTGGCAATAATATGCTGTGACTTACTTGAATCACCACTTATATTCGAATCAAGATATTGAGCATTTATAGTTGCTGGTTTCTCTTTAACAGTTAAATTTAACTCTACCATGTTCGATAAATCTAAATTGGATAAAACATCTATTGAACTAATCGTTGAACTGTCATTCATATCTTTGCGTTTCAATTCTGGATATTCAAACAACTTTCTTTTCATCTTAATTGTTTCGATATTTTTACTAGCATTCGGTGGATTTTGGTAGTTGGTTTGAGAACAATTTGTAATTTGTGTGGAATGTTTTGCCGATAATGTTTTGTAATATAAACTGCAATCATCTGGAGTTGGATTATATGACCGCATATGTGTCAGTTTCTTCATAGACGACGCAACTGATTTCATCGACGTATTTTGTGGCTTTAATTCTGTGGAAATTAGTTCAATTTCTTTAGTAAATGTTTCTAGTGATTCTTTCGTTAAATGTCTTGATAAGCTTATATTTGATGGTGATGATGATGCTTCAATGGATTGAAGATCTTTTTGAGCCTGTGATATTTGACTGTTCAACAGGGTTTTCTTTGCATTCAACAGGTAGAATTTTTGTTCTTTTTCTTTTATTTGTTGTTTAAGCTGATGTAAAGTATATTCTGAAATAATTTATTAAATTAATCCACGATTTTCCTAGCTGTTAAATCATTATTTTACCTTTAATTTTGCATTTTCCTTTTATTTTTTCTAAATATTGATATTGTACATCAACTTTTTCTTGCATTTGTTTAAGCTTTGCTTGTAATTCTTGTCGTTTACGAATGTTTTCTATTTCATCGATCTTACTAGTAAATTCATCCTGGGAATTTTGTATATTTATCTACTTTTATAGGCAGGTTTATTGAAGCTTTGTTCAATAAAAATTACATACCTGTTGATTTAGCGGTTTGGTTTTTAACCGATTTAAAATAATATTGCTGGTAACTTTTTCTGCTTCTTGTTTTGGACGAACTTTTTCCATTATATCATTCCATAATCGATATGTGGATGCATTAACCAAACTGAAAAGTAATGAAATTCTCTAAGAATATTCTAAACAATTTAATAAATATAATAGAACAGATAGAAACCTGGCCATATTTTCTGGTAAAGCTTTTATATAACCCATTTCTTTAAACCACTTTCGTACTTCGTCAGAATTTACCATTATTTCAGTTTAAAGTAACAACTAATAATTTTTATTAATATGATAAAAAAGATATTACAATATAATATAATATAATATGTCTATATGATATATCATATCATATATATAATATTAAATTATGTTATGTTGTGTTCTACAAATAACGGAGAAAATAATTTTGAATTTTCGAATTACAATCAAACAGCTGATTTATCCGTTATTTAAGCAACCTAGGTTATGGTATTATGGTTATACTGGTTGCCTGCACAATAGGTTCTACATTCAAGTTTCAAATTCAAATTTCAAACTTCAATTGATAAATATGGAAAATCCGGAAATAACAGAACAAAATGATACTAAACATGAACCAGATGCTGCTGATGTATCACAGGAACCTACAACTGAACCTTCTGTATCTAACCAGCCGCCTACTGATATCCCAGAACCTTCTCCAGTTCCACCCTCAGGTAAAACGTTAAATTAGTGGAAATTACTAAAGTTTTGTCAATTATCCCAAAAAATAGAAGTATCGCCACCAATACTCGAAAAAAGTACAGAATCAAAACAGGCACTACCACAAAACCAGGAAGGAAAAAGATTATCTATTCAGGATCCAGAACAATCTACATCAAAACGATCATCATTATCAAAAAGAATTTCGTCTGCATATAAAGTGCCATTAGAAACTCCTCAAGCATCTCTAGGTGCTATATCAGAAGGACGTAGAAGAACCAGTGTTCGATTATCTGCTGATATAAAACGAGCCAGGTGGGTGAAATTGATTAGCGTTATAATATACACTTATATACATATAAGTGGTATTTTAAAATTTTGTATATATTTACCCATAGATCGGGTAGTATAAGAAAATCAAAAGCTTTAGGAAGTAAAGCCAAATTGGTCCTTGGAAGTATTTTGGATATCAAATCAACTGCCGTAGAGGGACTCGATCGAAAGGTATATTTAGATATATTTAAACATGACCTATAGTATAGTGCATCCCCCTCTAGTCGCATAGACGAAGAATGTTTGATCGTTGGAGTTAGTGTACATATACCTGTTTGATCGATTTTTAGGGGTCACTTAAAAAATACTTGAAAAAATTAATATGCAATTCAACTTATTATAGTGTAAAATATTAGTAAGCGAAATGAGTAGTAATTCCTTATTGGAAAATATTAGTGCTGAAGTAATCGACACTAATCAACATATTGGTGGAATTGTAATTGCGTTCGTATATAAATTTTAGGGGCCCAGGTATCAAAACACGTATCGTCTACAATCCAATAATCCTTTTAATTCGGAGAAAGTCGAAAAAATATTACGTGAAATAATGCAGGAAGCAATGGAAGGTCTACAATATGATTCTGAAACGTGCCCCACTCGGGCGAAATGGGCATCCGGGCAAATTCGAACACGAATTAAAGAATTAGAATTTGATAGGTGCTGATAATAAGACGAGAGAGGTGCGTTTTTATTTATTTGATGTTCCCTTTTTCTTATTCTGTTTTAGATATAAATTAGTATGTGTTGTATCAATTGGAGAAAAAAATTCGCAAGATGTTTATGTGACATGTAAATTCTTATGGGATCCGCAAAAAGATCGGTTTGCCACATATTCAATAGAGAATACGTACGTATATGGTATAGCTTATTGTTTTGGATTGTATTATGAGTAATTGCACTAATTAAAATTTATTGAATTCAAAATATTTACAGTGTTTTTGTGTGTCCTTCAAGATTTATATCAAGATGATTATAACTCTTATGTACTCTAATAAACTGGGCGTGGCCTGACAGCATTAAGAAAAGCAATAATTTATTAATCAAATTTAGGTAACAAAGCATTCTTCATCGGATTCTGGTAAAATTTTGTTAACTAGCTTATAAAACTTATCGTACGGACAAAAATAATCGCAATCAGGCAACTTAATTGCTATCGGATCCTTCTTTTCGTAGAACTGATAAAATAGCTTTATGCCATAAACGCCAGTAATTTCATGCACCTCAAATAGAACATAAGAACCATATGGCGGTACCATGCTAATGCGTACAGTATCCAACGAAAGTAACATTGACGCAACGTTAACTTCATGACCTGAATAAAGAAACATTTTCCTTTCGGCTGGCTGAATTGTACCATTGATTTTGGTTGCAGTGTCTTCGAGGATTTGTTTTAACATATAACCTGAAATGGGCGGATTTAAAATATTCAGAAATTAACAAATGTCGTCAAAACTGGATGTTTTGATAAGTCTACCTGCCGTTAGACGTCTTAAAGCCGTAGTATTAGTATACAAATAATACGTGTCAACAGCTGCGGATTGTATAGGTTCTGGATAAATTTCTGTTGTCCACGATTCTAACGGATAACCCAATTCTTCCTAAAATTATTCGATCAGTAGACAGATTTCAAATAAACATACATATATGTACATATTAAATGAGATTATAATAAATGATACTAACTTGTGTTTTTAGTCTAAAATATAAATTGAATGGCTCCAATGGATTGCTGATATGCGTGTACTCTGAAATGATTGTTTGTAATCCGTCATATCTCTTCAAATAGTTGGATATTTGTGGGGTTTCGAGAAGGCCGTCGAACAATATTTGAATATTATTATTGCAGGCAACCCTCGGATTTATTTCCTATTTCAACATATAAATTAATGAGAACACATCACAACATACAACCACACACCAAAAAGACCATGCTAACAACTTACTTTATCCAGTGACATTGACAAATAGTAAAATGGAATAGGCTGCCAATATAACAATGACCAAATCTGATCACCTTTGGGCGGATACAATGATGCCAATACTAATTCCAACGACATTTTTGTTCGATTTACATCGGAACTTCTGGCACTTAAATATTTAATATTCCAAGTGTCCGTTAGAAATTCATTGAATCGTGTACGTAATTCTTTGCCCAACTTGTATTCGGTTTTTTTTCCTTCCTAAAAGGAAATTATGATGATTCATTAAAATGGGCGGCAACAATTTTTATGATAAGAGTACATTAGTAAGCTGTCCATATCCTTCCTTGTAATAGCTTTCGTTGGCATAGGGATCGCCAAAGTAGGTACTTTCCTGGTCTGGGTTTCTATTGCCATGTCGAAAAATCTGAAATATAAACACAATATTAATTATAATTTTTTGATGCAGATATACTGCTTAGTTACCACATGGACAAGTTTCAGTGTGCTACTGTCCTTTTTCTTTGTTGCGGGGACCGCAGATAGACCAACCCAAATAGCCCAAAAAGTAATAAAGCTGATGATAATACGATTCATGTTTTTGTCAATAACATTGTAATTAATATTTTTGGAGTTTGCTTTTATAGTAAAATTTTAATCTAAAATTAAACTTAATAAAGACATTATTTTAATTAACTTAATTTAGTTAGCTACCTACATATACAGGGATTTATTACAGTCAGTTAATTGTGAATATTAAATTAATATTTTAAGCTGGGCAATACCTAAATTAAATATAAAATGTTTTATTAATTGTTTAAACGTACGTTACAATTTCATTTATCTATAGTCTATTTTCCGCTATAGTTTTACTATAGTGTTGTTTCGAAGTTAAATGATTTTTAATAGTATAAGGAAAAACAATTACAAAAATTATTCATATCGATAGAATATAGGATTATTCATATGCTTTTGCATTACTTTTGAAGAAAAAACCGATAATGAACGTAATCACAACAATTTTGATTATACATCCAGAGTGTTCAAAAAGTAGTTTCATGCCGTTTACACCAATGGCAAAAAGACAATCCTGTATAGATTGTTAATACAAGCCATGATGCAGAAAAGAATCCATCAAATTATGCATGCAAAGTAGACAGTAGAAAGTATAGATAACTCCAAGACATTTTTTTCCTATCGACGATTTATAGGCTTCTATACCCTTCCAATCGTATAAAACTTTCTTCTCCAAATTATGTCGTATACTGTATCTGTGTTGGTGTAACCTTACAATCGGTTTGTAATCCAAATGGATTTTAGATTTTACTACTTTCTCGTTATTTTTTTTTATTGAAAAATAAATGAAATTGTTTTTGTTATTTCCATTTTCATTTTATTGTATTAATAAAAGTAGACGCATCACGTTTAATATAATAACTATAATGCCATTATTAAGCTAGTCACACGTCAATTGGCTTTATTTATTTATTCTAAGCTTAATTTTTGCTAGACTATCATACCCAGCACGTGATTTTCTATTAACAAAAAGCGACTCATGTAACAGATCATGAAAAACAAAATGATACTATTTAATTTACATAGCGATAATTTGAAAAGACGTGAAAAAAAAGTTAGAAATTTAATATACTATCTATATGCACCGTCATCATGAGCACTATTATATTTTCAGACAAACGTGATCTTGTCGAAATTTTATCATAAATTCTTTGCCAGTTGAGGCTATTAATGGTTTTTGCGTTTCGAAATCTATGGTGTTCCAAAAATGCCAATACAGTCCAGTTATCCACTATGAACAATTAACTAATGCAGTTAATTAATTTTTATAATTCGGTGCCAAAAAGTGCCCTTTTCGACACCCATTTTAGTCGATTTGAGCGCTGAAAAGTAGAAGTTTTTCGCACGCAATTTAGTGACTTATAATAACGTAATTTCGCAGTTTTAATTGTTAGATTATATTAAAATTTATCTTCTAAACTCATTTAATACCACAACACCTATTTTCGGCAAAAACAAAACAACTTCTGGATTAAATGGCAGACATAATTAATTTTTAAAATTAATTATCTGTTGATTAAAATTGCCTCATTAGAAAAAATAGCGTTGAATACACGGGTGAAAATCTAATTTTTGTTGCTCACTAATGAAACACTCACTGCTCCGCAGCTCGTGTTTCAAATTCGTTTGCACCAAAAAACAAGCCGGTTTTCACACTTGTATTCAAATATACAATTTTAAATCTATTTGCAGAGATTCAATAAAATTTGCTTTTAATTTAATGTTTGGACATTAATAAAAAATGCATATTTTAACATTAACTATCCAGACTTTCTTGTAAATAAAAAAAATATTTCTTTCTCGAAGATCACAAGATTACAATAACACCGAATTCCGGATTAGCTATATGGCTATATAGCCATAGATGCAATCAGAGCAGCGCCAAACTCATTTTGGTTTCATGACTAAAAGCTGAGACAAACGTTATGTTATAGTTATTGGAAGCAACTGTTTTACATTTCAACGCTAACAATTCCGGTGATAAACTAACTTACTAGTAATTATTCTTTTTATACGCCAGCCTAATAATTAATCGACTGGCTCGTCAGACAATGATTGCATTTTAAAATACAAATCCAGAATAGTATATTCCAATAAAATGCAAGTATAGTAAATGTTCAATTTGTGAATGTGAGTTTTGCTAATAATCAATGTTCTTATAGCGGCTTGTCGGATATCAGTTACATATTTTGTTATTGTTTCGTTTTCAAATCATTTTCATATTTTATATTAATTTTGATATTTAAAATAATCCATAGTATTTCAAGGAAACCATAACTATTTAATAATAGTTAATAAAAATTTCAAAATAAATTTTATGTAATAAATTACAATTATGTTTATTATATATTTTTACCCAACCCTATTGCACGCCACTGATCATATAATTAATAAAATGAAGACAAAAACTAAATTATGACAAATTTTCAAATAAAAATTGCTGTATTATATGAAATATTCATTGTTGCAATCATAGTTTTAATCTGCTGCACTAAAATCTACGATTTTCCTTTAAAATAAGAAAATTTGATTTTCTTTTCTCATAAGAGCAAAGCCTTTGCAGAGGCTGTATATATATACAGAGTACCGCATTCTTTTGAGACCGACAAATGCCGACACGGCAGCCATTAATATTTCGCTTGACAGAAACAACTTTTTTGTCTTTGCCTTGCAAGATAGATAAGACTTGACTATGGAAGGATATAAGAAGGAGTGAATACTAGAAAAAAAAACGGACTTCCGCCAGGCGGCGCTACGACCAGTTTTTAACTTTTAACATTGCTCTTATGCGAAAATCAAATTTTCTTATTTTTAAGGAAAATCATAGATTTTATGGTAACAGATTAAAACTATGATTGTAAAAATGAATATTTAAACTATTTAATATAATACAATTGTTATTTCAAAAATTGGCATAGTTTTGTTTTTTTCCCATTTTATTAATATTATAATCAGTGACGTGCTATAGGGTTGGGCAAAAATATATTTACAATAATAATTATTAGTCTATTATCAATATCATAATAGTATTATGTCAAATTTATTTTGAAATTGTTATTAATAATTATTTAATAATTAAAAAATTTGGTTTGGAATACTATAAATTATTTTAAATATCGAAATTAATGTAAAATTTGAAAATAAATTGAAAACGCAATAATAACAAAGCCCGTCACTAATCTGACAATCACCTGCAATTATCGCAATATACAGGAATCCCTCTGGCGGGCAAAAAAATTTTTGACCCCCAAATATTTTGACTTTTGTTAAGTTGAGTCTACTCATTATTATAGATCTCCATAGACTTGACATTTGTAATTTGTATAAGTTAATACACCGTTATATTTATTATAGTCGTATATGTATGTTCAAATATGTAAAATAATTGATACAAATATTTTTATAAAATAAATGATTATATTTATATAATTTTCAATTTTAATTTGAAACCTTGCTGCTAACCTAATGGACTACTGATGGCGTCAGAATGCGGTCCTCTGAATATACTGGCGCTGCAAAGCGGTATCTTTTCTGTAACACTGCTCTGATGGGAAAATCAAATTTTCTTATTTTCAAGGGTAACGAAAATCTACGACGTAGTCGTAGTCGTTACTCTTAAAAATATTATATATTATATTATATAAAAATATATATTTTAGTAAATATATATTATATATAATAATAATAATATATATATAATATATATTATAAATAATATATATTTATATATATTAATATATAATAAATAAAATTGTTAATTTATTATATAAAGTTTATTTTGAAATTTTTATTAACTATAATTTAATAGTGAACGACGACAGAAATAAGTAGAAACCCACTGTTAGGGTTTGTTGGGAATGGAGTGAAAGAGCTACTCTCGGTAAATCACTATATATCAGCTCAGTCTGGAGATCTAACTCTTGTTGTGCGAAGCTGATCTTCTCCCAGTATTGTTTCATTACTAACGATTGTCGGCATTGACTGTACAGCGTTACTGGTGATGTAGTCGGTCACTGGGATGTGTTCAGTGAAGTTGTGGCTCATGCTGACGGCATCATGGCGTTTTAGTTTCAGGACAGGCTGTGATGTTAGAATGACACATTGTGGCTGTACGTGGATCACTGCGGCTCCCGATGACTTCATGGTGTAGTATTCCACTACATGTAACTATGATGGGCATAGCTTCGCTAGTGATGCAGAACCATAGGTTGGGGGAGTACATCCTCTTCCAGATTACCGAGTTGAAGTGTAGTTCATCCCTGATCTCTTCGCGGAGGCATATAATCTAATTTATGAGATTCATTGCCCCCTCCTCCACAGCCAGCAAATGCACTATCATCTTGTTTTATAGATTTTACCATTCCTGTCGGCCAAATCTTGAACTCGAATCTTATACGCTTCGTAATTTTCTTTAATCATTTCTAATTCATCGTTTTTAATTTTTACCAAATCCGATTCTACTCCGTATTATAGTTCTCCATATCCGAAATATTTAGCTTTAGTTGAATAGGCATGGTTGTTACACTAAAGTTGTACAGTTGCTAACATAAATTTGGTTTTTTAAAATCCTCTAAACAAGTGCCCTAAAGTCAAGATTATTACCTACCAGTTAATAATCTAGATCAGAATTAAAGGACACTATAGCACTCAAGCAGATATGAAATAGTTCATTTTTTGTTTAACTTTTCCTATGAGTTAGTGATAAACTTAAAATTTTTGAGACACAAATTAAAAAAATTAAAAAAAATTATATCTTAAATCGGAAAGGTGGATAATAAAAGTCAATAAATAAACAGTCAAGGTTTATAAATCTGCTAGTACAATTTATTGTTTATTGCAATCTAATGTTTTAGATTCTGTTTGATATAGCTTTATATCGGAGTTATAAACCTGTCAGATTTATAAAATCTAGACTTATAAATTATGTGATAATATAATGTTATATAAATTCTTAAAATTTATTTATGATAAATAAAATAATAAACTTTTTTATGATTAATCCATTTGCCAATTTAATAAACTGCGGATAGTAACAATATTTTGCTAATAGAATTTAAGAAATGAAGCAGTCGTCATCAGATTCTGGTAAAATTTTCTTAACTAGTTCGTAAAACTCATCGTAGGGACAAAAATAATCACAATCAGGCAACTTAATTGCTATCGGATCCTTCTTTTCGTAGAACTGATAAAATAGTTTTATACCATAAACTCCATTAATTTCATGCACCTCAAATAGAACATAAGAACCATATGGCGGTATCGTGCTAATGCGTACAGTATCCAACGAAAGTAACATCGACGCGACGTTAACTTCATGACCTGAATAAAGAAACATTTTCCTTTCGGCTGGCTGAATTGTGCCGTTGATTTTCGCTGCCGTGTCTTCGAGAATTTGTTTCAACAAGTAACCTGAAAAATTATAGAAATTTAAAATAATATTTAAGTCTTATATAAAAATAAAAGATTTCATGAGCCATATACATATAAAGAATTTAGAAAATTCTGAAGGTCGTGTTTTTCGTCCAAACTCCGAATACCAATTACTATGTGCACAAACACTATGATATAAGTGTTTGTGTCTATATTGGTGTCATATATTAGTATATGTATATATAGTATGAATAAAATCCACAGATTTTATTCAATTGGTATTTGGAAAATGAGAATAGACTGCTGCTCTTTAATAATATAGAAGACAGACCAAACCAAATTCTCCAGAAAATAGTAAAGTGATGACAATACGATTACGTTTTTATCATTAACTTCAATAATCGTCATCAACTTATTTTGAGTAACTGTCTTTCCAATTTTAAGCTCATTCAGCGAATTCAGTCAATTAACAATTTAAAATTTAAACTATAGTGAACTACAAAATACTTTTAGATTTGGAAATTGGGATAAGCATATACCTGCCATAATCCGTCTTAAAGCTGTTGTATTAGTATACAAATAATACGTGTCTATAGCTGCAGAAAGCAAAGGTTCTGGAAAAATTGCTGTTGTCCACGATTCTAACGGATATCCCAATTCTTGCTGAAATTATTCAGTCAATGAGAAATATTTAATGACATCGAAATTCTACAGAACACACTAACTTGTGTCTCTAATCCAAAATATAAAATGTATGGTTCTAATGGACTGCTGATATGCGTGTACGATGCAACGATTGCATCCAGTCCATCATATCGCTTCAAATAGTTGGATATTTGTGGTGTTTCGATAAGACCGGTGAACAATAATAATAAGTTATTCAAGCATGCATATTCCGGGAATAGCTCCTATTTCAAAGTTCTAGATTTATAAAAGTGAACTACGCGAATTCAATCGTCATAATAGCTAGTTTACCTTATCCAGTTGCAGTGGCAAATAGTTATATGGAATAGGCTGCCAAAATAACAATGACCAAATCTGATCTCCTTTGGGTGGATACAATGATGCCAATACCAATTCCAAAGACATTTTTGTCCGATTTACATCGGAGCTTCTGGCACTTAAATAGTTAATATTCCAAGTGTCAGTTAGAAATTCATTGAATCGTGTACGTAATTCTTTGCCCAACTTGTACTCCGTTTCTTTGCCTTGCTAAACGCAAATGATGAATGGTTAATTAAAATGGAAGGCCAATAATTTTATAACAATAAAAATACATTAGTAAGCTGCCCATATCCTTCCTTGTAATAGCTTTCGTTGGCATAGGGATCGCCAGTGTAGAGGCTTTGCTGGTCTGGGTTTCTGTTGCCATGTCGGAAAATCTACCAAATAAACTTAGTATAATTAACTTTATAAGGTCGGTATATGGCTTACCACATGGACAAGTTTCAGGGTGCTGCTACGTTTTTTCCCTATTAATGCAATAGCAGACAGACCAACCCAAATTGTACAAAAAGTAAAAAAGTGGATGGTAACACGATTCATGTTTTTGTGAATAGTTTGAAACAGTCTTGAAATTTGCTTTTATACCTAGTGAAATTTTAATCTAGGATCGAGCTCAATAAAACATAAGTATGAAAAAGATTGATTAGTTACTTAAATATGCAGATTTGTTATCATTTAATGCTTTTATTGATTATAAATCAAGAAAATTCTGATTACTTAATCAGAATTAAGTAAATGTTGTTTGTTCACACGTTGCAATTTAATCTTTATATTACAGTGCATTATCACTGCATTATGATTGTAAAAGTACAAACAATTGCCAATTATTACGTTCGATAGCATACAGGATTCTTTCGTTTCAAGAAAAAGATTTATAATGACGGATTTCGGTATGAATATTTGTATCTATTCACTGTTGAATACTCGTATTCAAAAGATGTTATATTCATAATAAAGAAACTGTTAAGAATGCACAAATCTGAACTGCTATACTGCAACTACATAGATTTTTTATAGTGGCAATGTACATGTTGCTCACAATATCTTGAACATTAATAAAAATGGTTTATAGCATTTTTCCTTCCATCTGATTGCTCTATTATTATTAGTATTTTTTTTTTGTTTTACAATTGATGTATGCTAACGTTTATCACGTTTTTAAATCCACGTGTATATACGTTATACGCGGTGGAAAGTTACTAGTGTCCACTCCATTATTGGAATCTGCAATTTGGCAGATTAACATTATTCTGCTTTGTTCATAATGGCTGATCTAGGGCCTCATTTCGACCAGCAGCAGCTCTGGTCCGAGTTTTCCAAAATAGAGTTTTGTTATCCAGTTGGTTTTTATTTTTTAAATACAATATGCAACTTTTTTTAATCCTTCACTATTGAGAATAAATACCTCAAACCAGCTTCGCACACCGCACATTAAAATTGCAAGCCGTTTCGAAAATAGAGCACTCCAAAGTTTATGAATATTCGATGCTTTTTATCGGAAAAAAAACGTCAAAATGAGTCCAAGCCCATCTCTACAATATGTAGTAGATTGAATGGAAAATAAGTTTGTTTTTGATCGATAAACAAATTGAAATCAAAATAATTTATTCACATATATTGTATACCCAAAGTCTTACATTTAAAAACCTGAACACCACCTACAACATTTGCATGATACCAATTAAAAATACTGAACAATGGAGATAGGCTCCGAGTTGTTTCTGGCAGTTTTGTCACTAAAAAGTACCGAGTTTTCATAAACTTTAGAATTAAAGTTTATTTCCTAAACAGCTTGGAATTTTGATGTGCGGTTTACGAAGCTAATTTAAGGTATTTATTCTCATTCAAAAATGTTAACGCCATTTTGTTCATATATAGATGGTATGTAGATATAACCCCATAACTTGTGATTACATAAGCACATACAACAGCAATAAACAGAAGATAACCGACGTTTATAATTTTCCTTATACATTTTTATAAACCTTTTATTTAATTAGCTGTTAGAAAACTGATTTAATAAAACAATATGTAATAAAACTTATATAAATATATTATGTACATTAGGTAACCTTATAGTATAACTCAATAAGTATATTCATAGACCAAATGAGCATTGACTAAGATAGAATAAATCAGTATGAAGAAAATTTTATATGTAATATAAAAAAAGACGGGGCTTAGATACAGTACAACCAATATTTACTATACATTTATATTTACTATCCCGAAAAGGACCACTCACACGACACCATTACATTTTAGTATAATTAAAAAAAATAATAATAATCATAAGCACACCCGAAATACATTTTACATAGTGGGGCCACCGCCGCCACCACCCAGCACATATCCTCGTCCAGCCCATCTAGGTGGTACTGCTCTATTTGGTGCTTGTCCGAAACCACCACTAACGCCCTCGATACCCGTTTCATCGGGAAACCAAGCTTTCAAAAAACCGGGTGTTGTTAACAAAGCAGGTCCGCCCAATTCTTGTGGATATTTACAGGCCAAAAAGAAATACAAATGGCCAATTAAAATGCCAACCAATTCCATCATTCCACCACCAGACATAACTAGATTAAAGCCAAGTAAAACCCAAGGTAAAAATTGTGCTTTAAAACGAGTACCAAACCAAAATGTAACAATAACATCTTTATTCAATTGACACCAGATATACAACACTGATAGTACCATTGGATCCATAAGGAGCTAGAAAAGTAATACTAATGGTAAATTAATGATAAGTTTCCATAGCAAAGTACTTACAGGAAGTTCAGCTGCTAGACCAATTATTACACAACAAATCAAATTGAAAAGAAGTAGGTAAACAAAATCCGCTGGTTTTCTATGATAATGACCTGGAATGATTAGATTTGATCGCATTTTTAATTGGCAAAATTTATGAATTCCAAGAAGTAACTCACCTTCTTCTAATCTTCTAGAGTAATTATACAAAAAGTATAAATTAATTAAGAAATGAAACCCCGTTTGAGGACTCAATGGATAATAAAGGACAGAGGTAACCAGTCGCCATACTTGCCATTGTCTTACAACTGGCTCATAAAGTAAAATTAAATTTAGTGGATTGACTAGACTAAAGCGTCCCAATAAAGTTAACCCAACTGTTAATGTAAACCATATACGTGTAAAACGGGGCACATCCCAATACCAAGTGCCAAAGTCAGACATGATGTGGACTTCCGATAAAAGAAATACACGTAAGGATTTAGGAATATATCCCTTTGTAGAACAACAATATTTATATGTATAGTAATTTATATTCAATTCGGCAATAAATTCTACTTACTCGTTATTTATTAAACAATGATTCAATAGTCAAATGTTCTAGAATTTATTAGAAAAAAAAACAATTGTTTTGCTATCAGTTAACCTAACATTTTCTTCACAGATAATTATTTTTTTTCCTTTATCTATGCCTAACCGTAGACCACTAAACACAAAACTAGAATGTAGGTGCTAGATAGGTACAGTCACATCGATTTTTAATAGTTGACTTGACAGAATACCGAAATGATTTCGGCGAAATCCGAATGCACTTCAATTCATGCATTTCTTTCCTTCACACCTTCGCAGTATTCACATTGACGCAATGGCACCTAGAAATATTTTTTTCTGGTAGATGCATACATCTGAAAACGGTGTTGCTTAAAAATTAATATAGCGCCTGCGCAATCTTCATTTTGAGATTTGGGGAGATGCATCGACAATGGTCGATGCATCGACCATAAATGCAACCACATCTAAACTGTATTCAGGTCGATAGATGCGTCGATGCTCCCGCCCTACCATAATTCACATGCACTGTCATTTTCTCACAGAGTACGGCAAAACAATTCTTCTTTTTATCGGCATGCCTTTAGATTTGACAATTTTCTGACACAACCTGAAGTTGCCAAGGAACGGGTCGTAAGTCGAAAGTGGAAAATTCTCAAAAATAATCACGGCGAAGTCAGTCTAGTCACTAGACTCTAGTGACAATTCTCGAACAGTTCATTTGTACTTTGTCTACAGTCACGTGGATTCTCTCTGATATATATTCACGATTTAATTTGTTGAAACGTATACCTATTTTTTATTATTTCTCTCTTGTGTCATAAGTCATAATACTATTACGCTATTATTTTGTCGTGTAAATAATAAACAAATTTTTCTTCGAATTTTTTGGTGTTTCAATTTAACTATCTTATAAGTCGACAGTTCAATCAACGGATTGGCACTTGCGAACATCCATTTTGTAATTCCAATCATCAACAAGCAAATTTTAAAGTTTAGTTTTCCAGCGACATCCACCTTTTTTTTTTAGGTTATCCACGGAATTATATTATTTAGAGTTTTTCATGTATTAAACGAGTATTATTTCATTTAAACAGAAATATATACTTTATATATTCTTTAACAATTTTTATCTTGTGGATAATTGTATAATATTGGTTGTTGACTCAAACATACGAAACACAAAAAAGATTAGCAAAATCAATGGTCCATAGAATCCATATGTTTTACAAAGAAATAACACAATAAATTGAGAATGTTGCAAATTTATTGAGTACTATACATATTATATTAAAATAAAGACATTTATAATTTATTATTGTACAATCAATGAGAACAATGGGCAGATAATTCATAGTCTGCATACGTTGCCAATAAATCAGTTATAATAGCTAGTAATCCTCTCTGAACAGGAATGAAATTTGTCTTGTAAGAGTTTAAAATACTTCTTCTATTAATTTAAGTCTTTGCACAACTTTTTCGAGTGCGTTTCTTCCATAAACCCGTCCCTTCACTTTATTAAAAATTCAGACACAGATATTTTGAATTAAAAGTCCCAAAAATAAAAAAAAAATTGGATAAAATAAAATATGCACTATGAATGAACTACGAATCACAACACACACACGCAGCACTGTATTTTTACCATTTATATTTAAAAAAATCGATTTTATCCTGGAAAAGGAAAACTAAACTTTAAAATTTTCTAATACAGAGCTTTACATCCGTACGGCGTATGTACATCTACATTTAAATGTCAGCTGTCATGTCAGTTTTTTGACGTTTCTTGAAAGATTCAGAAGCGGCATTGCCAGATTTTCAGTGTACTAGAACAGAATGTATGTTTTTTTTTTGGTGAAATAGAACACAAATAAAATATATTGAAGATTTCTTCAATAGAAATGAAAATAAAATGAATACATACGTTTTTACAATATACATAACCGAAATTATTTGATTTCGGCAAACTATGTAAAATGAAAACACACGTAAATTTGATGATGCAATTATTACAATTGATTAATAACGCTTCAAACTATAATACAAATTAATATTTCGTGATCTCAAAGAAAATCTTTTAGTAGCATTTATTGTTTCACTATGTATTTTAATCCTTTTAAAATGTTTTTCTCGCCATTAGCAAACCACTATGTTGTTGATTCACCCACCGAAAAAAACCATTAAGTTTCAAAAATCGGCATCAAACTCACACTGTGTCCTTCGAATACACGAAATATACACACCAGATTACTTTCACTTCAATTTTCAATTATATAATTACATTTAGATAAAAAAATAAAATTTCTACCTCAACTCAAAACTAAAAAAATTCGTCTTTCGACGGAACGGAACGCTTGCAATAGAATACATGGAGAGAGCTGTTACCTCCACGACATTTTCTAGTACACTGAAAATCTGGCAACACCGCTTATAATTCTTTCAAGAAACGTCAAAAAAGTGACATGACAGCTGACACTTAAATGTAGATGTATATACGCCGTTAAGATTTAAAAATTAAGACAAGTGTGTCGTCGCCGTAAAGATGAATGTGTGCTCGCCCTTAGGGTCAGCAAAATGGGTATGCGCTCTAAGTAACATACCGGTAAAGTAAACTAATGCAATAATCATAATGAATATTTATTTTTTATGAATATTTTTTATTTAAAAAAAAACTTGTTTTTTTCTCATTTTATTAATTTTATGATCAACATGCTATAGGTTCGGTTGGGTAAAAATTTATAATAAAAATGTTTGTTAATTTTTTATTTATAATTTTACTTAAAATAATTAACTATCTAATATATATATATATATATGTCTATATGCCTTATACCATCAACTGGTGTCGGCTTGAGCTCTTCTCGTTATCCTCCTATTCCTCACTTCCTATGCATCTCTCCCACTCCTTCCTGTTGCAAGCAATTCTTCTTGCTTTATTCAGCCTCATTCCTCTTTCTCTTATTGCTTTTTCAATTCCCTCATCCCATGTAATTTCTGGTCTTCCCCGTTTCGCTCTTCTTCCCACCCTTGCCTGCCAGACTCTCTTTACTTGCCTCTCTTCACTCATTCTTACCAGATGTCCCCACCATCCCAACTGCCTTCTGTGGATGAACTCCACCACTGGTTCTATCTCCAACTCTTCTCTTATTGCGCTGCTTCTTATTTTATCTCTTTTTGTTACTCCTTTTACTCTTCTCAAGACCTTCATTTCCACAGCTTGTACCCTACTTATGTCTTTTTGCTCCATTTTCCACGTTTCACATCCGAATGTTAAAATCGGTCTTATTATGGTCTTGTATACATTTATTTTTGTTTTCCTTGTGATTTCCTTGTTCTCCACTATTACTCTATTTATTCTATAATATGCATTCATTGCTTTATTCACCCGCTCCGTAATTTCATTTTCCTGTTTACCACCGCTACTGATCTGCACTCCTAGGTACTTACAACAATCGACCTGTTCTATTCTCGTCTCTTCTATCTTAATTTCTAGCTTCTGTTTCTCTCCTATTACCATTACCTTTGTCTTTTCCTTGCACATCTCCATCTCGTATTTTTTAAGCACTTCGTTCCATTTGTTCAATTTTCTCTGCAAACTCTTTTCATTCTCCGCAACTAACATCACATCATCTGCAAATGCTCCAATCGTTATAACCACCCTGTGCACGTTTTTATATCCAACGACTAGTCCTCTTTCCTCTTTATTACTTTCTCTCATTATCTCATCCATGTATATGTTAAATAATGTTGGACTCAGTCCTCCTCCCTGTCTTAGTCCGTCCATTGTTTTAAATGTTTCAGATTCTTTACTATTTACTATTATGCTGTTTGCATTCTCCTCATATATCTTCCTTATTAACCTAATCATTTTCTTTCCCTGCCTTTTCCACCATTTGCTTTATAGTAAATATATGGTCCTGTATGCTTCTTCCTTTTCTAAATCCACATTGTGGCTCTTCCAAGGTCTGTTCCACTTTATAATTTATCTTATTTTTTATTATCTTCTCTAATATCTTCATCCCTGTATTTATTATGTTTATTCCTCTATAGTTCTTACAGTCAGCTCTGTCTCCTTTTTTATGTATTGGTACTATCTGTGCTCTTTTCCATTCCTCTGGGATGCGTTCTTCTCTCCATATTTTGTTGTAAATATATACCAGTTTTTCCATTCCCTTTTCTCCAATATTCTTAATCATTTCTGATGTTATTCCTTCACTCCCTGGAGACTTCCCATTCTTAAGTTCTCTAATAGTCTTTTCCAATTCTTCCCTTTCTATTTCTTCGCCGCCTTCCTCTTCATTATCCACTTCTTGAGATTTACCTTCACCTACTCTCTTTTTTTCGCTATTTTTATTGGGTTTCCCACTTACACTTCCCGCCAATAGCTCTTCGAAATATTCTTTCCATCTGTTTATCACCTTTTCCTCATCTTTTATTACCTTTCCATTCTTGTCTTTCATGAGCACTCTGTTTCCCTTTTTATCTTTTCTGCACCCTCTCAAGACACTGTAGAAAACTTTCTTATTTTCGTTACTATTTCTTTCCATTTTCTCACCAAATTCTTGCCATTGTTTCTTTTTTTCGTATCTCACTAATTTCTTCACTATTTTCCTTTCTTCCTTGTAACACTGATAGGTTTCTCTAGTTTTTTTTTGTAGATATTCTTTCCACCTTTCTTTTTTTATTCTCACTCTTCTCTTGATCTCTTCTGTCCACCATACCGTTTGTTTTATTTTCTTATTCCTTTTTATTCTTCCACACACTTCCGAGCTTGCTTGTAGTATTATTTTTTTGAGTTCCTCCCAACTCTCTTCCAAACTTAATGTCTTCCATTTCTCATTTCCACTCTCAATCATCCTCTCCACTTTTTCTCTATATTGCTTTGCCACCTCTCCGTCTTTTAGTCTATACGCTTTTATTTTCTCATATTCTATGAGAATTATATATATTCTATAATTTATAATAAAAATGTTTGTTAATTTTTTATTTATAATTTTACTTAAAATAATTAACTATCTAATATAAAAAAAATATACATTTTTTATTTATAAGATAAAATTTATTTGGATATTTGTATTAATAATTATTTAATAGTTATATGATTTCTTTCGAGTACTATGGATTATATTAAATATCAATATGAATATAAAATATGAAAACAATTTGAAAACGAAGCAATAACAAAGCACATTTCAATCGTCAATCATCCGATAAGTCGCTATAGGAACAAGACTCCACCTGGTAAAAAAAAATTCTGACCCATAAATTTAATATTTAGTATTTTGGCCAACTTTTAAAATATAACTATTATTATAGTTCTCCATAACATTAACATCAAAATTAGGTAGTCTATATACATATACCATGATTTTTATTAACATATACGAATTAATGCAATAAACAGTTAAGAATTTAACACAAATAATAGATCTGTTATATCCTCCAAATATAATAGAAGGTATCACTTCCACTATGCCAGAAAATTCATTCCGTATCATGTACGAAAATACATCCATCAGTATATTAGCTTTTTCAGGCTTCAGACAATTAAATAAGCTAAATGAAACAGGTTGGTACCTATAAAGGGCTGAAAGTCGACGAAAAAAGCATAAAAAATAACTGTAGTTTCATCTAATTTACAGATATATATTTATTATGTATCTTACATATATCTTTCTATACAGTGTTACTATAGTAAATCACATTTAACGAATAAACAGTTCCCCAATGGAAATGGAACTAACTATGTAAGTAACTTTAGCCCTACGACTATGATAAAGTAGGGCTATATGTAATTATACAGACATATCTGTATAATTTAGCTTTAATAGTTAACAAGACTTCTTTAAATAGTTGTTTATCATGCAAAAATATGTGATATTTCTGCAGAAGGAAGGTACATATAGTGTAAATTTAAACATTATTGACCCACTGTGGCCAAGATTTAATCTCATTGTACAATGCCGAATTGTTAATTTTTGTTACTGATTTATCAATTAATAATTTATATTTTATCTTAATGTAGCCTAATTCCACCCCCGTGCGAATCAATTTTTGACAGGTAACAGTTTGAATCGATGTTGGTTTGATACTGTTAAATGTTCCAATAAATGCTATTAGTATACTTTGGCTATTGTAACTAGAAAAGAAAAAAATAGAGTAGCTGTTGATAGGTAGGTAAGTAAATCTTACTCATAATAACGATCCCCCTGAATTTTCCATCCTCGTCCTTCATAAACCGCACCATCACCTCCAACCAAAAAATTATAACCGATGTCAGCGAAACCTTTGCTTTCAATATCAAAAGTTTGAAGGTACCTGAAAATTAAAATAGTAATTAATCGTGACTTTAATAAAGATTATATAGTTCGTTATGTAACTTACCGGACATGCAATACGCATTGAGCATGAGATGAGCAATTTTCCGTTGCGGTCTGATGTATTATAACATATGGAACAGGAGTAATTAATTGTTCAGTAGCTTTAGCCGGCGGTTGAGCAACCCATTCGAAACGTGATGCTATTCGCAATTTACTGGCGTTGATTTGCTGGGGAGTGATATCTAAATGGGCATATACAGAATAATAGATCCTCCAGTAAGTTATAAGCAAATGAGGTGTACCTGGGTCATAATCATCTGACTTGATGATAGCTGGTCCAAGAACATTATCTTCACGAATTATTTGTTTATTTGGAAGATAATTAAGGGTAGCCACTGCAGTAATGACAATTAAGATAAGTGCAATAAGTGTTAACAAACTGCTAATATGTAACGGTTTACGTTTTACGTATTTTTCCAGGCGAATCAGTGCTGTAATTACAAGAATGTTCTATTATTTTACTTATAAGAAAAAGTAAAGGCAGAATTACTACTTTTACGCATTCTAGATAGTGGAACAGTTTGATTAGTAGTAGCAGCAGCAGCAGCTGATGTTGATTTAAATTCTTTAAATTTATCATTAGCTTTTATATTATAGCCGCCCATGCCATCTATTCGGTTATTATTAGATATTTCATCAATACTAACTCTATCAACCTCATCGTCATAATCATCATTAATTAATACAGAACTAGTACTATTATTAATATTATTATTTATATGCGCTGAACCATTTGCATATACAATTTGCTTAATTGTCACCGGCCCTTGATAAATATTTTTATCTCCGAAATGTACATCAGTTGAATTTTCAACGGAAATGTTTCCACCGCAATTGGTGAAATTCGTGAGGAAATCATCATCCCGAGAACATCCCAAATTTTGCAGTAATCCATCTTCATTTCTCTGCTGAAGAGTATAGTTGTCATTTTCATAATATCCACCATTATGTTTGTGATGGGTATCTTCTACTTTAGTCTCTTCTTTTTCCTGTTTTTTTTCAACTATTGGATTATTTTCTAATTGATTTTGTTTCGATGATTCAATTAAGGTCATAGCCAACTTAGAAAGTATAGTTAATTTTCATAGTTTTGTACGATTTCGTGTTCAGAAAAGTGGAAAAACTAAAAAAATGATGTAAAATTAATAAAATTATAGTTTTTTATATGCTTAAACCGTAAAACTCATCATTAGAATCATGTTGTGCACGAAAAGAACGGGTGGAAAAACTAAAAAGTAACCGTACACGTGTGTAGGCGTAATACACATTCTAATCGTGTGTACTACACGATTTCTAATATTTTGTTTTTTTTTCTTCATATCAGGCATGTCTGTAAATACTGACTAAATGTAATATGACCACCCTGTATCATCTTATTTGATAAATTTTACATGCGATGAGTAAACAACTTTGTAATCATAACATAGCTGTTATCATCTTTGTCCTGAATGTTCAAAAATACTTTGTGCATTTAAATTATATATTGTCGTAAGGATTAGTAAGGGAAATTTTTTGCAATATAAATTTTCTGTGATTAAGTATAAGAGATGTTCAAAAATAATGGCCAACTACAACTTACCTCCTTGTTTTACAATTATATACTTTGCCTCGTCAGTAGGCCATGAACTGCATAACGAAGAAATGAACCCCAACTTTGATCAATTAATTATGCTTGCTAATATAATAATGAACAAAGGTTTGAGCAGCCTAAAGACACATATATAAATTACGTCACAAAATATTATGTGGATTCCTCAGTAATCTTGTACTGCAAAGTTTCTGTTGCACTGGTTTTCATTTTAGTTAAAACATAATTCAATCTTTCACTTTACTGTTTCTCTTTTCCTTTCTTTTATTATTATTAAATAAATTGTTCGTTATTTAATTGCAAAGCAAACCAACTTTGTTTTGACTTTATTTTACTTAAAAGATTGCTTTAAACTGGTCAGTAAAGATGTGCAGACGCACTGTCGTCACAATGAAATTAAAATAATAATTGAAAAGCGACAAAAGTAACAATAGCGCATGAACTGGTTAAAGAAAAATTATTGCTATTATTATCCTCACTAATATTAATATATCCTTATATTTCGAATCGTCCTTAACTGCGCGCGTTTACATTCTTTTTTTTGTATTTATAATTCAGTAAATAGTAGTGGAATTATGTGTTAATAATTTGAGCTGTATTGTATAGTCAGTAAATAACCGAGACTCTCTAGTAAATAACGTAAATACACAATATATGTAACCAGTTAACGTACTGCCATGCGTTTCAGTATTTGTATAATTCTGATTACTAATCATAGCAACGGAATAATACCTAACAAATTAGATTGGCGGAAAATATGTTACTTATTTAATGTAGGGATAATTTATGGATTAAAACTTAAATCAATAATTGTGATTCTAGGATAACGATGTGAGAGATTGGGAAATTAATTGGTCGTAAAATTAATAAAAAAATATATTTATTTCTATTCGTTATATAAAAAATATATGAAAAATAATAGTCGTATTTTACCCTATACAGAACAGATATTGCTTTTTTATTATAAAATAAGCATTAACGTAAGACTAACATTTCCGTAGTGGTACACCCAATAACTGCACTTTTTCCGTTCAAATTATCTGATAAATTACGGTTCCTTTGCCCAATGTGACCAGGTTTTGATATCATTAAAAAATTGAACACCAGGACTTTCAGTTCCCGATAATTGTCGGGCAGTCAATAATTTATAATCATTTTTAATATAACCTAATTGTACACCCATTTCTATTAATTTCTTACAAGTAGTTATCACATGATCAGGCGGTTTGATATTCGTATAGGTTCCAATGACAGCTATTCCAATACTTCGGGCATTATATCTAAAAAATGTTGAATAATTAATGACCGTTTAGTGAGTAGCCATTAAACGTGTATTAATTTGTGTAATATTTACTATTAAAAGTAATTAGTCTTAAATTGATAAATTTCAAGTATTATTCTGTTTATCAAGGTAATAGTTTAATATCAGCGAAGCGAAGTTACAGATAACTCGTAGATCGTAACATTCTTCAGTATTCTGCCTCTTTTACTATATACTACCTGGAATGCATGTTGCAATCCTGAGCTTTTGTGCGACCTGTTATTTAATTATCACCGGTCTTTTATAAACATTCTTGTCCCGGAAATGTGATTATGCATATAACTGGAATGTTTAACGAAACCTAACGCAACTAGCGAAATTGCTGAAACTATTCCAGGTAGAATATACAGTTCCAGTGGACTAAAATAATATAAATCAAATACTTATATTTGATTACCGTTAACGTAATCAAAGTTACGTTTTTTGAAACGTAACGTAACACTAGATTCGTGATAAAAACTGGACCTAGAAAATGAATTGGTTTCTGCTAAATTGCCATCACTGAGTGCAGCTTAACCCATCCATTAATATTATGTTTGATGATTACTAAGTTAGGAAAATTAACTAAAATTCACTTAATAAGTGAATTTTTGCCATACCCGAATGCATGGGCACCTTCCACAGTCCATCCACGCCCCATATAAATATTTCCGTCACCGCCTATCAAAAAATTATAACCAATATCGTAGAATCCTCTACTTTGCTGATGAAAATCTTGTATAAATCTAAAAAAAAAAAAAAAACAAAAAGAAAAGGTAGGTAATCTTTTTTAACAAATATTCCTGTTTTTAAATATTTTTATTTTGCTTCTCAGAACAGATGCTCAAAGTTAGTTATTTATTATGTTATTTTCGTGTTAATGTTTATTTAAATAAAAAGCTCCGTGAGCTAAAAGAAAGAGCAAGACCAATACTGGGTAAAAACATATTCCCACAACAACTGCGCAGGTGATTAAAGAAAAAAAAAAAAAGATATGAATACATAATTACGTATAGAATTACTAAATTCTTTGGTTTGATATAGAGAGTGATCATCTTAAGAGTATAGACTGGCCATAACCTTCCTATAGATGAACGTTGTTGAAACACCAAGGTCCAATCGATAACTTTTGAATTAATCATCCTATGTATATATAAAAAGCTACTTGTACATGTAAATGTATTTTTATTTGTTGAATTTTATATTGCTTAGTTCAGGTAGACAATATTAACTCATGAGCACCACAATTAATTCATGAGAATTACAATAAGTTATTGGCTTAAATCTTTTCTATCTACATATAATCTTACCTTACCTAACATGTTGTATACATTCTATTAAAGATGAGCAACTTTCAGATGCTGTGTGATGCATTATAACATATGGCACAGGAGTTACTAATGGGGTTGTATCATTTGTTTGTGGTTGAGCACCCCATTCTAATCGAGGAATAATTCGAATTTCAAAATCTTTACCTGAGATGAGAAAAAAATGGTTTTACAGGAAAACAACAAGTAAATAATATCATTAAAAAGTTTAAATCTATCATAAAAAATGTTTAAATCTAGTATAGTGAAGTATCTTCACTATACTATTAATTAGAATTAGTGTACCTAAGTATTTAATAAGTAGAATGCTAATAAGTAGTAGACTGAATACTACAATGGATACAATCATACTGCTTCTGATTGGATGGTTTTTTACAATATGGTATAGCGGTGTGCATGCTGGAACAAAAGTAATTATGTCATTAAAATTAGGTGTTTTTAATTTATGCAAATATGTATTTAGGAAGACTAAAAATAACCTTTTTTCGGTCTGGTTGGTTACCAGTTATATACATAGAATGATAAAGATAAACAACCTTAGAATAGAAGATAAAGTTGTTTATTAAACGAATATTAACAGTTTATCTGCAGTGACAGCAAGGTCAATTTCAAAATGCTAATTACATTTTAAAAAATACGTTACTAAATATTTATAATTTTTGAGAATTTTATTACGCTCAAGTTTGCCTTGTAGCAGCACAACTTGGAGTTCTAGAAATTGTTCAATATATGGTAAGTACTGTTTTGTTAGCTCTAACAAAAGATTATAGCTAATTTATTAATAATGAATTTTACTTTTTGCGTTTAGGTCGCACGTGTACGAAATATACTTACATTTATTATTGCTCCTTTGTACTTCTGTTTTATTATCTACAAAACTAGCAGGTGGTTTCCCTCTATTTATTATATCACCTCCGCTATCAGTTTGATAAAATGAATCAATTTTGGTTTCCCCATTTTGCCTGTTATCTTTTTCCTGTGCGTTCTCTACTATTCCATGTTTCACCTGTTGCTTCTTGATTTTATATGGTTTACCATTTTTATAAATAATTTTCTCTAAAACTACTGGGCCTTGATAGATATTTTTATCACCGAAATAGACATCTTCTGAATTTTCAATACTCAAATTTGATACAACTTGTAGATTTTGTTCATTACGATTGCTGTTAGATGAGGTAGAAGTTGGTGTGTTGTATTTGGTGTTAGAATAGCTTAATGGTTGTACAGGGTACATTTCGGATGAAGAAGTCATTGGTGGTGGTCTAATCTATTATAAAAGAAAAATCAAATATAATTTATTTAAACAAAAAAAACTGTAGTCATACCTGCGCACTTTAATTAAAAAACTTCCGCAACGTTTTTCATCACTATTTTATAAGAAAATATTAATTTAACCAAAATTTAAACTTTCTATCCGAAGATAATTAAAAATCAGAAAACCGCTTTATCTGGCGCCATATAACAAAAAAAAACTTATTTAAGCGAATCGTTACAATAAAACATTACTAATTTTTACAGCAATTTAACATAATTTGGAAAAACCCAGAGCGAATAATAACACAACAGAGAATCTCCTTTTAATCATTCTACGAACAGCGCAAACCAACAAGTTTCAATGAAATTGACTGACTGTAAACCATTAGTTATATACACTTATACCATAGTATATTGATAGATATACTGTGATCATACCACGTGACTATTTATTTAAATATTTAATTGTTGAATAAAATAAATGCATTCAAGGTTGCCTAGCGTTGTAAATCTGATACTTGGTATTTATTACTAAAAGTTTCTTAAAATTTCTATACATATAGTGGAATAACACTGTTTTAAATTTTAATAAAACCTACCTAATATTTAATTTAGCAAATGTTCAATAGAATAGACTAATTAAATGTCAGTAAAATAATTTTAAGGTAAACAAAACTTGGAAAAATCATTGAAAAGAATTTACTCGGTAAATTCTAGGTAGCTCTAGGTTTTAATTCATCAAAACATGATCGAAGAAAGATTTGACTTTTTTTCTGGACATTGAAAAATTCATAGCCTTTACTCCAATCATAACCAACAGCATAAGCAAATATTTGTCCATTGTGATTAAATGCACATTTAGTTATTGATTGATCCATAACTTCAGATGCCTTTAGTTTTGTCCTAGCATCCTTATCCCAGAAACTGAAAGAGCCATCCGAACCTACGGTGGCTAAGGTTCCATGGACAGGATGAAAAGCAAGATCGTTAACAGCGTAAATATCCTGATAGCCATTGGGGGCTCCAGCAGACCGGTGACACTTAAATGTGAAGTTTTCTTTGGGATTAGTTGGATTGACATACTGGATAGCAACACGACCTTCTACTGAACCAAGAGCGTAGCCGGCTGGCTGCTTTTTCTTGTCTTTGAATATGGCAACACATCTATGTTGGTATTTTAAAGGGCTATCACCTTTTTTGAATTCTTGTGGTTTTCCTTCTAACTGATAAATGATTATCTGTCTACCAGCTGTACCAACAACGGCCATCGGATAATCAACATCAGCACAATAACAACGATCTGGTAAGTTAATGCTTAGCATTGGAGTTGGACTACGAGTATCCCAGAATTTAAGTGTTTTATCCCATGATCCAGTCATTAAACATGAGTAATTTGGTGTTTTAATCCATTTACAGGTTTTAACTGGAGCTTCATGTACAGCTACTTGTACGACTTGATCACTTGTCAAATCCCACATTTTAACTTGCTTGTCTCCACCGGCCATGAAAACTTTTGTTCCCTCATTGCTCCAGCATAATTCTAGTACGGGGCCACCACAAGCTTGCATAGATTTTGGAATACTAGTTCCATTTTGTTCAATTTCCCAACAACGGACATTATTATCCCAGCTACCCGCAATTAGAAAGGTTTGTGGTACCACCATCGGTGAAAAAGCCATGGCACTGACGGTATCATCAGGTGGTTGAACAACTTCATAATCATTCATGGGATTCATTGGATTGGTGGCTGTTGTTTTTGGAGTAAAGTTCCCCAAAGTTGATTGATTAAACATATTCAATAAAACAATTTCTCTCTTCTAATCTTTACTACAATTTGAAACGACGGCAATGTGTTCCTTTATATCTATATTTTGAATATTTTATGTGGTTTCCGTGCCTTAATGAATTAAAGTATCTTGAATTTAGATTTCCTTGTCGCAATTCAGTATCTATGAAGAATTTCTTCTAGTATTTTAATTTTTTTATGACTTGGGAAATAACATTTCTTTCCGAAAAGTTTTTGCCTTTCGGGCACCTTTCAATATCGTTTTATTCAGCAGTTCTTTATATTACCATTTTCAATTCCAACTTTATAGTAAAACTTTCCAGCATACACAGAAAATTCACAACAATTTTACACGTTGTATTCTAATTAGTAATCAAATATACAGATTTCCTAATCTTTGAATTTATTTTTTGTTCTCTCTCACACACCAACGCCGAACAAACGAAACATTTTGGTTTTTTAAATTTTGTTGTGTAAAATCAGTAGTGTTAATCTATAATCTGTGTGTAAAACAGAGATATATATGGTGTAAGGGCGAATACCCATTTGGCTCACCCTAACGGCGAGCACACACTTGTATTAATTTTTAAATCTTAAATCGCAAAATGAAGATTGCGCAGACGCTATCTTAATTTTTAGGAAAGGGAAACGAAGACTGCAGACGCTGTTGCCGATACTATTTTTAGGTGATAAGAAGATCGTTGGCTCGATTTTTTACGTTGAACTTATTAAGGACTTTTAAGTCCTTAGAGTCTTTTAAGTTCTCCATAGTTGGAACTATTACTTTCAAAATCAAATAAAAGTAGCGACAAATGCAATTTTGATTGAATGTTTATTTTCGATTTATTATATTGTGAAGCAGCTGTTGTTTTGGGGTTTCCTCCACTAAACCAGTTAAAGAAATTTCAAAACATAAGTTGTTCGATTCGATTCAATAGTTCAATGGAACAAAAAAGATATTAAAAATTAGGGAAGTAAAAAAATTTTGGTCACCAAAAAAATAATTTGGTGATATGTGTTTGATGAAATACAGTGATAACTATGGACGAAAAAGGAGTTTTTGTGCATTTAAAAGTGTTATAAAAATCAGAACCTGCTTGACTTTGAAAATGCTCTCCTACTGGGTTTTCTATACAATGGGAAATAATTAAAATTGCTTTTGTGTTGTGTGTTGGGTAAAATACATTCAACATTCAAAGATCTGGAAAAATGGATTTTGCATATTATGTAACTGTAACCTTTAAAGAAAATGTATTTATATTTCGACAAAGGTTATTGTATATTTCAGTAAATTATTTATTTTTTGTTTGTATATGAGATCTTAAATGTAGAAGTTAAGAATGAATACGTCTTAATACAGTTTCCATAAAATAAATCTTCCAGTAATATTTATTGTTTCATTTCGTAGCAAATTATCAATTGTATTATTTATTGTTTATTTACCTTCGTGGTTTGTAGTATGTGAAACAAAATAGATATTAATATATATTAAACATGAATGTTTAATAAACGAATTTAAATCAGAATTTTTGGCAAACAGTGAGTATAGTTTTATGTTTCGTTTACATTCAAATATCAACGTTCACTGTATCATGCGAGCAGTCTAGTTAGATTTATTTCTTCCTCCATAGCAGTTACCTGTGGTAAAGACCACAAGTTTTTGGATAACTTGGTAATTAATTCGATTAGCAATAAATGCAGATAATGTATTAATGGACAAATTTAATTTAATAATACTAATAACATGAGTTTGTTGTACCATTTAATTAAATCTCCACCATTATTTAATAAAGATTAAGTCGCTGCAATATTCATAACCCACAACTGAAATTCCTAAGATATTTTCATTTATATATATATGGTTGCAGAACGTTTATTATTAACACATATACATTAGTTATTAGTCTTATAATTATTTTATATTAATAAAGAGGGCAAAACATTTATTGCCTGTTGTTCTGGGATGATTTGTATAAAATATGTACATTGAAGTAATACGAGTTATTGTGTTATAAACAGAGTATTGTTATGTATGATTGTTATTGTATATTCACCTGCTATGAAATGAAACAATAAATATCACTGGAAGATTTATTTTATAAAAACTGTATTAAGACGTATTCATTCTTAACTTCTACATTTAAGATCTTATATACAAACAAAAAATAAATAATTTACTGAAATATACAATAACCTTTGTCTAAATATAAATACATTTTCTTTAAAGGTTACAGTTACATAATATGCAAAATCCATTTTTCCAGATCTTTGAATGTTGAATGTATCTTACCCAACACACAACACAAAAGCAATTTTAATTATTTCCCATTGTATAGAAAACCCAGTAGGAGAGCATTTTCAAAGTCAAGCAGGTTCTGATTTTTATAACACTTTTAAATGCACAAAAACTCCTTTTTCGTCCATAGTTATCACTGTATTTCATCAAACACATATCACCAAATTATTTTTTTGGTGACCAAAATTTTTTTACTTCCCTAATTTTTAATATCTTTTTTGTTCCATTGAACTATTGAATCGAATCGAACAACTTATTTTTTGAAATTTCTTTAACTGGTTTAGTGGAGGAAACCCCAAAACAACAGCTGCTTCACAATAAAATAAATCGAAAATAAACATTCAATCAAAATTGCATTTGTCGCTACTTTTATTTGATTTTGAAATAATAGTTCCAACTATGGAGAACTTAAAAGACTCTAAGGACTTAAAAGTCCTTAATAAGTTCAACGTAAAAAATCGAGCCAACGATCTTCTTATCACCTAAAAATAGTATCGGCAACACCGTCTGCAGTCCTCGTTTCCCTTTCCTAAAAATTAAGATAGCGTCTGCGCAATCTTCATTTTGCGATTTAAGATTTAAAAATTAATACAAGTGTGTCCTCGCCGTAAGATGTCAAAGTGACAGATAAAGCAAGCACGCGCAGCCAACAAATAAGCGATTTTCAACCTTATCGTTATAAAAATTTGATCAGCTGAAGATGCAGAGCTTCGCATTAAAAAATTTTAAAGTGTAGTTTGCCATGAAAAAATCGATTTTTTTAAAATATAAATGGGGAAAAAACATTGCTTAGTAGATAGTTAGATGTGATTAGCAGTTCATTCATAGTCCATATTTCATCCAACTTTTTTTTTATTTTTGGAACTTTTAATTCTTAATTTCTGTGTTTGTAACAAAGTGAAAGGACTAGTTTATGGAAGGAACGCACTCGAAAAACTTCTACAATGACTTAAATTGAAGAAGCGTTTTAAACTCTTTTCGAAAACGAATTTCATTCCTGTTCATAGAAGATTACTAGCTATTATAACTTGTTTATTATCAGCGTATGCACACTATGAATTATCTGATCATTGTTCTCATTGATTGTACAATATTAAATTGTAAATGTCTCTATTTTAACATAATTTATATATTACTCAGTAAATTTTGCAGCATTTTCAATTTATCGTTTCATTTCTTTGTAAAACATTGATTTTATGGAAAATAAATGATTTCCTAATTTTTTTTTTTTTGGATGTATATTAGTTGAGTCAATAACCAATATTATACAATTATCCACGAGACAAAAATTGATAAAGGATAACATACTTAGTAAGTATTGTTTATATACATATGCTGATTTAGCTAACATTTGAAGCAGTTTATTTCACAGTAAGTATATATTTCTGTTTAAATGAAATAATACCCGTTTAGTACATGTAAAACTTATTAGATTATTCTATTACTATATTATTAAATATCTAAATAATATAATTCCGTGGATAAACCTAAAAAAAAAGCTGAATTTCCCTGTAAAACTAAACTTTAAAATTTTCTAATACGGACCTCTGCATCAGCAGCAGGTCAAATTTTAATGACGATAGGGTTAAAAATCGCTTATTTTGTGGCTACACGCACTGGCTTTATCTGTCACTTTGATATCTGGCATCTTAGATTCAGCCAAATGGATGCTCCCTTAAAAGTCAATTTATTTATTAAATTTATTAATAGTAACTAATAAATTTTATTAATCTATGGTAGAAGTAGGAAAGTTTCCTACCATCGAATAGAACTATCGACATATCCAAGTATCGATAGTTTCTTAAAATCTAATCTAGCGACTAAAAACTAACAAAAAATTAAAAAAATAAAACCGATCTTAATTTTTCTTTTTCTATTTTCTATACTAAATTAGATATATAAGAGCAAGACAATATAAGTTATTTTATTATATATTTTTGGATTTTTTTTTAATACTATTTTTCAGCGTTGTGAATGATGCGAAAACCGCTAACAGAATTCGACGTGTTGCTTCAATTTCACTGCATGCCGAATGAAATGCTTTAACCAGAACAGTTTTTTAAAATTGTCAAAGTGGTTCGTATTTTGCTGCAGCAAAAATATTGCTAAATTTCGAAACTCTTCAGGTATATAAACCCCCCTTGAATAAAATCATGAAGGGTTTTCTGCAGCAATACAGATGCTCGGAAGTAAATGGGTGCGCAGCGGAATGACGGTAGTCGAAGTAGACTTGAATGAAACGCTTCAACTGACATTCACAGGATAAAATTTATGAAAGTAAATATGAAAAAATCAAAGATGAAACAAAATTTTGCTTTCGAAAGCAAAATTCGATTTTTTTTTTATTTGTTTAATTTTAAGAATGTGGTTAGTTAAGTAATAAGAAAATGAAATAAATTAAATAATTAATAAATACATATTGAATGTATTAGAATGAATACAATAAAACCATAAAAAAAACTTTTTCACGGTTTTTTTTTTTATAAATCGGTATTTAGATTTTCAGAACTTTTCAGGTACAGAAATATCCAGATCATTGTAAGAAACTCTGCTTTTATACTTTTTCTGTGCTTTCTGTCTGTAGCCTTTTAATTTAATTTTAATTTAAGTAACTTAACTGTTTAAGTTGCAATTGACTAACGACCCATCTCTACTAGTAGATCGTGTCGAGCCATATGTAGAGTTTATGGAGATCTATAATAGCCCTCCGTAGTAGTTTGATTTGATCTTGCGATCTTAACCAAAGATTACAATTGAATTTCATTGAATCGAATACAATTTTTAATTTATATTTTTTAAATAAGGGAAACTTGAAACTCCGTTCTCTTTTAATTTTATTTAAGCATGGAGTTGTTACAAAGCGAACTTGAAAATGAATTAAAAACATTTAGTTCTTTGCAAAAAGGTGAGTAATTAATTCTTTCTATATTATTTTCTGCTACTAAAATTAATTTTGCATTTGTTAAGTATTCGGAATTTATCTATGGAAAAACACGATTATTTTATAGATTTTCATCACTAATCTATTAATAAAAAGCATTGGTTATTTACATTCATTAATTAAACTGAAGCAGTTAGAACCACTAAACAGTTTATACGAAGTTTGATAACTTTCATACTCTACTCGCCTATTAATTGTTTTATGTTGGATCTGTTCTACTTATTCATTTGCTTCTAGAACTTCGAAAAGCAGTTTCCACTAGGCAACAATTGGATTCTCAATTAAATGAAAACGAACTTGTAAAAGAAGAATTAGATTTACAACCTGAAGATGGACGAGTATACAAATCAGTAGGACCATTACTAATTAAAACTGATCTAATTGATGCAAGACACAATGTTTCCAAACGTCTTGAGTATATAAATGGTGAAATAAAGAGGTTGGATGCCCAAATTTCATCATTGGATAAAGAACAAGATGCACAAAGAGAAAAATTACAGAAGTTGCAACTCCGACTTCAACAAGCTCGAATGAAACAAAATTAAAATACATTTTATCTTTAATTTTATTGACTAATTATTAATTAATTAACATTAAAGCTTTTTGCGTTACTACTAATTAATTTGCTAATGTAAAAGAATTACATAACAGTTTTTAGTAAATTTGACATATTTTGATTAAAAAAAGTATAAAATTGGCATATTCCAAGGTAAAAATTTATACTGAATTGACTTAAATTTCAAACAGAAACTATTCGAACTTATTAAGGGGAATATGTTAAAAATTTGAAATAGACAGATTTCCTAGGCACGAGGAAGAATGTGCAGAATAAAATGTCAGGTACAAAAGGTGGCAGTAAAATTTTTACGCATACGTGCAATAGTAATGAAGGCAGCTCCAATTATTTTTATAAATATAATAAAAAATCAATCTGTATTATAATTATGGAGAACTATTAAGATCTATCTTTTAGTCCTCCATTTATTATACCTATTATTATTTACCTATTTATTATTCGCAAGAGAGATGGTGAGTTATGAATTTCTATGAGAAATGGATGCAACAGGATTTTTGCGCAAGTTTTGTAATTGCAGTGAAGTTAGTCACTATTTTTTTGGTAATTTTTTCTTTTCCAAAATACTAATATTAATAAAATAGTCAAATACCTGTTATGGATAATATGGATTTATGTATATGATGTATAATTGTGTATTTATTGATTATTATTATCAGGAGTCATATGCACACGCAAATCTTGTATTTTACACGAATAGGAAAGAATAATAGGTCTATTATATTATAATCTATTCATTTTCCATTTCACCAGATGATTGTACCTGGTGATGGTTGTATCTTGGTACTAAACTAACTAGGTAACTACAATATTCAGCAGCGTAAGCCGCGTAAGGTACGTACGCGCACAATAACCTTGTATACGTGGCGACGTTTTACCATATTTTTCGGTCCACTCTATAGTTCATTTCTAGTTATATCTGTCATTTTTTAGCTCATATATATTAAACTCATTTGATTAGTTTATATCTCCTTCGTATTCGTTTATATTGAATGAGGTTTTGTACGTATGCATGTCAGCCGCGTCATCAAATCTTAATATTCGCTTTTTTTTGTATTGTTTAGCTGTAAATCGTGGCAGTTTTTCACTTGTTAATGTTACGAATTGAATTTAATATTAAAAATAATGGAACTTGTAAATGAATTATTTCAATCTCAATTTTATACAGTAATCCCTGTTATAATTGTTATAGCTGCTTGTATTTTATTATTTAGTTATTCTATAAGACCAGCTGAGGAACCGAAATTTTTCGTAACTGATGACAGGAAAACAACAGCTGGGAAGAAAAAAAAAATTAAAGAAAAGGTAATCTTTCCATATTTTCAATTTAATACATTCCAAAGTTTTGAAGATTTCAATTATTTTAAATAAAAAATATACTGGTAGTATTCATAATGACCTATGGGCTCCCAATATCTGTTTTATTATTTTATATGCAATTCTTGTTCAAGTTACATTTAATATTGAATAGTTTATATGAACAACTCTAGATTGTAGATTTAAGAGGTTTAACTGGTAAAGGATTGAGATCAGGATTTTTCCCTGGACTGTGCCTTTTTATTTATTGCCAAACAATGGCTGAAATTAAATTCCTATGTTTATTAATAATCCCAGATAATGCTGCTCTAGAGGGTTTATCCTGAGATTAAAAAAGCATGTGATTATCAAATATTTTTGGAGTGTTATCAATTTTTGTTCATATTTTTAATTAATGATTGCATATTCTGGCAGAATGTTGATCTTTGCCCTTGTTATAAGTATACTCTTATTATATTTTATCTCAATGTGAATATTAAATCAGTATTTGTATGAAAAAATTTATTATGCTACATACAATAGAGAGCCGCATCGTCAACAGCAAATGGACAGGTAGCAACAGGTGCTGCAAACAAATCAGAAAAATCACCTTCAAAAGAGAAAAAGAAGGCCTCAGAGTCAATAAGTAAAAAGGAAAAGATTGACAATAATGATAACATGAGGGACAGCAATAAAAAAGTTGAAACAATTGATAAATCTGAATCGAATGAAGCCAAGAAAAAGATTGGAAAGAAAATAACGCCAGTCGTAAAACCCGCGGATTTTGATGATGGAAATTGGGAAACTGTTTTGACTAAAGCCGACAAGAAAAAAAAAATTGAACAATCCCCCGTTAAAACCAAAAATAAAAAAAGTGAAAAACGCAAAAATAGTCAAATTAAAGATGAGGCAAATATTGAGTCAACGGTAATTTATTAAAATGAACATTTCTGTTCAATTGACTACTAAATTTTACGATTTCTATGTACAGGAAAACGAAGAAAGCAAATTGGAATCAGTGGAAGAAAAAGAAACAGAAACTGCCGAGCCGAAGAGCAAAAAAAGAAAAAGAACTAAGAAATCAAATAATCTTAATGAAGAAAATGGAACAGCTGTCACTGATCAGTCTAGTGATGATGTAAAAACTGCTATTGTCGCAACTAAGCCAGAAAAGCAAAAGAAAAGTGGAAAGAAAAAGGCGACTTCTTCTGGCACTGCTGAAGAGGAAAAAACAACCACAGTACCCGATAAGAAAACAGCTGTGACTGAACAGAATAAGAAAAAATCTGCTGAAGAGGAAAAAACAACCATAGCATCTGATAAGAAAACAGCTGTGACTGAAAAGAATAAGAAGAAATCTGCTGAAGGTAAGAAATCGGCAAAGCTTGATGGTGAGAGTGGTAAGAAAGGCAGTGGTAATAATGCTAATGCTAAAAAAAGCATAACAGAACCAAAGACGAATGCTACAAGCCTAAATAAAGTCGACAACAAGCAACAAACCGTGGCCAAAGAAAATAAGTCGGTAGAGAAACAAGATAAGTCTATTGCTAATCAAAAGAAAACTAAGAAACCACCTAAAGAAAGTAAGGATTCGGCAGTTACAGTTCCTGCTAAAAGTGAAGAACCTCCAAAATCTGAGGTATCCGCTTCGAAAGTTATCAAGGCCGCAAAGAAAACCGCAGCAGCGGCGCCTACGGCTGACGTTACGACAAAAAATCTTACCAACGGTAATGTTCCATCGTCTTCAGGTAATGGTGTTGGTGACCAATTAGAAAGTAAGTATGAAATATGAAATGAATGTAGGTAGTAGTTATATTATGAACTTGTAGAAACTACAACCGATGCAACTGTAAAGAAACCCAAGAAAAAAGTACGCAGGGACAACTAATAGTAGAAAGGCATATTATTATAATTAAAAAACAGTGCAGCTGATCAAAGCTGTTCAATTTATGATCCGTGATGGTAAGAAGGACGAAGTACGACATGGGAACACTTTTGTCACCCAATCTATGTATAAAAAAAACTGACAAAATAATCAACAAAATTACAAACAGTGGTGGCGCTAACTCGAGATCAGCAAATGATGATAATTATCTGATGATAAGTAAACTAAAAAAGTAAAACAGATAAGTTAATTATAATTAGACGAAATAGTTTTCTATCAGGCGATAATAATCCTAATAAAAATGTCTTATTTTTATTATGCATTACACTACGCTTACAGTATAACCTCGCTGATGTAAACTGTCTAACGTCGCCCTTCTAACCAGGTTTATTTCCACATTATCGAGTGTTGATCAATTTGTAGCAGTAGAAACTTCTCAGAAACAGATTCGATAAAAGATGCTTGTAAGAACTAACATTTTGGACTTCAATTGTCAGAGAACATAAGTTTATTGTTACGTCATAATGTCAATGACGTCAAATCTCGGTCGTCGTGAACTGTAATTCAACTGCAATTCCATACAATCTCAACGATATCGATTGATTTTGTCAGGATGATTACGATTCGAAAATATGAACAATAACATAATTTTATGTATGTAACTATACATTCTCAAACGTAAACGAATTTTAATGTACATTAGTGTGCACTGTGCACCTTTGAGCTAGATTAAACACTCTTGAGACTGCTCCATTTACACCATCGAGTTTATACTGTATTTCTTATTTTTGCTAAAGCTAAAAGTTTCTGGAGAAATTGTTATGTCTTTCTATACTATAGTAATATTAGGTTGGTAGCGGTTAAATATAGATTTATAGATATATTTAAAATTACGTTATTAAAAAAAAGAAAAGTAATAAAAAAAAGGCAAAATAAAGAAAAAAATTGAAAAACAACCAACTTTATGAATATCTGTTTTTGCTTTCCTATATATGTGTTGTGTCCAGGCAGGAAAGTTTCCAAATTGGCACATGTCCATACCGTCACACGTTTTCAAAGTGCTCGCAACTCTATCCCCATATTAATTTCATTCATAAAGTTGTTGATTGTTCAAAGAAATTTATATAAGCGATGTTAATCTAACAATCAAAAAATGTATGTGCTCCGTGCACATATGAGTACCATATATTATGCTTGTTAGTATGCATGTTTGTGTAATGGATGTGTGAGTGTGTGATAGTATTATTTTTATACATATAAGAAAACAAAAAGGAATATATTTTAGCTAATAATGTATATAATATTATGGATGCAATATAAATTGTTTGTACATTCCATCGAAGAAATGGTAGTTAGCTTCGTGTTTTAATAAGGAAGTGCTCTGTAACCGTCTGCTGCGCCCCCACCCCTCTATGTGCCAATATACTGATGTTTGGAATTTTAATTTAATAGAAACATGATTCACTAATTACAATAAGATAATTAAAGTTTTTAACCAAAAGTGTTTGAGGGGAGTTTATACTTTAATAATCAATAAGACTATGATTTTTTGTTTTGAAAAATGATACATTTTTTATACCAGTTGCCTTAAACTCAAAAAGTATATATATTTTTGCTTGAATAGTGTCTAAGTAATTTATATGATAATGAATTATGTATGTAGAATTGCTGTAAGTGTCTTCCACATATATCCTATAGTTTTTATTAATAAATTATCGTTTTTCCTTTCCTTTTGAAAAATTGATATTAATACATAGCGGTAATTATTAGTATGTTAATTTTGTAATTTAGTTTCGATTTCTGTTTTTATTTTTTTTTACACATTTTTTTCAATATTCCTAATACCTACGGTAATATTATAATTTACATTTTTCTTTTTTTGTTATCTAAAATAAACTTTTACAATATTATTTTTTCTTTGTTTCTTTTGATTTTCTGTTTTTCACTCTACCTACTTTTCCAGTTGTTATGTACGGCTGTGAAATAAAATTGTTTTTAATGTCAACGAAAAGAAATTTGTTCAGTATTTATAAGTGCCAAATTGGCTTCATTTGCGCCTTTATATTTTAACCATTCCTGTTCAATTCGTTTAATATACTACATTTTTTGGAAATAATTCATGAAATAAATATTTTTGGAAAACAAAGCTAGTTTTAATTAATACTTGTTACTCTTTTGCAAACAGCAAGCCACTGTATATAGGCGTATAAAAAATACAATTAACCCCATTTTGGCTGAAGAAAGGAAAAAATTAATCTGCATCAGATTTGTCGCAGTCACGCTAATGTACTACATTACCACCAATTTAGAACAATCATAATTAAATTTCGAATTTCTATTCCCTTTTTTCCTTGACATACATAACTTACTATACTCGGAATAGTTTAAGTTTACAGTGGATTATAGTCTGGAAAAAGAACTACATTTTTATATATCAATATATAATAGATATATATATCATTATTCTTGTGTAAGTGTGTCACTTGATCATTTTGTAATCAAGCACCCTGTGGAATTGATACTTGCTCAAATTACATGAAGCAATAAAAGGACTAACTCTCCTTCCCTTCTAATACCACACTACTTCAATAATGCCTAAATTCTAAAAGCAAATCGTAAGGGAAATTGGAGAGGGGATGTGTGTATAGATATGTGTTGATTTTCCATCTCCAAGGCAACAATACATACTTACGTAGGAATAGGTACAAATGGTACAATTCGATTACCTAAATAAAGGTTCCGTTTCTTTATCATATCCTTCCCTGTTGTCCCCATCTCCTCGAATCGCCATATATTATTATTCCATTATTTGGTTTAAATATATTCGTTTAAGTTATGGGTGCGATTTTGTAACTGATTTTCTATTTGGAATAATCATAGAAATTTTGATTTTGATTGTCTTTGAGTTATTTTTGTGCTGTTGTTTAGAATATTGGGAAATAGGTATATTTTCTAGTAAGTACAAAGATATTACACGTATATTATTAAATAGGACATAACTGATATAAAGTGTCACATTTTAATTCTCTTGTTCAATATACCATGCCCCTACAGGTTTACCTCTTGTATTAAATAAATAATATATATCCAGATATTGATTCACCCTGCATAATCGACCAGCATATATATAGTTACATAATTAAGACCAAAAAATTAATGCAATCTACATCCTTTTATTATTTTTTTAAATGAAAATGGAACTAGGGCGTGTTATCTTCATAGCACCCTGACTATTTAAACGTTATGTACATTTCAAATCCGTGTGACTTGGTGAAGTAAATAATTGCATAATAATAATTCATTCAATAAATATATATGTATTGTAATAACAAATATAAACAGTGCCATTCTTGTGCTTTCATTATTATTCATCAGCAATGCAAACCTCGGCAGCCCCAGCCGATTATTTATTTGCGATGAGGTATTATCTACCTCATCTGCACTAGAGACGTTATTATAAATTTGAAAATACAATACAAAAAGTAGTCTTGGAAATGCCATACTATAATGACCACAAAACCATTGTCACTGGTTGAAAGGAAAAAACAACAGTGGGCCAAAGAAAAAGGTAATATTAATCTAATATACATACGATTTGTTCATATTCTTTTGGTATCTGATTGTAGAAGAACTCGCCAATCTGGGGACCCCATTTAGACATAAGTCAGACGAAACATTTGAAAATCGGTAGGTACTTACATATATTTAAATACAATCACGACCTACGTGATTATGCTTACAGATTCAAGTAGACTTGATATAATACTCAATTTTTTCCCCCGATATAATCTCTCCTTTTGTTTAATTATTCTTAATTTTATCCAGATCGAAATATGGTTCCCGATTAATAATGATGCATAAACAGTTATCATTGGACAATTGCCCTAAAGAACAATCGCGCAGAAGCAGTTTACCGCCACTGTATAAAAACCAATACAGTTCCAATAATTTCGATTATCAAAAATCGGGCAGAAAAGATGATCGTGGAGGTGAAACATCAGGATATGGTAGTGATAACAATGCATCTCCTGAATATCGTCTTCCACCTGGTAATATTCATAATCAATGGTATTTGCAACAACATCAGCAGCAGCAACAACAAAGTGGTTATGAATCCTCGACAAGCCTTCGAGATGACAGGTATGACGTAAGTTATCCTCCATTCTCCATGGATAATTATTCTTAAATTTGTTTTAGGCCTAAATGGGGCGATAAAGGTGTTGGTTTAGGCAAATTTACATGGCAATCGAAAGAAGAACAATTCGATATTAACCACGAACCACCGAATTGGGTCAAAAGAGGTTTACAGGCTGATGGTGCAATTGTGGTGGCAAATTCATCGTCACCATCTGTCTCGCCGGAGGATCGTCAACATCAGTGTGAAGAACAAGAAAGACCATGTACTGGGTCTAGTTATTCAATGCAAAAGTCTGTTATTAAGCATTAAGTTGTGCATAATTTACAAATATAAAATGCCTTTATTTTAGAAGTCATATTCGAGGTCAAAATGTTCCACTCGATGCTGCTGAAATCGCTGAACGGGAACGAAAAAGACAAATTGCGTTGGCTCATCAAGATGCTATTCGACAACAATTACAGGAACGTGAAAAAAGGCGGCAAGAGGAACGTGAAAGACGAATCCAAGAGGAAAAAGAAGAAGATTTACGTATCGAAAGGGAACAGGAATATGAACGGCAAAAACGATTACAGGAAGCACGAGCACAACAAGAGAAACTGGAAAGGGACAAGAAACGAAAACAAGCGATTCAGGAGGCAGTAGAATTGGCTGAAAAAGAAGCGCAGATGGAAAAGATGCGATTGAAAATGATGAAAAAAAACACGAACATAGATCGAAACATCACCGAAAATGTGAAAGAAGTAGAAAAATTAAATGAGGAAAACGAAGGAAGAAAATTGTTGCCCAATAAAGAACAGTTAAATAATTCCAAGGAAACAGTAGCTCCAATTAAAAGTAACGAAATTATAAAAGAAATTACTAATAATTTAATAGATATGCCAGAAAATAAGCAGCCTGCTTCGTCTGTTGCTAGTGAAGCAGTAAACAACGAGAGAAATATTTCTCCAGTTCAAGCATCACCAAGACATCGAATGTCCGAACAATTTAACTACTTATTACAACCATCCATGACTGATAATAATATACATAATTTTCATTATGCTCTTCTAATACCCACCGCAGCAGCTCAATATCCTATTGCAATCCCTGTTAATTTAACACAATCAACAGAGTCAATACGAACTGAAAATCGACTACTAACTCCTACTAGATATAGAAATAATATACGGAAATGTGACAGCAGTACTCAAACTGATGATAACAACATGAACGATTCATCTTGTTCGTCAGCTGTTGCTACAGCGGAAAATGTTAAGGAGAAATATCTTCGAGAAAAACTGACAAATTTGGATTTGAATGAAGACAAAAGAATAATGTTTCGTAGAAGCAGAAGTGAAAATGCCGATGAACGTCCGAAATGGGGTGTAAATCGACCGCCTACACGTTATTTGAAACAAAGTGAGAAAGATCCACTCTATTTACGTCGTAAATTGAGACAGAAACGTGAAGTGGTATCGAATAAAAGTTACGATGAAAAGAATTCAAGTGACGACAGCCAAACAGGCACGACACCACGTCGATACAGGAAAAAAGAAATAATTGAGAAACGTACATCTAGAGCACGATGGAGAAATTTGCATACTGGCCAATTGGAACAACTTAATTCTATTAGCAGTAGGGACATGGGATACCAACAAAGGGAGTTAATTCCATTGGAAAGTGACAAAGATCAATTGTATTATAAGTGTTGTTGTGTGTGTAGGTGTAGACGTCATCATCATCATCATCATCATCACCATCATAACCAGCTGCATGAAAATTGCAGTAGTGGCGTGGATATCTTAAAAATTCCAGATATAGAAACTCCAACTTTATCATGATGATGCTAAAATAGATTCATTTCAAGAATTGAATAGAACTGATAATGACAATCACTTAAACGTACTCAATAAATTGCAGTCATTGCGTAATGGGTTGACTGTCGAGCAAAATAAATGGGAGGCGGGTGAGCTTAATCCGCATGACCGGTCTCCTAACAAATTTCCATCTCCTAATCATTTATAGATATAAGATTACGGATGCAATTCAGATTTCATATTTTTTGGTCTTAACCGCGTTAATCTGATAAATAATTTATTATTCAGAATTCTTTTCTAAATAAAAAACAGATAAAAAAAACTATGGATGATTTTCTAACAAAGAAAAAAGAAGCTGTTCCAATTTTGGATTTGTCGCTGACCACATGTAGTTCCAAAGAGGAATTCCGCCAGTTAATGGAGAAAATCCCAGATTTTAAAATCCGACCGGAAAAAGTGTCAGAAGAGCAAATTAAGATACGTGAGAAAAGTTTCAAATTTAAATCCAGCAAAAAAGAAATTAAGAAACAAATGAAAGAAAAATATTCATTCATGAATCCATTGCCTGTTGAAATGCAAAAATTAAAAATAGATGATTTGGCTAAAGTCTCCATTGATTGGAGAATGTTGACCACTTGTAGACCGAAAAATAAAATGGAAGAAGAATATTTTTCCAGGTAAAATTCCCTGTTTCTGCTCAATTAATTTTTAGGTCTAACCAACTACGTGTTATATACATGTCTATTTTTGTCATTGATTGTGTAAACATGTTTTTCGTTTCAGAATAGTAGAATTGGCAAAATTACAAACCAAAGCTCGAGAAAATGAAAAGCGTCGTTATCAATTGGATCCTCAAATACGAAAAATAAAAAATAAATCTGGTGTGGTTGAAAAACGAGTCGTTTCTTGTAAAGAATGTAAAGAAGATTTTTGCGATGGTAAATTAATTCCGGATCTGAAGAGATCCGGGATACGACTTATTAAACTCAATTTAGCTCAGATTTACATTCATTGCCCAAAATCAAATAATTTCAAATAGTTATTAATTTTACTGTTTCTTGTAGGAAAAGTTTGCGTTAAAATCGCTTATGATTCATTTGTTAGACAAATTAATTTGCCACAACAAGTAACATCACAGAAGACCGATCCCACAAATTCAGCGATCAAAAAAGATAAAAAGAAGACGAAACAAAAGTCTCCAATTAAAACAGAAATAAAATCTCGTTCGAAAAGTCGAACAAAAAGAAAAGATAAAAGTACAAAATCGAAAAGTCCAAAGAATCGAAGTCCCTCAAAATCTAAACACAAAGAGAATAGTAACGTGATGAAACAAAATATTTAAAGGGTTGTTGAAATAGAAAATGAAACGAATATCTGCTCGTTTTTTTTTTTAATAAATTTGTAATATTATTTTTGCAAATACATAAATCTTAAAATCTAATTTGTAAATAAATTATTAAAATCCTTAAAATTGTCTTATTAATATCACATTTCTGACGTGGATATTATAAGCCACATTTTTCTTATAGTATACCTAATGCTTAATCTATATGGATAACTAATAATTTAATGACAATTAAAAAAGAATGAAATACCCAATAAAACACTATCAAGGAACTAAAATAATAAGCAAAATAATGAGAGCCAGAAATAAAAAAAATTTAAAGTCCGCGACTTACAATCAAACTTGAGTAATTCGCCACTATAGTCTGATCACTAACAATCTAGGCAAGAGTTTTAGCAATCGTTGCAATAACAAAACTAGAAGTGTCGTTAAAATTATCACCAGATTTGTGGGTAAGACTTAGGATGGAACTATTCAAATACGCAAACGTAAATTTTGTTTCGTAAACATAGGTTTAATTACTAAAAGTTAACTACACGGTTATATAATTTTTTAATTCGTAATGAGAAACTAAGTATTAGCATTGAAACGAAATTTATTAAAATAATCGAAAGATCTCAGTCATCAATTTTACTAAAAAAACGCTAAAAATAACTAATAGATAATAAACAAATTATAAATAAACAATTTAAATATGCACAAAAAATTATCATCAAAAATGAATAGTTTGTTTAACGTAACCAAATGTAGTTGGTTACGTCCCATTTCTCATTCGATCGAAATGAGATTGTGATTAAAGCGCAAGCGCGTTCTTAATAGGTAAAAGTTGGGCACTTTATGTTTTGCATTAAGTTTACGCAGTTGGATAATTCCACTCTTAGAGTGAAAGACAGTTGCTAATAATAATAACAATATTTATATTTCGGTACAATGTTGCTTTGTCTCTAGTTAAGACAAGCAACGTCTTAGTTTTGGTCTTTAGCTGTTTTATTTGTCAGCCATCTGACCTGCCATGCCTGTATGCCTGCCATTATAGATTGTGAACAGACTATAGATCTTTCACAATATTATTTCATACATTATGCTTCTCTTGTTTAATAAATTCAATTAAATTTTCATTAAAAATAAAATGAACAAATAAACAAAGAAAATAAATAAGTATAAATGCTATTTAAAATAAATCAAATTAATGTACTATTTAAGTACATCGGTTGCAAAATAATATAACACACCGCCATTTTCTGAATTGGACAACATCCAGAAATAAAACTGGCGTAAGAAAAAAAATTAAGTAACGAAAGTTAAGTCTGCAGCGATAAATCTTTATCGCAAGTGTAGTACGTGGGCAACCACAATAAAATAGCGCTGAATGCAGATTTTTAGTTGATTCATGAAGTTAAAATAGGTGCTGCTATATGTATGGGTAGATAAATTAAATAACAATAGAAGATGCAACCAAAATTTACGAGTTCTGTTTTGCATGGTTTAAAAGCCTGTTTTATACTATGAAATTTTATTGTACAGGAAAATTGTAAACCATTTTATTGCAGGTGTTTTATATTTGATTTGTATCAAATGTTTCAATTTTTCTGTTTTACACTATACAATAAAATTGCATATTATGAAACAGGTTTAAAATATCCAGAATCTAAATATTTAAACTATAAATCTAATTCTGGATGATATAAAATGCAATGCAAGTATGCAAATTACATTAAATTAAAGTCGATTGCTATTTTTTATATATTTTTTATTTTTGGTAATGATTATCTAAAACGAACCATAAAACTGGTTTATCAAAAACATGCCAAAAAATTAAATTCAAATGAAAATAAACATTCATTTTCTGGCTTTTTAGGAACTACAATTAGGTTTTTTCCTTCAAAGTTAGTAATTTTGCTATGTTAACTAAAATTTTATTTATTGTAAATAAATAAATCGCGACTTTATTTTACAGCTTGAACATATGTATATATGGAGCCGTGACCTTTGCATTTATCAAATGTTAGTGCTCGACATCAATTAGTAATTTTTAATTTACAATGGAAGTGAACAACATAAATTTTTGACATATTTAACGTTTTCGGTTTTTTATATAAAGTAATTATATAATTATAAAAATATTGTAATGTTTAAAGTTCAGTTCCAATTATGAACATTCAATTTTTACAGTGTGACTATTTAGCGGTTACTACTGTGCTATTTAATTAGCAAATTAATACAAATTTTAAAATACATAAAAACTGTATAACGTTTTCTAAAAAACAAAACAAACGTAAATGATGAAATTTATTATAATATTAATAATAAATAAAATTGAAATATCGCCGAATAAAAATAAGACCTAGTCTTCAAATTACGCACGTTCCATGTAACTACCTGTTAAAAATTTATCGTTGTTCATTGCTATTCCAAAAATTGATATGCCGATTCTCCGAATTCTGAATATTAGGGTAATATTCTATGCACAGTTGCTAAATATTAACACTGCGCCGGACTTTTTTCTTGAACACGCGCAGAATCGTGTCCAAGAATAGAGGCTATGGTGAGATAGTGAGAATGATTTTTTTATGTAGACCTGAATATATACGTTGATTATATAAATTTGCAAGTTAAGTTATGGGTTTTTTGGAATTTGTAACGAGAAGACACTGATTTTAATTTTATTTTTGTAACATTCGAAATCTCCGATAAAAAATATAAGTGGACTTATATTTTTAATAAATTAGCTGCCAATTAAATTAATTTTAATTGAAATAAAAATGCATCTGGCAACAGTGCTTTTTTGTTTCAGAGCAAACTTATCAAGATCGATCCGTTTAGCTGTTACAAGCGTATCAGAAATTCATATGGCTTCTCCAAAAAAAAAGAAAATGAAATGTATTGAACTAATTTAACCAATTAATTCATGAATTAATCATTCAATTTAATTGTTAGTTAATTAATACTTAATATTTCACAGCCTATTTTTCATCTTCGATCCATCTTTATTAATAAGTATCTTCGCCACTATTTTCCATTTCAGATAAAAGTGTTTTACGATCTTCTGGATGATGAAGTTTCTCTCTGAAACCAGGTGGTTCAAAACAAGGCTACAAAACAAAATATAAATATCACGTTTAGCAAAAAAAGAAAACGAATGGAAAACGTACTGTTTCGCAAACATTCATATTACAACAATTTTCAATTGTAATCTCACAGTGTTCAGTGGCTGTTTGATGAGGGCGATACGTTAAAGGGGTGACATTTTTATTGACAATAATTCGTTTCTTCACCAGTGGTCGTTTACGTCTTTTCATTATTAAACAAACTGATAAAACAACCACGGATATTACTGATACTGACGATATTAGAATCATGACAATAAATTTTGTATCTGTAGTGTAATTATCCCAAAGTAGTGAATCGTTTGTTAGATCTAAACGTGGGTAAAGAAACGATGTTGACAGATTGTTCTTTGAAATGACATAACTGTGATTTTCGCATCTAAAATTGAATAAAAAAATATTAATTTACATATTAGATTAAAATATTAATCTCATCGGGGTACTTACCGGCAAATTAAATCTCTACTTTTCGAGATTAAAAAGTCATTTTTTACAATGCTTTCCTTACAGTACATCAAGCATAGATTGGTGAATTCTGTACTAATTTCACATCTGGCACCAGTTGAATGTTTAGGGCAATGACACTGTGGTATAACATCGCCACTAAAAGTTAAATAATTTGAGAAATCGATATTTTTATGATTATATTCTATGCAAGTAAATTCGATAAGTTAATCAAGTTAAACATGCTAATAAGTACCTACCTAACATAGCTACATACACCGCCGTTTAAACAATACTTATTGCACATATCCAATTCACATCTTGAACCACCGAAACCTTTCCAACAATGACAATGTGGGTAGCCTTTGAACGATAGCTGACAAGTGCCATGAATACAGTAATTATGACAATTATCAATTTCGCAATATTGACCAACAAAACCATTTCTACAGTGACATGAACCACCTTCGAGAAATGATGTGAATTTTAATTAAAAGATTCAAAATAAAGAACATCTATTTTAATAATACCTTTTTCCAGTTCGCCACCATTTAAACATTCCAATATTTTGTTTGGTTTAAATTCAGGAACAGTTTCGAAAAACTCCTCATTTACACCGCCATACTTCTCTATAGCCAATTCCAGTTCTTTACAATCTGGATAACTACGAATTTGAATGTTTTTCGTAATAATACCCATTGGCGTTTCATCGAATTCTTTAATTTTTTCCGGCGTTGAACCTTTTTCTTTTTTAAAATATCTCCATAGTGCATTATTATTAACATCTGTCCAATAGACTGATGTCTCATCCACGGCGATACTAAACGGTTTCGTATGAGTACCCTCATAGATTATTTCCCTTTCATGTCCATCTAAATTGGCACTATCTATACGATAGTAAATTCCTTCACGCATATCGCCCCAATATAATCGTTGAGTTTTATAATCAATCGCGATACCGGATGGTAAACTTAAATCGGTATCGATAAGAATCTCATGATGGGAACCATTCAATGTCGCTCTTTCAATTGTTGGATGGTAAACATCGGAATTGGTCCAATAGATATATCTAGAAAAAAAAAAATTTTAATCACTTGTTTACTATAACAGAACAAAAACTAAGTTTGACTACTCTGGATCTGTGATCAAATGTGTCTTAATGGTCATATATATAGTTATACCATTGCACGATTATATATATATTTACCTTCGGCACACATCAATAGCAATATCTTTAGGTATTTTATTGCTGAAGGCGAATAGTAAATGTGGCTCGGAATTCGTTTGATTTAAACGAATATAATTTATTGTTCTATTTACTGAATCCGTCCAGTAGAGAACGTCTTCAATTGGATCTATAGCTAAACCCTAGAAAAAATTACTCTTGAAAATTGCGAAACTGTGATTTGTTTAAGGGCAACTTGAATTGATGATTTAGGATATCAAAATTTAACATAAAATGTACTTTGGAAATCATCTACATATTCAAGAAATAATTGGAGAGTCACTAAATTTGATCTCAGAATTAAAATTCTCCAGATACAGTCGTGAATTATCTTACCTGTACATCATCAGGAAGATCAGGTATAATAGGTACGATTTCAGTCTCTTTAGTTAATTCTACAGTGAAAATTGTATCATTTGCTTGATCCATATCACTGACCACAAATTGATGTCGAATCGCATCAAAGGTTAGTGCTTTTAATTTTGTAAATTGTTCGACTGTTGAACCGATAAGTGTGCCATTCGATTGAAGTAAAACAATTCGGTCGTTGATTACAACAGCAATTTCTAGAATGAAAAATAAATTATATATTTAATATGACTTCAAATTAAGTATCTGTACATAGACATACTATCTGTACATATATATACATACATAACATTAATTCGATGCAAATTAAGAATAAAAATGACAAGTTTAAAATGAATCTAGTTTTAACCGGAATATTGATAATTTTACACATGGATTAAAAATTAAAATTAAGATTTAAATAGCTTTTTTTGTGGGTATAGGTATGTTAAGTAAAAGCTAGTAGAATAAGTTAGCTTATTCTACTTTTTCCTTGCATCTTCAAGTTACCGTTATGATGATCTTTTGATCGAAATTTGATGGTCACTTTTTATTTTATTGGCGGTGCCAATCAATAAATATTCAATATATGTACGTATATACACAGTCCATAGACCATTTTGTTTAAATTTAGTACAACAATAAATAAATTAAATCCAATGGGCATTTATTTCCATTTTTTTCCCCCTCTTATCTGATTTGTCGCTAATAATAATTATAAATAAATAATAATCGATAATAGACTTGTTTTGAATTTTAAAGAACTAATTAATTTCACCTAGTATATGTGTGGATATTAATTAAGTTGGAATAATAACTTAGCTGTAACCTAAGATCAATTCTAAAAATCAAGAATTTGATACATTCGATGAATTCACACAGAACAAAGAGAATGGTGAATAACATGAGAAAATTCTGGAATGTTTTTTTTTAATTACCCAGTTATCTTATAGATACATATAACATGTTATACATATACATACATACATATATCGAATAATTAATTGTAATTTTTTATTCTAATAATTAATAAATATGTATCAGTTATTTGTTTATTAAATGCTTTCAATAAATTTCACATCATTCTTTATTATGTTATTGTTTATTGTTTTCTTGTAAGACGGGATCTTGAAAATTCCCTAAGATTATGCAAGTGAAAAATATTAAAACAAAACTTCTATAAATCTAGAATAATATTATTTATTTTGATAGATATTATATCTATTGTTGGAGATATAAAATGTAAATATTATTAAGCATATAAACTAAAGTGATGTACGTATGTATATGTATGTAAATAAAGGTCAAAGAGAAATTTAATCTCAAATAAGTATACCCCAATAATTGGTGCCAGTGCCAAATATTTATGGACTGTTCGATTATTAAGGGATTATTTAATCATCTAGACCTTTCTGATATGGCATAAGTAAGAAGTTGTGATTAAAAACTTTTTAAATATATCAAAGATTACATTTTTGAACCATTTAGAATTAGGTTTAAAAAGTACCCGCGCTTTTACTTTTAATTATAATTCTAATCACTCCCCATCACGTTCCAGGAACTTCTCGTCCCTAAATATATTGGTAACATTTATCTACTCATACTTATTTGATATGTTTATCTCATAGGGTTTATATAACATACCAAAATCAGTTGCCTAATCTTTAGTGCCTTAACTGTATAGTATGTTTTTATAATACAAGGTCACAGCTTACTGCATTTTTTGAGATAAACTACATAAATATGGCAACTAAACCATTCACATAAGCCCATACACATATTTAAGTTTCGAATAAACAATTGGATTTCATTTTTTTAAAATAAGAAAATGAATAATATCCGTACGTCTGAAGTACGCGAGATATTTTTTTTTTATTCGGATCGATCAAGTCGCCTGACCGATGTCCTATGAATATCTACTTATGTCAGGCGACGGACGTATATTTAAATATACATATTGTAAAAATGTTGAAATTGGAATTGCATAATTTCCTGCTGCCTACCTACACAGATGATTGTGTATGCTATACTATGCAAATCTATAATGTGCGCCTATATCAACAACAATCGGTGCGGTAGAGTAGAGGCAGGAAAACGAAGCATGCAAAATGCATATTTTTGTCATCTAGAAAAAAAAAAAAAAAAAGAATTTTTGATGACAATATAACTCAAATTTCAATTGTGGGTACGTGACAATTTTCACGATTGTTTTTTTTTTTTTTTTTAATTTAAAATACATATGATAGAGAATACATTACATACTTGAATGGCTCAGGTAATGTAATTAGGCAGAGAAATATGTACAGATTCCAGGCCAACGGTATAGACATGGGGAACATTTTTTATTCACGAATGTATTTTGTACATTCCTTACAACGTTCAAAATCAAGTAGGTGTCCAGAATCTAAAAGTGAACTTTATTGAATGACAATAACAATTTAGCGAGGAGTATAGACGAAGTTAGACAGTCAGTAACATAAAATTATGTTAGTTACTTAATGAGAGCATATCCATCAGACTTTTCTACTTTTCAGTGCATTATGTTGACATTGGCAGTACTTAGTGTTCTAGGACAGTAAGTAAATTACTACTGACCAAAATAACGATTGTGCAATAAGCTTATTAAACAACACTATCATATCTATAGAACAATTTATACATGATTAAGTAAATGTTGGTTTATTGATTATAAAGAAGAAAAGTAAGTAAGGGTAAATAAAAATAAGTGACAATCTGCTCCAGGAAACAGGGCCCTGAAGGTTCTCCGCACGCTATGATCGACCTACATTTAACGAATATTTATTTGTCTATTTTAATTGGATTGTTTTTCGATAGGAAATATTTGTATTAGTCACCAATTAAATGATGTAGGTGACAATGAGATAATTAAAAATGAAACCTTACAGTTATGTAAGTAGAGGTAGTATTCATTATTCTGTCTTCACATTTTATTTTGACGAAAATCAAAAAAAAATTATTTTTTAGGCCTGGATATTTTCATAGTATAATTCTAGGAAGTTTCCTTGTTTTGTTTATAACATAGACTTTGAAATAGTAGTAATAATAATCAATCAGTATATTAATTATTAATTTATTAATTAAAAGCCATACATAAAACATATATTCTAATGAAATACATAAAATTAAATAGTATATCGTAAAACTTAATGTAGGTATTCTAGTTCTTACATATATTATATCCTGATATGTGCATATCTGTATATTGTACATGTAGTTTGTAAAGGGGGTATTTGTAAAGGCCCTATTGTGATCAAAAGAAATGGTATTTCGAATATCTTGCCAGTACTAGATTTAAAAAAATGTGCTGTACTGTTACGCGCTGAGCATAACACTGAAACTCAAAAAAACAAAGCTATGTGTGTAATGATCAATTTTTTGTTATGAAAATATAGTGTGCTACGACGATCTCCTATAATTTTGTTATGTTATTTTAATGCATTACAAAGATGGATAAATAATATGGTCGCGGGGTCGGTGGTTTCATTGTCAAATCAAATAGGCTGCGTCAGTTTACTTTATTAATAACCATATAGCGGTACCCAACTGGTTTTTTAAAAATAAATTTTCATATTTTAATATTCCAAGTTCAAAGTTAGAAAAAATGTAACAAATAGTGTGTATATTGAAACGAAAACAAATGAGTAACAGTAATTTCTATATTATAGCGCGGTCACTGCAGCAGGAAACTTATCCTTATACTATTAGTATTAAGTATTACATACTTATCTATGAACGATCTACGTGTACAAGGTAAAGGTGAAATTGTGTAGTAGCTGTACTAATACTTACTTGTTATTTTAAATCTAATCAGGAGGAGTTGAAGCTCTAATAAAAAAAATGATCTTGAAAAATCCACCAATGAAATTTCAATTTCATTGGAGCAAAATGGTAGATTCCGGATTGAATTTGAAAATACGAACATATATTAACTATTTTTATTGTATACATAGTAAATTTGCGGTGTACAAGTGGTAAGATTTATTGGAAAGGAAATACAGTTTCAGTCATAAACGTGCAACTATATGTATGAGTATTTATGCAACCTAATATACACAATACATACAAACTAATGAATTTTCGTTCTTAGAGTAGATATATGATGATGCTAGCAGCTATACTGAATATCTAGATTTTTGCTGATAAAATGAGTAATATATTTATCAAATTCCTTTATTTATATTACGATGATTATCTGATTGTGAATTATGTAAGTAATGAAATGAAATGAACACAGTTATTTATGAATTTAGACACGTGTGTCTAGATTGGGCTGAAAACGTGCATAGGATTTCTTTTGAAACAGTATTTGGCATCCTAAATGTAAAAAATTAATTACATTGTTTTAAGAAAAATACTTATCATGCAGGAACTTATTATATTATGTTAATTAAAATTCGCTATTTTTTACCATTTTTCAACATTTCAAAGGTGAATAATCTTCAATTAATTGAAAAGTTGTTTCATTTAATTAATAAATAATAGTAAGAATAAATTCTAACATGATTTAATTAATTCGTATATTACTAAAGCTTGATTAATATGTGCACGAACCAAAAATTTAAAATTATTAATAGACAAAAAATGAAACTAATTTTAATTACTTTCATGGTCATAATTCATATACTTTCCTCGTCATAGTAAAAAAAAAATTATGTAATGATAATGAATGAATGTATGCCACTGCTTCGTTCTACGTAAGTTAACCTGATTACAAATTTTCTAAAATATTTAATGAAACGAAAATTAATAGAAAAGTAATCATTAATTCATCATGAATTCATTAAAAAACTATGAGGGCCTACGTGACGAAGAATACATGTGATATGGCCGCGCGCGGGCAGGCGGGCGGCAAAAGCGCTAAAATTTCTGCCAAATTCAAATTTTCGCACTCACCCCAATCCCGATGTTCCTTATCATTATTACGGTCATAACTTCCTGCCACTATATTCCACCACCATATGAAACAAACTATTAGAAATTTAATTAACATTTTACACTAGTAATTTTTTACTGTCTAATAAAAAGTAAAGAGAGAAAAGAAATAATATGGGAAATTAAATAGAAGGGAATAAACACAAACAAAATAGCGGTCTCTAGAAGATAGAAATTACACCAACGGCGGCAAGACGAGCAATCGCAATGTTTCCGAGCGATTTTTCTTTCTTATAACCATTGACGTCCTCTTCAGGCCACGTGCTCAACGAATCAGTAGCGCTACTAGACATTTTTACAAATCAAATTTAATTAAATCAAATATCCATAATAAACAAACATAATACAGTACAAGTTTTGCACACGAACAACAAAACGAAATCCTCTTGAAATTTAAAAAAAATCAAATCAACTTAAAAAAGCAAATAAATTGTTGTAATAAAAAAAAAATGACAACCTCGAATTAAATAATTCTCGATAATAGAGAAGTATTTCTATTGACATCACTGTTACATTTAGGTAGTGACAAATTTTATAAACGAAAAGAAAAAGTTATTAATGCCTATAGGGTGCAAGATGCAGTTTCTGCAATTCAACATGTTCCATGTATATAAACACTTCGGAATGCTCAAACATATAAATAATCATAATGATTATAAATGTAAACAAATACTGGTTACTATGGCAACAAAAAATATCTTCACCTTGTGGTAACGATGTATAAAAATACATTTAGTAATATTAAATATATGTATGAAGACAACTTTGATATCCTCAAATAATATGTTAACAAGCAAGTTAAAAAGTAATAAATAATTGATATGTTGTGATTATTCCCATTAATTAAATGATAATAATAATCAATCAAATAATAATAACATTAAGTGAAAAATAATAGTCTGTTATAATTCTTGGGATATTAAAATTATATATAGAAGGCGAGAATTTTAATTTGGTAATAAAAATTGATGCTATCATTATGTATTTTGATATAGTTATGTATTTAAAGCTTTACTAAAATGTATTTTTAATTGATTATAATTTGCGGAATTGGGAGCTCCAATGTTAAATATTCGAGCAATACTTTTTTTAAAACGATAATAAACTAGACAATACAATAATAATAGGCAATCAGAATTTACCATAATATCTGTTTCAGTGTGAAATGCCCGTTGTAAGACAACCCCCATTTCCAACTCGTAGTACAATACTGTTATAATTTATAATATCTTAAGAAACCGACGTTTTAAGGTAAAAGTTTTTTAAAACCTACCGTGAAACATATGATTAATTAGGTATTACTATAATGTCTAATTTCAAATTTCATATTGTATCAAAACTATAAAATTAATTTTATTTATTCAATTTGCTTATCTCCAATTTTAGCACATCATTGTTGTAATCCTAATTGCTGATAAATAAATTATAATATTAATAATAGAATATAAAAAACTGCATGTGCTCATTTACTTCAAATTAATGCAATCACCGTTTTGATTAGGTGATTCAAGTATATCTGGAATAACTTCATATTTACAAGATTGAATTGTATCGTCATGAGCATGCTGAAAGCTTTGACCAATGTAGAATACTTTCTGATGAATTTTTAATTCACCCTCTTAGATAGAAATGATAGAATGTTAGAGAAGACATATAGAAAATTTATCCGTCGATGTTCACTTTCTATGATCGGTTTTAGAGTTTTAGGATACAGAAGTACCCTATTATTTATATAATCATATGCTTAAGGTTTCTATTGTAATAATAATATTGTAAATAAACTGCAACTCTAAGGCAACTAAGACAGAGGTAAATAAACAAAATGTAAATGTTATTTTTTAATTATTATTAAATAATAGATAGGAAAGTTAATGAAACCCGTAAAATAAAAATTAATCAAATATTTACATTATTTTACAATACATAAATCATAAATGTGATTATTTTATCTATTATTGTACATTTCTAGTTATTTAAGATTTTATAAATGTTCAAGTAGGTAGTCTTTTTTGCATTCACATTCACACCTATTTTTATAGATTCAAATTCACTTGTTATTTTTTCTACACGCGACATAAGCTGATGTTTCTCGAAAATTCAAATTTAAAATTCCAATTAGTGGTTTTAATATGAGATTAAAACGAAGTGTGTAGGTACCTATCTAGATTTTTAAAGCCGGGTGAAAAGTGTCTACTCGACAATAATTACATAAAAGTTCGTAATCAAATTAATTTAAGTTGATTGTTGAGTATAAACAAATAATATTGTTTAAAATATTTGATTCAAAGTAACTACATAAAATATATTATAAAAATTGTAAACCTGTTTAGATTTAATTAATGTAATTGTAGATTTCTTCCCTATTAAAGAAATAGTTCTGCACTATTCAACACCTTGCACCTTTCAAACAATTTCAATAGTTAGTCTGTTTGTAATAAATTTTTCCCACTTTTTTCAATTATTTCCTCCATAGCCCAGTCCATATTGCCGCCTATGGAATAAAATGGCGCGCGAGATTACGTCATATTCTCAATGTTGTCTATAGCTTCAAAGATCGTTGAACATATGATACGACAGAAACACGAATTACGAACAGATTGTATAACCATGCCAGTTTTTTTATTTTAGTTTACTTTACTTTTAAACTTTAAAAAGTTTTTTATACTCCTTACTCTGTACTCTTTAGCTAATCTAGTATACAGAATTCTAATTTTATTACTCTATTTTTTTCATAGATAGGATATGGATTGATACCGATGAAAATAAAATAAAATAAATTAAAAAATTAATCACTTTGTTAATTTTAAATATTTAGTATATTCATATTCATTCATATAATCTTGGAGGCACTCTAAGCTACTTAGTTCTGCCTTTTATTTTAGAACTGGAATATTTAAATTTTAAAGTAAAATTTTTTAATTTTTAAATTAATTAAAAACTTTCTGAAAGTAAGCGGCAATACTGTATTTGCTTCCCCGCTTATCATTGAAATGTCACTCAAATTGTCAAAACATATTTAGATTTAGATTTTTTCAACGAATATTAGGTTAATTTAGATATTTCTTTTGTACTATATTTTTTTACTAAATATTAATTGTAGGGCTTCACTTAAATTTTGTAGTGTATTTACTTACCGTTAAGAAAAAAAACATTGAATTTTATCAGGGTAAGTTTTTGTTTATACTTATAAAATAGTATGCTGTATTCACATTTAGTTTTTTTAACTAATATAATGTTCATTACTTTTTCGATTTTCTTTTTTTTTTCTTCGTCATATTTATTGATAATATTGTTTACATTTTGCGTTAATTAAAATGCGCATTAGAGCAATTAAAATATTGCTTAATGATTACTTGATTTTTGTGTGTTGTGATTTGGGTGTGATGTGATGTTAACAAATAAGAAAAAGGAAAAAATTAATCAGAAAGTGGTTTTAATTGGCGTGGAATTATTAATTAACTGCAAATCCTCAATTTAGGTAAGTTTTTCCATTTCTTTAACATAATTGCAATGTAACAAATGGGACCAAGTTTTGTGTTTTTTTCGCATTAGGTACATTTTATTAATTTTTATAATGCAAATTATTTTATTATTTTTTAATATTAACCATTGCCTTTTTTTTTGTAATTTATTTGTATTCGTTCCTATAAAATAATTTATTCCATCGTTTTGACGTTTCAGCTAGGCAACCCCATATACACAAACCTCCACCATTTTCTAAAAAAAAAATGCTACTGGAAATATTCGATTATTCACACTTCACAATACATAAATATTTTTTTATGATGACTATCAACAAGATCAATATAGGGCCTTTTTAATGACTAGTTCATTGTATTTTCTACTATATTCAATATTTTATCGTATTCAGATTGAATGTCTCCTTCTCATTCTTTTGCGTGTCTATTATTATTACAAGCGTGTATAATATGCGCGCTTATTCCAAGCGCGTTTTTATTTTTTTATTTGCCTCATATTCAACTGCCGCAAAATTATTTTAAACAGTTTCGTTTCGCTTGTGGATCGCCGTTATTAAATAATAGTAACGATACACTTTTGTATAGCACTTTTTATACTTACTTTTAACTGTGTGTGTGTGTTTGTTGCGAATGATTCAATAATAATAAACAGATAATCGTCTTGTCTGATAAGAAGAAAAGAAATATAATTTAATTATTGTGCAAAATGGTTAGTGGTGGTTCATGCGATTTACCTTGAACCTTTTGGAGCGTTGATTATTTTTAATTGATTAACTGATATTCATTGGGAATACTTAGTACGAGAATAATTCAGTTTGAAATTTGAATTGTAAGTAAAATGTATTTTTGGATGCTTGTGGAATATGTGGATGCGGGTTATTCTTGGATTTGAATTATAGTATATGTAGATATCTAGATAGATCGACAGTGTTTGGTGGGACCTCAAAATGTTCCGTTCCATTTTACATTATGTAGTGATGTATCTATACTGCCATTTCAATTCATGAATTTTAAATAAATTACTAGTTCAAATTATGTGTTAAAATTGGCATGGATTCTCTAGAAGACAGGTCAAAGTTAAATAGCTATACGTAAAAAGTAAAGTGTTTGATATTTCATAATCAAGCACGAGAGCTGTTCCAAATTCTGGTGTAAAAATGTCGTTATCAAATCAAATACAGAAATAAAAGATTACGTTACGTACCTACACAGTTTTAATTACTTATTATGTAGTATGCCATGTATCAATTAGTTGAATGTGTAAACTAATTACAAATAAATACAGAAATGTGCGTATATACTCGTACATATACAGTATGGAATCTTGGTTGCTCCTATATATGATACAAATAGTAGTCCATTATAAACATTTTCATAGTCTCTAGTGGAATCTTATCATCCAATTTTCGGTGTGTTGCTTGCAAATTTCATTCAAATCTGGAATTTATGTTGTAAAAATAATGATTTTTTATCGGTTCGTGAATTTACCCATCCATAAATTTAAAATACGCAAGACTTTAAAGATTAATGTAAATAGACAAAGGCAAGCATGTAATTATTACTATTATTATTATTATTGTTATTACTATTAAAAACAATGTACAATGATAATAAATAATAATATATTCGTACTTTCTTACAAATGAATAATCAAGAAAGGAAATCACAATGCCATTTGAAAGAAGGATAATTATAAAGAAACTTTCCATTAATTAATTATTGTTTTTGCCAAAATTATAGTTGATACCTACTAGTACGAGGTAATTATTAAATTAGATACTTAGGCAAATGAAGAGCTGATTGATTTATTTGTAATAAATAATTGCCATTCTGTACCTGTAAAAATATGAAAAAATTTTAAAGATCCGCAAAAAAGTTCAGCCAAATATTGATAGTCTGCTGTTATAATAGACATTGAGAGAAACATTTCTAGGAAATTCGCATCAATTCGTTGAAAATTTATTTTTTGTATGTAGCAAACAATTGAACGTCAAGTTCATTAATTATATTTAAAAAAAAATCAATTTCCAGGCATTATGTATATAAAAGTCAAGTCATTAAACTGTTAAAAATGCTATCTATTAATTTTTTCCGATTTTTCTTTCTTTGGATGATTTCCAGAAAATCTGGATACTTTGAATTATTTTTAGAGTAAATTCAACTCAATTTCCCTTTCAGGGTCGAGCTTTTGCTTTGACTTTTTTCCTTATGTTTTCTTTGCTCGAATCAAGTACACGTTCTAATTGAAAATTTAAGCATCTGGTTATTTATATTTATCTCTGTTTTTTCATGGTGTTAAGGAAATAAAGCCAATTTTCTAGAGAATTACAACAAAAAATTAAGTGATTTTTAGTCGAGTGTCGAGAAAAACTAGTTCTTTGCACAGAACTAGTTTTAATTCCCATGTAAGTGTTTGAATCCCTGGGATTTAAGTCTGGTTAGTAAACATATCTATCCACATTATGTACCTATGTACAGTCATAGAAGATAAATACATATTATCTTCTATAGTTTCGTAATTCCCACGCATGGTTCACATATTGTACAATGTACATCATATTATGTATAACAAACTGTCGCTTATTGAATAAAAAAAAAAGAAAGAAGAATCAGGCATTTTTATTCAAAATGAAAACAATAAGATACACACATACATAAATAGAAGAGGAATGCGATGATCGATTGGTTGCATTTCAATACACTTTATATTCTAATTTGGTATACGTATCATGCATGTACTTATTTTACATAAATCGAATTACAAGCGAAAATAATGTCATATTATTCACTAATTTGGAGGTAAATATTTTCACGATTGTATTTTTAAAAATAACGCCATGCTGGAAGGATTATCTATGGAATAATTCACTAATCCATCGAATAGATTCATTTCTTGGACATTTTAGTTTCATTTCCCGATAAGCTTTATCAATTTTGTCTTGTTTGATTTTCTGTATGTATAGAAAATGCTTTCTATTTATAAAACGAGAAGAGATTTTATTATAGTATACAGCTAATAGCTACCTTCAAATAAGTAGTACATAGTTTTGATTCGTCGATAGCAGGAAGTCATTTATTTCTGTCCTAAATAGATTAACATTAAAATGACGAATTGATCCAGAGCTTTTTGGAAATTTCGACTTGTAGATCTAGTATTTCACTTGAATCTTTAAATATGTATGAATATGTCTTTTTGTAGAGTTTGATTGCCAGATGTTATGGATGGAATGACTTGGGCACGATAAACTTTCTTATTTATAGATAGGCACTTAGCTTAGAAAGAAATCATGCTGTAATTTCAAAAATCGTCAAGAGAAATCGTATGTCTTATCGGTTAAGAAATCATGTAATATTACATCTCCAGGACCTAGCCCACACATCTGCATACAATGTGTCATTTTTGGCATCCATCAAATTTTCTATTATTACTATCTGTACGTTCTACTTTTTAATTCTAACCTATCAAACTTCCTTTTTATTAAAAAACATACACACAGACAATACATCGGACACGCACACATGGGCAAGCATTAATGTTGTCTATCTGCTTTATGGAAAAATAGAACGACAACGAAAATAAAAAATTAATTATTTAAAGCCTAAAATAGAACTGTTGCGCCCATTGTTGTCGTTGTGTCAAAGATAACCTCCTTAAATTGCGTTGAACCTTTATACATATTTGCCAAAGAGAGAGGTTCCTATAGTAAGATAGGGGAAATAAAAGAGAAGGAAGGACATGTGAATTAATGATAGGAAATACTTTCAACTAAATGACATTTAATCGATTGTAAAGGCAATGGGAATTAGACATAAGTATATGCATGTGTCCCTGTTAAAAAATTTAGAGATACTGGAAATGTTTAATGTGTCTGATCACAAGAGGTATTACTGAGTAATAAATACAATTGTTCCATTTTCGGATAAATAAACAAATTCGCGTGTTGTGGGCTGCTGGAATAGTAAATCTTTCTTCACTGCTCAAATTGATTTAGAAGCTTTGACATTAGAAACTTGTCCACTGTTAATTATTATTTTTTATTCTTTAATCCATCGTTTAGCAAGTAAAGTAATTAAAATAGGGTTTTTGCGGATGGTCGACAATAAATAGAACGGCGACGGTTATTAATGAAAGAAAAAGGGTAGAATATGCAAAGTATATAGGTATACACATATTTAATTTGAAGTGTTTGCTAGGTGGGGCCGGTTTCATAGGACCTTTTTTATTGGAGCAATTCTTATGTTGTCAAATTGTTTAAAAAGTGAAACATGAACCGATCTATACAATTTAATAGTTATACATAAACATGAGTCATTCATGTCATACACATTTTTTCTCGTTTTCTTTAATTTAAATTTAATTCGATTTAAATTTACTTTAAATTAATTATTTATATTTCCTAAATGTCTAATCAATTCGACAACAGATTTTTACTACCTTTTAATAATCATTAGATTAAATTAGAGAACATTACTTTTTCTTCTACAACTTCTACATACACGCATGTCATAGTAAATTATGTGTCTTTCTATTCTGTCGAGTGTATACATACGAGTACTTACATAGAGTGAGAGAGCGTACGAGTCAAGACTTAAGAATCGCACTTAGTAGAGGTAGTGATAGTGGTGTTATTGCTGAAGAGAAGATGGTGATGGTCTTTCTGTATGATCATCATCATCATTACCGTTCTTGATGTTGTAGTCGATGTTGATCATTATTCATTTCTTCCAGTAACGGCAAAACAAATATATTTCTACCTATAGTAATAATTGAAAGTGGTTTTTACATCAATCAATCAATCCGAAGACCGGTTTGTTTATTATCATTTTAGTTTTTTTTTTCTCGCTGATGGAAGTTGAAAGTGTGTCAAAAATTTTCGGTGACTTTTAAAAGAATGCCGTTTTTTTTTACTATAATTTGTGATTCAGTTAGTGAAAGATTCTTGGTTATGGAAGTCTTTGTCCTTATCAGTTTCAGAATGATTGTTTTTGGATCGTGGACCTTCGAATCTTTCTTTATTGAATAGTGATTTAATGTTTGGTTTTGGATATTCATGCAATTATAGTATGCCATTCAGTTCAGTGTGTGTCAGTGTAAGTGCAGCTTTTTTATTTTATTTTTTTTATTTTCATTAAAAATATAAAAGGGATAATAAATATGTATGCAGAATTCACATGCAGACTATAAAATTTATTGTCTAGACATGGTAACTCTTAATACCTTTAACGGAAATACATGCTCTTATGATGAGATAAAGTGTGGGTTGTGCGGGGAAATGGGAGGTAACAAATATCTTTGGTATTCATAAGGTGAGACCGTCCCTGAGGCACCAAAACTAAAAGCAAAAGGGTGTTTTACACACAGTATTTTTATGATATGAACCTAGGATAATGTTTGTTTTTCGTCTTGTATCTATGTATATTGAGTACATGAAATTAAGTTTAGTAAATTCTTTTATTAAATTACGCAATTTTCTTTAGATCGGAGATGTAGGTTCCGTGTTACGTAGTTTAGACAGTTGAGCCACTCTTGATCATATTAATTGAATAAATTTTTAACTAAATACAAAAACTATGGTGGTGAGAGGAAAAATTGTATGGTCACGTGATTGAATTTATTACTTGAGCAAATTCCTTAGTTAGTCAGCCATGATACTTTCCAGCTAAAACAATACGTTTTATTTAATTATATGTATGAATAATCTACACTAGATTGGTAGATATGAAACAAAAATTACATCGGGATGTTTTATTAGCTATACTTTTATATTCATTTACCGCAAAATACAGTGCAAACTCTATTTTACGGAATTATTTTCCAATTTAATTTATGTATACTAGAATCTCGTTTAAGCCCCGAGCGAGTCACACAGTCTACTTGGTTGTTTTTGTTTATAATAAAATAGATGTTTCATAACCATCAATAAGGAATGGATATTTGCTGATTAAAACCATGAGAAATTCGGTTTTAATTTCATCTTTCTCAGTTTCAAACTCTATTAACGGCCACCCTAGCATAAATAGCATTTGTACTGAGTTGACCGTTATAGGGAGGTTCCAATCAATGCATATAAACCGGTGGGCGAAAACCAAAAGTGAAAACTTATAAAGCAATCCATTAATAGAAGTTTCACTGTAGATGCGTTTTTTTACTTTTTTTCAACACATTTAACAATTTATTAAATTCCACAGGTAATACTAATTAAAAAAAGAACAGTGATTAACTAACTGTTTATATGTTTGATCGAATTAATTTAACGATAGTACCATTCTAACAATAATAATTACAATACATACTAATCAAGGCGATTAATTAATTAATTAAGCATAATAATTCGAAAGAATAATAAAAAAAACAATTGGAGCATGATAATGGAGCAAAAGAGAGAGAGAACTATCTATTAAACCTTCGGTTTATGCGAATTCAGCTAACTATATTCACTAAATCCCAAATGTGATTATTGCGTGCATGTATTTTTAATGACTTTGGTGTGGTGTTTAGGATTATTTTTAATTTTTTGTTCTTTAGCTGAAAGGGTGAGGTCCACACTAGGTTTAATGTTGTCCTTTTATTTTACTTTTTGTATTAATTAAGCTGATTAATTCTGCGGCAAAAATCAATATTTAATATGAATTGAAAATTTCGTAATTACGACTCCAATCTTCTACCGGCATTGAAGTTTGCACACAAGATGATGCCGGAATTGATTACATGCATGGTTTTTTGCTTGAGCAAATGGATAATTGGATGATCCTTGTCAATTTCACAATGAATTTTCATAGTTTATTTTTATGTTTTCGCATTATTAATTTGTATAACGTCGTTAAAAAAAAAACAAGGAAGCAGGCTTATATGTATGTATGAAAGTGGAAGGTAATGTTTCTTTCTACCGTGCCAAGGTTAGATTTTACGGATAATTAGAATAGATTATTAAAATTTATAGATAGATTATTTTATCCACAATAATATGATGGGCATTATATTGACAGTTTATTCAACAAGGGTACTTAAACGTTGCGCTACTTACGCTACAGTATTTCAACTTGCCTTGTACTGAAGGTACAACTGACCTTTAGTGCAGTGAGATGCATAGATATTTTAATTCTTCACCTAACTGTTCGCACACATAAAAAAACAGTAAAATTTATTTTCGAATAAAATCCAAACCAAATAAAAAATTTAATTTTAAAAAGAAAAGGAAAATCTCATATACAATTTATTAAACCACATAATAATTCTATAATTAGTTTATGACATCGATGAAAAACGAAAATCTGCCATTTATTTTTAAATTCAGCTATTTTTAAGTCAACAGCGCAACATAATATAACAAATCAAATCATATGTATGTATTACACCCTTGCGCTGCTCCTTGCTTCCTTTACTCTTCACATTTTCCTAATGTAAAAAATAGATAAAACTGGAAATTAGTCTATTGGTAATTAAGAATGATGATCGGAATAAAGAGGGTTCTGAAATTTATTTATCCGAAATCCGCTTGAACTTTTGATGATTGGGAGTTGGGTGGTCTATGCATATAGACATTAAGTATAAGGGAATTTCTTTAGAAGAGTAGCCTCCTATATTGAAAACAATTACTGAATACAAAAATAAACGAATAGAGGTGATTTTCAAATATAGCATTTTAATATTAATTTAATGTGTAATATTTTGTATGTAATTATCGGTATTATTACTATTATTATTATTATAAGAAGTGAAACCAGTTTAATTTTGTATAACGTTTGCTTGCCTTCGTTATTATATTATGTTATGCCTGTATAGTATGTAAATATGGCTACGGGTCAAGAATTTTAGAGAAAAAAAGTAAAAGAATTCCAATGCCTTCTAGATAGTAATTCTATAGATACTATAAGCTTTTGGAACAATTTATTATATTATCATAGTTACTATGAATGAATTTGTTTGCCTTAAAATTAATATAATATACATAAAGGGCCGTTTACACTTTCAAGCATTTTGCACAATATTTTTACTTTAACAATTTCGTCTTAATGCCGTTTTCCGTTTACACAATCAAAACAGTTTGTACAAAATTTACCAAAGAAATCCCGACAAATATAGATGCACACGTGTTTCATTATATGGCCACAAAGACAATAAATATTCATATAAATTTCATTTTTTTCCCTCCAACAAAAAATTGAATTAGATTCAGTTTAGACTTCTACATCTTTCAACGTCTATTTTTCGAGAAAAATTCAATAATAATAAAAATAAATAAACCCCTTGCCAAATGTAAATCGGCAAGATGCAGATATACTGTCAATCCGTGATCCGTATCAAATAAATTAGTAGTTAGTAGCTCAACATTTTCTAAACTAAGCAGATTTAGTTCAAACATTTATTTGTTCACCTACTCTAGATATGGTCTTTTTTTCATATTCCTATAGTCAATCTAGGGAATCCACATTGACTGTGTGTTTCAGTGTTTCAAAGAACCCCATTCGTTCGTGGTAATCAAAACGAATCAATGAGCGTTCGACTTTGTGCTATCTTTGCTTTTGCTTGTACAAAATATTGAAAACGCAGTTAAATTATTCAAAATGCTGCTGCAGAACCTATTGTTCTCGATGATTTGTGCAAATACTTGAAAATGTAAACTACCATTTGATGCTTGTAGTTTTCTAAGTTGCCCGGCACGTTAATCATTTATATATGCTTTGTAGATGCTCAGTGTCAAGATAGTCTTCGTCCAGTATTGTACATATAATCCAACTAATACAGTAGTAAGTTGTACAAAAGTTTTAACTCACCACTTTAGTGCAGATGGCTCAAAATTTATTTAAATTTTGATCACACAGTCAGTCGACTTGTTTATGTTTAATAACCAGCAATAAGGAATGTATAATTGCTACAAGAAACAACAAACGTATTCGGCTTTAAGCTGGGATTTTATGCCCTTTGTGTTTCCTAAATTTTTCTTTGTCACATTAACTTATTAGTTCTGGCAACAAATTTTTAATAAAAGCAAATAAACACTAAAAAAAAATTGCATTGAATTCTAATAACCGTTCTTTCACTTCCGCCTACAACAATAGCACCAACAAACGAACATACATACATAAAATAATAGCAAAAATTGCAACTAATCTTCTATCATTTTTTTATAATAATAATAATAATAAGGTCTAATTTATCCATAACATAAAACAAGACATACAAATTTCTAAACACAATGGCAAGTTTTCCATTTATGATGATGCAAAAATGTAATAATGGATAAATACTAAAATGATTCCCATAGCAGTATTTGTAAATTAATTTTTTTTTTGAATCAATCATAGTAAATTAAATCTTTTTGTGATGTTATCGGAATGGGAATGAGGAAATCTGGGTTGATGTTGTGTGAAAAGCTTGTTCCAGAATTTTATCTAATACCTTTTTGTATTAGATGATTGCCATGATGATTTCAATTGTTGGAAAGTGTCTGATAGCCTATTGGCTTTAAATAGATCCTAATTAAAGTTCTTTAAATTTTAGTTTTTTAAATTCTTCACACTTTAGTTAAACCGAAAATAGAACAATATGTAATTTCTATACAGTTTTTCTTTAGTTAATAATTTTAATTCGTCTTATTAAACGATAACCTCCACATTGTTCTTTTTCTGAATATAGATTGCTCTAAATACCGTTTTTATAAATTAAAAAAAGAAACAATTTTTTTTATCTAAAATTCAATAATAAGAGATAAATTAATTAGGGCAGAAATACGATTCTTCTTCGTGTAATCATTATTCATAAATTTATACAATTAATAAACAAGAAGCAATTTAACCATGAATTTTTGCGCCTAAAAAATTACTGGAACATTACATTTTTTATAATTGAAGTACGTCCGCTCTAATACGTATAATGAAAGCTAAAGTTAGAATTGACTACTATCCGTTTCAAAAGTATTGAGCCTTCACTTTAAACGTTAATATAAAAAAATCTGTGGAGCGAACGTTAAAAAAAAAATGTATTCTGTAGCTAATGTATCGTGTAATCTTATGGCGAAGTTATACACCTATATCTTTTTTTATCTGGAAGTTATGCCGTATTAAATTAAAAAAAGTACCCTACTTTCATAAAATTTGAGTTATATACAATTTCACTTATTAATAACTTTTTTAAAAATTAAGATATTGAAAGAAAATTTAAAAAAATTATAGGCTAGTATATATACTTCGAGTATGTAACTTTATTTTAAAAAACAAAAATGCCGTTTCTAAGATAATAAGGGCTTTATGACTTATTGATATTTCGGAAATGGCACTATCTAAAGACTTGATTTTTTTAACTGTCGATGCACGGGCTTTTCACCAACATTAATTTATTAATGCTAAGGATCATATGTATATCAAACAGCCTCTGGATTAATGGGTAACCTCGGAGGTGTTAAAAAATAATAAAAAAAGACCTTTGCTCCATGTAATAAACTTATTTATTGTTTATAATCGTCTATTTGTTATTAAGATCGTCTTATTCTCTTGTTTGCTCTTGACTGTAATTTCTATTGTATTATCAGCTGTGGTGCTAGAGATAGCACCTAAACCTCCTGGTAGTTAAGAAATTGTTACATATTTTTTTGATTTTATTTTGTTTGCAAAATAAGGAAAATGGTGGTGATTAGAGAGGTGAAGACAGTAATGAGAGCAGTTAAAAAAATGCCTTAAGGAACAGTAAACAATATGTAGAGGACTGGCTAGTAGAAGCTGACAATGAGATATTCAAGTACATGGTAAAAAAAGGAAAATTACTGATAGATTTTACTGTAAAACAGGTAGAGGAATATATAAGGATCGCGATCTGCTACAAATGCTGCTGCTATGGGCATGTAGCTAAGTACTGTACAAGAACGGAGGTATGCTACAGATGTGGACAAGAAGGACACGAAAGGAAAGATTGTGGAAAAAATGAGATAAAATGCGCCAACTGTACAAGAATTAAAGATAAAGACGTAGAGCACATGGCAACTAGCAAAAAGTGTCAAATATACAAAAGAAAGGAGGAACAATATAGAAATAGGATAGATTATGGAAGCTGGGAAGAAAAGAAGAAGCAGACAGAAAACTGAAGAAGAGGTGGGGAAAGGAGCAGAAAAAAATGAGAAGGAAAAAGGTAGAAATATGGAGATTGGCAACATGGAATATACGAAGCATAAAGGGAAAAGAAATTGAACTAGAAGATGAGTTTCTGGAAAAGAAGATAGACATACTTACAATAACGGAAACGAAAAAAAAAGGGAGGGGATTGCAAAAAATGATGAAAGGAAGTGTATTTATATATAGCGGAGTAGAAACAGAGAAAAGAGCAGCTGAAGGAGTCGCATGTATGATAAAAAAAGAATGGGCACACAATATAGAAAAATGGGAGGCATGTTCAGAGAGGATATTGACAATAAATATGAAGGACGATAACCAGAGCATTATAACAATAATAAGTGTGTATGGACCAAATGAAGATGACAAAAAGGAGAACAAAGAGAAATTCTGGGAAATGTTAACAGAGGCGGTAGAAAGAGCAAAAGGCGAAATATACATTGCAGGAGATTTTAATAGTAGAGTGGGAAAGGGAAAACCAGGAGAGAGTAGAATATTGGGCAAGAATGGGGAGACAATACTAAATGATAATGGAAAAAGATTAATAGAGTTTTGCCGAATCAATAATATGTTTATAGCAAATACTTACTATAAGCACAAAGATATACACAAATATACTAGAGAGATGAGCAGCAAAAATGAAAAATCAATAATAGACTACATAGTAGCAGGAAATGAAAGTCGAAAGAACATCGTAGATGTAAAAGTGTCAAGAGGACCGGAAGTGGGAAGTGATCATTATATGGTTATAGCAAAGATAAAGAAACCATTAAAAGCAGACAACAGAGAGAGAAAAGAAGATAAGATAGAATATGAGAAAATAAAAGCGTATAGACTAAAAGACGGAGAGGTGGCAAAGCAATATAGAGAAAAAATGAAGAGGATGATTGAGAGTAGAAATGAGAAATGGAAGACATTAAGTTTGGAAGAGAGTTGGGAGGAACTCAAAAAGACAGTACTACAAGCAAGCTCGGAAGTGTGTGGAAGAATAAAAAGAAATCAGAAAATAAAACAAACGGCATGGTGGACAGAAGAGATCAAGAGAAGAGTGAGAATAAAAAAAGAAAAATGGAAAGAATATCTACAAAAAAAAAACTAGAGAAACGTATCAGTGTTACAAGGAAGAAAGGAAAATAGTGAAGAAATTAGTGAGAGACGAAAAAAGGAAACAATGGCAAGAATTTGGTGAGAAAATGGAAAGAAATAGCAATGAAAATAAGAAAGTTTTCTACAGTGTCCTAAGAGGGTGCAGAAAAGATAAAAAGGAAAACAGAGTGCTCATGAAAGACAAGAATGGAAAGGTAATAATAGATGAGGAAAAGGTGATAAACAGATGGAAAGAATATTTCGAAGAGCTATTGGCGGGAAGTGTAAGTGGGAAACCGAATAAAAATAACGAAAAAAAGAGATTAGGTGAAGATAAATCTCAAGAAGTGGATAATGAAGAGGAAGGCGGCGAAGAAATAGAAAGGGAATAATTGGAAAAGACTATTAGAGAACTTAAGAATGGGAAGTCTCCAGGGAGTGAAGGAATAACATCAGAAATGATTAAGAATATTGGAGAAAAGGGAATGGAAAAACTGGTATATATATACAACAAAATATGGAGAGAAGAACGCATCCCAGAGGAATGGAAAAGAGCACAGATAGTACCAATATATAAAAAAGGAGACAGAGCTGACTGTACGAACTACAGAGGAATAAACATAATAAATACAGGGATGAAGATACTAGAGAAAATAATTAAAAACAAGATAAATTATAAAGTGGAACAGACCCTGGAAGAGCCACAATGTGGATTTAGAAAAGGTAGAAGCATACAGGACCATATATTTACTATAAAGCAAATGGTGGAAAAGGCAGGGAATAGTAAAGAAATATATATGTAGGTTTTCTAGATCTAAAGAAGGCATTCGATAAAATAAATAGAAGCAGATTATGGAATATAATGAGAGAGAGGGGTATAGAAAAGAAAATGATTAGGTTAATAAGGAAGATATATGAGGAGAATGCAAACAGCATAATAGTAAATAGTAAAGAATCTGAAACATTTAAAACAATGGACGGACTAAGACAGGGAGGAGGACTGAGTCCAACATTATTTAACATATACATGGATGAGATAATGAGAGAAAGTGATAAAGAGGAAAGAGGACTAGTCGTTGGATATAAAAACGTGCACAGGGTGGTTATAACGATTGGAGCATTTGCAGATGATGTGATGTTAGTTGCGGAGAATGAAAAGAGTTTGCAGAGAAAATTGAACAAATGGAACGAAGTGCTTAAAAAATACGAGATGGAGATGTGCAAGGAAAAGACAAAGTTAATGGTAATAGGAGAGAAACAGAAGCTAGAAATTAAGATAGAAGAGACGAGAATAGAACAGGTCGATTGTTGTAAGTACCTAGGAGTGCAGATCAGTAGCGGTGGTAAACAGGAAAATGAAATTACGGAGCGGGTGAATAAAGCAATGAATGCATATTATAGAATAAATAGAGTAATAGTGGAGAACAAGGAAATCACAAGGAAAACAAAAATAAATGTATACAAGACCATAATAAGACCGATTTTAACATTCGGATGTGAAACGTGGAAAATGGAGCAAAAAGACATAAGTAGGGTACAAGCTGTAGAAATGAAAGTCTTGAGAAGAGTAAAAGGGGTAACAAAAAGAGATAAAATAAGAAGCAGCGCAATAAGAGAAGAGTTGGAGATAGAACCAGTGGTGGAGTTCATCCAGAGAAGGCAGTTGGGATGGTGGGGACATCTGGTAAGAATGAGTGAAGAGAGGCAAGTAAAGAGAGTCTGGCAGGCAAGGGAGGGAAGAAGAGCGAAACGGGGAAGACCAGAAATTACATGGGATGAGGGAATTGAAAAAGCAATAAGAGAAAGAGGAATGAGGCTGAATGACGCAAGAAGAATTGCTTGCAACAGGAAGGAGTGGGAGAGATGCATAGGAAGTGAGGAATAGGAGGATAACGAGAAGAGCTCAAGCCGACACCAGTTGATGGTATAAGGCATCTAGACATATATATATATATATAACAATATATATATATATATATATTGTTTATAAAATAAAATGTAATCAAATAATAAAATATTCTATGGAGAAAAAATAACATATCTCAGACAATTCTTCAAATTAAGTTTCAATGAAAAGATTCTATAATTTTATCTCTGAATTAAGGAGATAAATGTTATTAATGAAAAACGGTATTTGACGTGCAATAAGTAATGTTAATGTGTAATTTATTATAAATATGCCCTCACAGAAGAAAATTAATGTGTAATAAAATCAGTTAGAACTACCAACATTATCCCAGATGCAAACCAGATAATATATGAAAAAACATGCCTTTAACTAAGGTAAAATTCTACGATACAATTTAGTTACAATTTTTGTGAGGAAAATTCATGCAGTTCATGAAATTATGTAGTTTTTCCTCAATGAAAAGTTCATGCAACAATCAGTAACTGGTGTAGATCCTACCTTAAGTGTTTGTCTAAATGCAATACATTCTCGTCGTGGCGATGATGACGTCGTCGGGTTGCTGATAGCGTCTCCAGGTACAGGGGCCGCGAGAACGTCGCACGCACAGTGATCAGAATTATGGCACCAGTTGATTGTAGGAAACACATAAATGTAGCTACCTCGCGACGATAGGTTGTTGATGAAGTTGAAGAACAAAATATATTCGAAAATTCGAATAATTGATAAGAAAACGTGCAGATAAGAATGTAAAACGTTTTTCCTCGTTGGGTAATAGTGAAAGGATGGGAATTTTTTGTGAAATTCTCGACAAGTACAAAATTTTTAATATGGCGTCAACGTGAAATATAATTGAATTGAGCAGGAAAACTTTATGAAGGTGAATATTGATTAGACAAACCGAGTAAATTGGCAATAATTCATCTAGAAATGAATTACTGAAAAAATGGAGTTAATTAGAATACTTAACTATGAAAAATTATGGATTGGAAAGTTGAAAATAAAAAAAAATGAACGACGTCAGATTTTAACTTTAGAAAAATTGATGTAATTTCTGCCAGTGGCTACTGGTCACTCCTTTTATCTGTTTTTTACATGGAACATGCTAGAATATTCTAGAACGGCTTTTTCGCTGAAAACGCCGGAATTAGGAAGAGTTTCAATTAGCAAATTTTAATTGGTCGGAAGGTGCAAGGATTGTTAAAAACAATGTATTAGAAAAGACATTCAATTCATAAGGTTAATTGGTTGCATAACTTCAATTAATGTTAAAAACGATACTTCGTTCTCGATCTGTATAGAATAATATACTGAATAATTTTCAATTACAAAATAAAGTTAGACTAATAACTTAAAAACTACATTTTTTTTATCAACTAACTATTTACATGTATTATCATTGGTGAGATAAATAAATAATGTACAATTACTAGAATTGCATATATCGATTTTATGTTTATTGATCGGCGCTTCGATCGCAATCCCATGTACGGTGAGACAAAGATAAATAATCTGAAAGGGGAGACAGATCTATCGCTGTCATTTATCGCGTTGAAATTAGATGCAATGAACATTGGAAACGTTATTAGCGATATTTTTAAATGTAAAACATTTAATGGTATATTTTCTCTATAGGTAAAACAGAATTAATATCCTGTCCTTTGTCCATATCCTATCGAGTAAGTACCCCATTGAATTATACCCATTAACCCGCTTTTGAAGGATAGACCGCCAATCTATTAATGGTACAACACGTGGCTTGTATTAATTATTCTTTTCCCCAAACAAAATTGAAGAATCTAGGTAAACTCGACCAGCGTGACTGATAATAATATAGAAATAATATTACTGAAAGAAATAGTGCGTCTGATAAGATATGTATTTGTTAAAACATAAGTAGAAATTGTCCTTATCGGACTCGAAATAATCTCTGGTGAATTAATTAATTAAATAACTAATATTTACAATTTTTAGAAATAAATTAGATGCATTTTTTGCATTACTAATCTGATTTCTGTCGTTGGCGCAAACACCAGCAATGAAAAGATTTTTATAATTGTAAAAAAACGCATTCCAAAATTTAGAAAAAGATAGAAATAGACTAAGGCAGGACTTTCCGCGCGGCGAACGCTATGTTGTCATGCTTAAAAATTAGAAAATTATTATAGAGAAAAAGACTATTTTATAGACCAATCTATAGAACCTATAGTAATTGACTTAGCAGCAGATGATGATGACTCTGATTTTGGAAATCCGTTTTCGTCGTCTTCAGGATGCCTACGTTTTCTATAATAGTCGGAAGTGTGTGTCAACATGATATGTTGACAAATATGTGACTTTATGTGTAACAAATTTTGATACTTTCGATATAATATTTATTATTTATAGGTATTAATAAATAATAAGAAAGCATATTACAAAAGTTTTTTTTTGAGTACTTATATATTTTTTACTAATATTTTAAAAAATAAACTATCGATTACTTTGATTTCTTGCGATGTCATTAAAAAATTCACAGTCAATAGATTAAATCAAAAATTAAAAGATTCCGTCCAGAACTTTTCTTTTTATGCCTGTTTAAACTGAGGGCTCAATACTTTTAAAACTGATAGTAGTATATTCTACGCCTACCTTTAACATTTTACCTAAACAATATTCCATATACTGATCTTATATATGAGCATAGACTATTATGTATAAAAGCATATATCGATTTTAGGACAGCAGCTTGTTGTTTTGAGGTTAATCTAATTTTATTGAAGGTGGAAATTAATGGACAATTACCTCCCTGAAGACACTCTACACATAATATGAATCTCCACACCAATGAATTTATTATTGTTGTTGAAATTGCATCTATTCTATTTGTTAATTTTATGTTAATTTCTGTCCATAATTTTATGATAATTTCTTATATACGAGATTCGTTCATATTCATTATTATTATTACTAGTTTTTTTTGTTTCTGTGTAACAGTTTGTCTAAACAAAACACCTTTTACGTCCTGGATGATTTCATTGTGCGATACATGTGTGTATGTATTTACATACTTAATATGTAAATGTAATTTGCCGAAAAATTCGCCTAGTTTTTTCATATTCTATTTTTCATGTTTTAGTTATGTTATGATAGTTTTCCAGATGAGATGGTGTGTTGTGGTTACTGCTATAAAAAACACAAAGTAAGAATTTTAAGTAACTTAGGATAGTCTAATTCTCGTGAATCTATGGCTCTATTCGGATTTATTGGCAACATGGAAAATTAAAATATGAGGGGTTTCGAAACAAGTCTATTTCAACGATAACTTTAAATTATCCTTATAAAATTGAATTTTTTCAAAAATCTGTATGAAATTACTATTTTTTCTAGCGTATAAAAAACAAATGCGGAAACTATAAGTTTTTCTATGTCTTTCTTAAGTAACAAGAAATATGTAATATGTTCATTTCTGGAATGAAAATTTACTTCCGCTAAGAAAACAAACATGCTCGCCTCATGGGTGCCCTATTATCATTATTATTATTATTATAAAATTACTCACTACTTAATTAATTCAACCAAATTATCTGTTATTCTCTCAGTGTTTAAAAAAATTATGTAACAATTCTCTATGTATATATGCTATAGTTTGATTACATTATAGTTAAGTTTATCGTGTGAAAAAATTCTATGGCTACTTTGATGCAAATAAATAAATATCTAGCTGTTCTTAAATAATAATAAACTCATTGCAATTGAATTAGTTTGGTTATAATAATATCCATAATAATGTGTGTGTTTGAAGTTATAATCATATATAGTTTACTCAATAATATGGAAAATGTAATTCTAGGTTACAACAAAGTTTGAAGATATTTTATTTTCTGATTTGGAGTATATATTGTGTATATAATCTTTGTTGTAACCTAGAAAATTAGGCTGTAATATCAATATGTTATAGTCGAATTTACATTATTTAATCGAATGTAATTAAGCAATAATTCAAAATCGGAATTTTCCTATACAAATTACAAAATAAATCTATTATATATTACCCACCGTTCTAAACTATCTATATGATTTTTGGCAAACATCCGTAACAGCGTTTTTTTCTCTTTCTCCGTTAAACATTACAATATAAATAAATGAAATCGTTCGGTTTAAATCAAGACACCTACGATTAGTATTATAATAGATTTTCTCTGGGGAAATTCAGCGAGATTTTATTGTCGGAACACAGAGTAGTAGTAGTGGGTTAGAGTGAAGTTGCTCATGAATGAAAATTCGCAATAAATAACCGATAAGTTTACATCCCTTAACTTGGTCGCAGTTGTTATTTCTGATATTAGCTTTGTTCAAGCTAAATGTCAAATTAGTCACAAGCTAGTTAGCATCGGCCTTCAACATTTGGCTGAAAACATTAAATTATAATTTACTTCGCCGACATGTTGTATTCCAGTTTGATCCAAATAGTTTGTAACTGATTTAACTCTTTCAAACGTTGCCACGTTTAAAAAACTATCAGCTTATTTCGCACATCCGTCAAATCCATTTAACACTAGTCAGATTCATTGGACGATATACATTACTTCCAAGGGACGCATTGCCTGATTTTTATTCATTGAATTCGGATTCTAGATTGATCTGATCGATTTAGAATGGATTTAACGGCTGTGCGAGCAAAGCTATTATCCCCTTTAATGTTTTTTAATTCATTTTTTCTTTCTTTTTATAGGCTGTAAGCAGCCGACCACCAGCACCACGTCTCTGGTCATCACAAATTAATATTCAAATCAAAGATGCTGTTCCATTACACCTAAGCGCAATGAACAGCACAGAAGAAATACGCGTGTATAAAAATCCGGAAGATTTTTATATGTCGCCAAAATTTTCGAAACAAACTACTATGAATTGCGGTTACGAATATCCTGAAAAAAATCCAAAGAAAGAAAAGAAATGGTCGATAGGTAGTTTGTTTCGAAGAAAAAAGAAAGAAGAGAGTGAAAGCAGTAGCGAAGAAGAACCGAAAAAAGGATTTCTAAATAGAAAGAGAACAAATAGAAAAGGCGACGGTGCTAAGCAGCGGCGAAAGCTCAAAACTGTCGGTGGATTTGATCATGTTGTTTTACCAAAAACTGCAACTGCATATAATGGATATCACGAAGATGGAATTCTTTCGGATCCATCGGGTGGCTTCTCGAATTACATTGGAAAAACATTGCATATGTCTCCTCAGAATGTTTCCACTAGCAATCAAATGAATTTTTTTTCCAATTCTGTAATCAGTGTTGGATCAATGGATTCTACTGAAAGTATTACAAAGAGAAAAAGTAAAGATCTGATTAAAGCAAGGGCGGCAGCACGAAGAACTGCTTTAGGAAATGAAAGTAGTTCAGATGAAGATTCGTCATTGCGATCAAGTTCGTCACTGAGAATAAGAAGCGATGAAAGCTTAGCAGTAAGGTCTACTCAAGAAACTTTTACTACTAGTCATAATAGACGATCTAGAGCAGCTAGGACTGAACGATATTTAAAACGGCATTCGAGAGATGGGGAGAACCCACACAATTATTTAAGATTATCTAAGTCAGATGATAGTAGATCGCCTAGCTGTAGTCCTCACATGCTAACTACTAGTAGTAAGTCATGCAGTAATTCATCACATCCCTCGAATATAACAGGATTAAGCACTATACCACCAAGCCATGGGGGAAAATATCGAGTTAGTAATTCAACAAGTAATCCTTCATATAAACCTCCACAATCAATGAATGAATATAACAATTCCATAAGTAAATCAAATAGCATTGAATTGGGAAATACACTGACACAACAGAGAAGTATATCATGCGATGCTGATATTCATCAAACGCCATTGTGTACTGACAATAATATTATGCACGTTCAGTTCCCTATTATTCGTCTAAATCAAAAAGGATATAGAAATTTAAGTTTAATCGAAACGTACCAAGTCAATTCTGCCCACAGGCAACCGCCTCAGCCACCTCCACGTGATCCTCATCGGACTGTTATGCCTTCTTATTTTGAAAATGTACGGCCAAATACGTTTTATCTTGATTGCACTACAACACAATCGAAATCTAAATCATTTCATGTTCCCAGCAATAAATATTCGCAAAATAAATTAAGCTCAACTAGTTTTAACCCAAGTTGTCGATCAACTTCCGAGGTGCACATACCTTCTGATCCTTTAATTCAGTCAACAGCGGCGGTAAGACCGGCATCTACTACACCTGAGCCAAAACCATTTAGATATAATATGAAAAGGGATGTGGTCGGTTATAATTATTTGGCGGATAAGAATCCTCGAAGTCGAAAACCTATCGTGATTCAGAGCGATATTAAAGTTGAACCGCGAAAAGATTCACCAACTCAAAAAGCTTTAGATTTCTGGAAGCACATTGAAGATAAAGGACCAAAATCTGCACCGAATAGTCCACAAATATTTACGTCCCAAACACGAGTAAAGACACAAGTTTTCCTACCTGACGTATCGCATAATAAACCGCCGAATACATTAGATCTTCCAAGAAATACAAGTCCATTTAAACCAGTCTCACCGACTGTACAAGAAATTCACCAATCGGAGTCTAGACAAGAAGAAGCAAAGAGAAACTCTTCTAATCTTGAAGAGGCTTTAGATGAACTAGAGGCAATTTATAATAGTCTACGATTAGGTGATGAAAATCTGTTGGAAAGAGCTGAGCAAAGAGAGAAAGAAGCTTTGCTTAAAAAGGCAGCGGAAACAAGAATGCTGGAGCATTTGAGTGGAGGGGGTGCGTTAAGTGATTCAAGCTTTAGTTATGAAAGATTTGATCAAATTGATTCGCCTAGGCGAAAAAGGATACCAAAGAACAGGAGACTTCCAGATACTAAGCATGATGATATGTATAGTCGAAAGTTTTCCAAAGATAAATTTACTGCAGCTGATACTAGGTCTACATTAATGGTATCACCAAGTCTGAGTTATTTAAGAGCATCTCCAATTCAAGCTGCATTCGACAGTGAAGAGGAACCAAAGAAAGAAGGTAAACGAGCGAAAGAACCAAATATAACATTTGATGACGTGCTTTACCGTAATGTAAGACATGCTAAAACAAGCCCAAAAGTATCAGAGTGTCAATTGCCATTTGGTATACCAGTAGGCCCTGTAGCACCAGCAGCCAACAGTGATTATCTTCACGCTATGCCTCAGCATGCTGCAACACCACCTTATAAACAAAACAAAAAAATTCCCGATGTAGTCAAAGATGACTTGGCATTTAGAAACCTTCGTAAAGATACAAACAAGGAACCTGTATTACCAAAGATGATTGGCGATGCGTATCCAAGAGAGAAAAGTTTAGATATGCTTAGGAAGCGACGGGCAGTTCGATCGTTGTCAGCGAATATTGGAAATATTTTAGGGAAGGAGTTGAAAAATTGTGATGTAGAAAATGAATTTCGAAGTAATACTTTAACAGATATTGCTGATGCAATGGAAATTGCTAAAAAAGTGCTTCAAGAAAAAAGTAAAAATTACCCAAAAGCTCGAAAAACATTTGTAAGTGATGTGGAAGTTAAGCCGGTTACATATGTTAACAGTGATACATTCAGAGAGAGTCGTAGGAAATTTTTGAATGATTTGAAAAATGGAGATGCTCCGCACCAACAGCAAAATGTCGCTAATTCCGCTTTACCACCAAATGGTTTGACATCAGAAAGGAAATTTTCTAGCAGCAGAACACCAACTATGGAGTTTACTACCAAGGAATCAACACCAATTCCAAAGTCGCAATTACTGGAGAGCAACAAATCTACAAAGTCTTCTTTAGATGATTTGTTAAATGCTCTAGCAGAAGAAGCTAAAGTTACTACTGAACGAATCACGAGAGAACTGAAAGAATTGGAAGAGAAACGCAACAGGCAGGATGATACTGTTTCATCAACAACAACGACCGAATGTTTTACCAAAGATGATGACACCCTTCAGGGATCTGTCATAAATAGTAGTGAGCTAGTGACTGTCGATAAACCAATAAAAACTGAAACAGTAGAAGCGATAACGGTGGAAAGTCCACCATGTGATTCTGCTGTTATAACTCAGTCATATTTCGGTTCAGCTCATCAGAATGTAGCATCTTCGGAACCTGATTATGATAATTTATTAAAAGAAACTGCAGACCAGGAGGAGGAACCATTTCAAAAATGTCAATCCCCATTTGAAGAAAAGAAAGCGGTATTGGTGGCTACATTTCAGGAATTAACCAAAGACATTAATAATATGAAGGTTCCTAAACTTCAAGAGTGTAAAGATGAGACCAATCAGTATGAAGCCGAAGAAGATAAAAACAAAACCGAATCAATCTATGATAATCTTGATGATAAAATTATGCACGAACGACCGAACGACAAGACAAACTACGAAGGTGAGCAACAGTTTGACGAGTGTGCTTACCAATACGAAGAATATAACACTAATAACCTGCTGCAAAGTTTGACCGCTTCTAATATTGATGACAATGAAGGTGATGATGTTGAACCTTCGCATAGTGAAAATACTAGGTTAGATGAATTAGAAAGTTTAAAAAGTCCAAAATTAGTATTGGAAACATCAAAAAAATGTTCAAATTCTCCTCCTATGGACGACAATAATAATAATAATTCACAATTACCTTGTATGCCAAGCACTTCGTCATGTACAGCAAATGCATTATGCTGTAGAAATAATGATGATTGCTATGGTAGTGATGAAAAATGCAATCAACCTTGGTATTATGATTTAACGAAAATTGCAGTGGCGTGCTCATATGGTATTGCATGCGCTCATCAATTGGCTTCAATAGATCTAGTTACCATTTTTAGCCTTTTATTTGCTGTCATGTCATTTATTGTTGCATTGTTTTTGTAATAACTATAAAGAAGTGAATAATTTGTCGAGCATCAACCTTTAATCTAATAGTTACTTGTTGATAGCTATTACTACTCATCACTGAAATATTAACACTGAGTGTTTTTGATTTTGAACCACATTGCATATTATGTATGTACCAACCACTAATATAATTAGCATGTATACAAGTTAGATTAGAAACAAAAATGGAAAAGATGATTATTAGCATGAGCATTTTATTCGCTATTAAGTTTCTGGCAAAGCTAAATTCGATACGTTGTGCAATAGCCTTAAAAGCATTTTTTTTATGTTTTGTAAATAAATTTCCCGCTTTATTGGAATAGTTTTTTTTGCCTCTGGGTTAGTTGAAGCCAAATAATTTTTAAGTTTTATTTCATTTAAAACGAATAAATTGTAAAAAGTAAATAAATTGTGTATTTTCCAATGGAGTTTTTTGTTTGTTTTTCGGCAACGATTTAAAATCGTATTCGCTTCGTTATTTCTCGAAATAACATTCTCTTGTTAATTAATTAATATATTCATAGTCGACTAAATAAATAGACACGCGTAAAATATGCGGTTATGAACGTTCGAGTGCATGTGAATAAGATTTATTAATGCTGCAACATTTACAGTTACTGATAATAAATATTTATATTATTATAAATATGTAGTAATTAAGCGCTTGGACAATTCTTTTCGATTAAAAATAAAGACTAAAGAAATTCAGCAAAAATATCAAATTGGAAAGAGAGTAAATCAATAATTATTTTGCACGCGAATTTTTTTGTAGAAATTGTTTGTTTCTATTTTTATCATTCTTTAAGATTATGATCATTATTAGTACGTTAATAGGTAGATATAATAAAGAATAACGTAACAGGAAGTTTTACATGATTTTATACGTGGTATTTTTAAATTTCTTTGCTCAGTCAGAAATGTCGAAAAACAATTTTTTTTAGGTTGGATAATTGAATGAAGAAATTTATGCAAATTTTTTTAACAAGGTCTAATTGGGCCTGCACGTCTCTCACGGTACACATTATTATGAATTAAAGCCAATGAGGTCAATTATGTGTTATTAAATTAATTCATTTTTATAGTGTTGGCACCTACTAACAAATTCATATTTTTGTGGTTTTCATTCATCGCTTGATTTTTTTTCTTTTGCACCAAAGGAATCATTACAAGTAAATATAGTAACAGCCTTCAAGTTTCATTGAAAGATAATTTTCTGGAAAGAAATAAAACGCTAGAAAATTTTCAATATCGTGGGATTTTTAGACTTTTATCTGGAATTCATTTGAAATACTCCGGATTATATAATATCTTGTATAAAACACTAATTGGGTTATCCAGATATAGTAAATAAGATTTTTACGGATTACGTTCAACATTGATTTACATTTTTAATATATGGCGAATGCGGTAGAATATGGCTAGCATATTATTTTTGTGACAAGACAAAATGGTGAAGTCGCCCATTTTAAAACGGATCAATAAAATTATCATTGCACTGTACTTGCTGATAGAAGTTATTAAAGCTTGTGCTCACATTATTAATAGCTAATATATTTGCACAAACATTCCGTAGCATAAATAATATTTACTGTGAATGATTAAGATTTTGTGCATATATCCTGCATCTTGTCGCCTGCCATGCATATCAAGCAGTTTACATCGCATCTTCACATTTCGCATCTTTCAATAATCTCCTCAGCCCCACGCAAGTAGGTATTTGGCATTTTCTTTATCGTTTTGTTCATTATTTCTTGCGAGAAAATTAAATGATTTTCTTTTGTAATTTGTAGGTTAGCCTGTCTAGGGCAGAAATGAAAATGTGTACCAAGTTTTACTGCCAAATCTACTACTTCTAGTACTATCAACCATCACCACCAACTACCACATTACTACTTCCTTTCCATTGTTTCCATTGTATCGAACCATTTAGAAAATACATACATAATCTATCTATTGCTTAATGTGAAATGTTTTGTAATTGTACTTATCAATAGTGTCTAGTAGTGTTGCTGTGTTGTAAGAATACAATTAATATATTTTTAATTGGATCAAATGCTACTTAATAGCTTTACTTAACACAAGTGCCTTATTACTTATCGAAATATTAATTAATTTATGCTTTTTTTAAACTTTATTTCGTTGTATTAGTATTGCATGTTCAGCTGAACTTTAACTAGATTTTGTACTTGTATATTGTGATGCTTACCTTTAGCACTTTAGTTCATGTTACAACGTATTATAGATTTTAGTTTCTTTGTTATCTAATTTATTTGGTGATTTTAAGCGTATCAAACAATCTAAGTTTAGTTATTAAAATCTGAAAAATTATATAAGTAGTTGTTTTTTGATTAAACTAAGCTGCAAAAATAGAAAATTAATACAAATTATGTTTGTCTGTTACATTGTGTATGTATTTTTATTCCTTTTGTTGTTGTTTTTTAATGAACTGAAGGCTGTTGCTATTTTCGAAATAGTGTCAGTATTGAGCACATTTTTTTCTGCTTTCGATTCCAAGAAGTACAATAACAAGTAGACACTATATATCTGGGAGCCAATAATAGATGGCATCAGGAGGTATTTAATTTGAAAATAATATGGCGTTTTATTAATACCTAATCGAACCAATCCAAAATTGTTAAATTAATAAAAATCAACATCAAAAACTATCATATATTTTTTTTTGTCCATATATAGAGCATCTAATTAATTTAGCATGTTTTCAATTCCCAGGTCGCTGACGCGGCGACCAAGTCCCAAAAGTTCAGTGCCCATAGCGATATAGCTATTAAATTAGGGCTCGAATAGCATTTGGTTGGCAACCATCCATTTTTAGCGACCCAAAAATATGTTCAATCCTATTATCCTTTATTTTTCATTTTTTATTCATGACAGAATCATTTTTAGATTATGCAATGTATATGAAATTCCATTGATGTAGCCATAAATATTTTATGTTTCTAGTATAATTATAGGGAAATATACAGATAGATGTATCCATCTTCATGCTTTACATATGTATGTAAATAAGAAATTTTGTATGCAATTCTTTCTTTCCCCTGGCATCTAATGCCTTAAATCTAATTCCATTTCTCATTTTTAGAGATTCTATCTCTGTTCACAAAAGTTATTTTCATATAATTCCTTAATCGAAAATAATAAATTTGAATCTCAATAATGAAAATTGAATGACTCATCATTGAAATCTTATAATAATATCATTTCAATACTAATAGTTCCTGCTGTAGAAGATACGAAACTGGTTTTAAAAAGCGAAACCACTCATCTATATGCTTCAGCAATTCTTCTTTTTTCTGCGTCTTTTATGTAGGTAGTCGTAAGTACCTTTAAATATCAGAATGATGATGATTAATCAATGATGATTGTGTCTTGTTTGATGTTATGTCGTCTCTCTACGACGATGTATGCCGTATTGAGAAGCCACACCAAGGTGACAAAAATCACCGGTTTCTAATAGAATTTCTATTATCGTTTTGAATTTTATTTTTGTTGACATTCAACATCAATTGAAATCATGTTTTTGTAATTGAATGGAACCACCTAGAATAATTCTGCAGGAACTATAAACATCTACATATATTTACATACATATTTATGCACAGATTTTAGAAATTTTTAAAACTATTGAGTATATGACCTCTGGATAGATTAGATACCACAGGTTTGTTGATACATATACTCAACCATATTGAGTATATGTATCAACAAACCTGAGTTTTATCAGGTATAATATCAATCAACAAGTCTGATTCCTATTTGGTCATTGATAGGAAGACAATATCTAAATAGTCATTCGCAACCATTGGCTTGGAACAATTCTGTTATACTGTGCCACAGAAGACATGCATATTTTTTTTTAATAGTGTTCTTATAAAACATAGATATTAAGCAACAGGTTGTTCTAGCTCTTCTCTTTAGAATTTTATTGGTCTGGATCTACCTACTTGTCGTTCGTTTAGCAGCAGTTGAATCACTACACACAGCAGCAGTCACTTGCTCGCTTACTGCTCTCTTGTACATTTTGCATTCACTTGTGTGTTCGTCGCTCCTCATTCAAATCGTACTTTTCAAATACAGTGTGTGCTAAGGTGCTGTGAAATTCATTGATAAAATTGTGCATTCTTGTACTATATTCTAATCGAAGTAGGTACTTCATGTGATGATCTTAAAAGTACTGATCTAATTAATCTTGCTGGGACTCATAAACTCAACCACTGGTTCAGTCTGGGTTATTATGAACTAAATATTTAACTGAAGATTAAAGTGCCATTTTGTGTTCGTGATTTAACTATTGATGTAAGTTATAGATATCTAAGTACTTTATCTTTATAATTGGGTAATTGAAATTATTCATCTATTAATAATTATTACAGGACATAAATTGTATGTTATGTCTTTATCAGTAGTTCTTGATAATTCTCAGTCAAAATATTTTACAAAATTTATCTTTTTCATTATCGTTGTCTTCTCCAAAAAGGTATGATACAAATTTTGAAAATTCGAATCATACGTTGGAGACGTATTATCTGGTATACTGTGCCGACATGGGCAATATATTCTAATTTTGGGACATGTTATCTACTCCTCTTATGTTATAGTACATAAATGTATGCATTGATTTGATTTGTGAATTGTTTAAATTATTTGTTTGTCGCGACAGATAATTTAAGAAGGCTAAATTTGAATGTACAGTAAGTATGATTTACAAAATGATAAAAGGTGTCTACTATTTAGTTTTAGGTTGTGTTTAGTTCATTCATGCAGTTTGTACTTGACCTTATTCACGATTATATTATAAAAACAAAGAAGTTTTTGTGAATATAAATAAAACAAATAATAATACTCCGGCATACATACACATAGCTATGCATATATATAAAATAGACAAAAGATAAAATAGTTCCCTATATAGTAATATCATTTTAATGAAACAGTCACGCGATTTTAGCAGGCTATTGTTTGTAAGGATGATTTATATTTTAACAGACCTTTTTTCCATTAAAAATATTTTATGTATTTTCCATAAATTTTGAAAATGTATATGTATTTATATTACGGAACAAAGTTTATGCCGATGATAATTAGATAAAGATAATGAGAATATAATATATAGCCACGGCAATTCACTTGTTATTTTATATTTAAAGATTGTTTAATTACAGATGTATCTATTCAATTTTGATCTATACCTTTAGACATACACGTAAACGGCTGTTTACACTTTAAGGCATTTTGCATATAATCATCAAGAACAATAGGTTTTGCATCAGCTTTTTTAATAGTTTAAACGCGTTTTCAATATTTTGTGCAAGCAAAAGCCAGGCTAGTATGCAATCAAACACCCACCGGTTCGTTTAGATTCTCACAAACGGATGGGATCTTTGAGATATTGAAACAGACAGTCAACGTGGACTGTTTGTTCTGTCAAAATCTGGATTCCCCAGACTGATTATACGAATATGAAAAATAAGACCCTATGTAGGTAAAGAAATAAAAGCTTGAACGATATCTGCCTGGTTCAGAAAATTGTCAGATATTAACTACTAATTTATTTGATAGCGATATTTGACAGTATATCTGCGTCTTGCCGATCCACTTTTTTGACAAAGAAGTTTATTTATCTTTATTAATATTTCATTTTTGCCGAAAAATGGAAAAAAATAGATCTTGAAAGTTGTAGAAATCTAAACTGAAATCTGATCCAATTTTTTGGTGGGATAGGAAAATGAAATTATCAATATTTATTATCTGTATGGCCACATAATGTCACACGTTGCATTTATGTATTTGTCAGTATTTTTATAAATTTTGTACAAACTGTTTGGAGTTTGTAAACGGAAAACGGCATTGATACAAAATTGCTGAAGTAGAAATTTTGTGCAAAACGCTTGAAAGTGTAAACTACCCTTAAGGTCTTTATTCTTATAGCTCCCTTTTCATTATGCTGGTTGAGCAGCGTTAGTTAACTGGCATGATGATGAAACAGCATAATGTCAATGAAGATTAAAGGTCTTCATAGCTTTAGGCAAACGGTCTATTTACCTTTCATTCATAACCTGTAGGCTTAGCAATTTTGTTTTTTCGATCTCTCAACGGTAAACAAACTTTATTGTTATATGGAGTCCTTAGGGATGTAGATTGGATTTAACAAGTAAATTGTAGTAGTCTGCTATTTACTTACCCCTTTAGAATATGAACATATTACGTATAATTTAAAATCTGATTGTTTATAAATAATTCAACTGTGCACACCATATTCGAAGTGTGAATAAAAAAACTCAATATGCAATTTAAGTATTAACATGTCGTACCTAGTACCTACATGTTCATAATAACGGATGGAAAAACAAAAGCATAAAATTTGAGATTTATTAAAATGAGAAAAAAATCAATAGAAAACAAATTTGCTCTTAATTGTACTAAGAAGAATGTATTCTAATTATCTGGGAAATATTTCACTAATTTAAATGATTAAGATGGATGTATGTATGGTATAATCTGGTGGAATGAGTGAGCAGAATCCTACAAAATTCCTTTGGATCTCCAGATTTTAGAATACACATACTAATAGTGAACTATTGGCTGTAATGCTAATGTATTACAATATAATACTCCTATATTGAAAACCGACACGGCACCACAGCTAACTTGGCACATTTCGATTAGAATGATTGAATTAATAAACAAAGGAAAATCGTCCATAATACAGCATCTCAGTAACTATTATACAGAATAATATATTTCGTATATGTATAGTCTTATGGATATAATTAAATGTTGCGGGTTATTGTTGGAGTCTAAGGAACTGATGTAGAAGTGATTTATGGAAGTATGGAAACGAACACGTGTTCATTCGCGTAGTATTGAAAATATATTCTCCTATCTGCTACACAATAATTTTAATATTTAATTAAATTCTATGGAAAATATTGTGAAGATTCTACTAAAACTTGGTGGAAAAGATAAATTTGCAGAAGCGATCTGCTTGCGACGTGAAACATTCAGTAGGAATACAATACAATGACATTAAAAACAAATAAAGAAGTGGCATATAGCAATTAGTTTAATCTCACGCCTAATTACATTGTCTAATGATATTTATACATATACAGAGATTAGATTTTTGTATTAATAGTATCTGCTTATCTAGGTACTAGTGTATATATATTCCCGTTGCAGTTACCGTTAAATGTATACCTACATAGTACATACATATTTACACAAAAATTAATAAAAAAATAATATGGGAAATTGCGCACTTACATGTATGTGTATCGTTAAACTATACGGTCATGTTAGCTAGCTCTAGCTACAATCTCCTATGTATCTAGGTACCTAGTTAAATGAGATAATAATATAAAATGCACATGGAAACACGTGGCATCTGGCACGTGACATTTGAATGTGTGTATAGCATACTATAGACAGGTTATCGGTTTTTCTATTAATTTAAATTTTAAATAAAAGTGATATGTTGTGAAAGCAAAAATTTTGTTCCTCGCTTATACTTTAGAAACCCAGGTACGTACATATGTACATAGGTATTTATTTATTGATGTTGACGAATGGCTAAAAATTTGAATATATTTATGTGAAGAAAAGTAATAGAAGTAGTATACAAATTTTATGATAATTAATAGTAACTAATATAAACATTAAAAGCTAAATCCATATTTATATTTATTTTTTTACATATTTCTTAATCTTCCCTGCAGACAAACGTGCTTTTCCATGATTAATTCCACATAGTGTGTATCATCATAGTTTTAATTACTATAGGACTTACATCTATGTATATTATGTACACAAGTATATTACAAAACATAATTGCTTTTAATGGAAATGGAAAACCAACAACCATGCAACAATAGTAATTCATATTTTAATTAATTACGTTTCTTGATATTATGCAGGAATTAAGTTTGTCCCGATGGAGTTTTATCTATTATTAAATCCAGGGATTATATCGAATTCCTTTTTAGTCCATTAATACGAATTCAGTAATTATTGTTATCGAGACGAGTTGACTTTGAAAGATCGTTTTATCCTTGTTCTACATGTACCTATACTGGTAAAGTAGTTTTTTCATTATTTTTTGTATTTACGTCCTTTTTTCCTTCCTGATGTCCTCGAACTACTTCTGCACCATTAAACATCGTATTTATGTTATGCTTACATAAGAGATTCTTCTTCTCCCGTACTCTCTATATGCTTCCAATTGTTTTTTCTTTTTATTGGGTTAGAATAGATGTAGATGCTTACTACAATAAATTCGATTTTTTATCAATTTTGCGCATCACAGGCCGTTGTCAACGAATAGTCAATTATCTGCAATTTAAATGCTGCACCCAGTACTCAATAAACTATGAAGTATGCACGTTGTAGTAGGTTAAAAGCTTTGACTATTATTATAATAAAATCGATTTCTTGTTTGTTGAGTTAATCGGTGTTCTTTCATGGTGAGATAAGACTGATCCTCGGCCTCGTCATTGTTATAGTTAGTAAGCTTAGTATATAGCCACAAAGCAACATGATTTCAATTTGTAATACATCTAGAATCAGGCTGAAATAAATACTTTCTCTATTAAAACAAAACAGAGATGTATACCGAAGATAAAATTCGATCTTCCTGATAACAAGCACACTCTTATCTAATATTTTCCATATATTTGCCGGCTTCATTTGGATAATCTATTTTTTTTTGTAAAGAACGTTGCATTTTGACGTTTGCGTGACGAAAAATGACAAAACTATAACGGAAGATGAATTTGTAAGCGCAATTATTATTGTATGTGTCATTATAATGGAAATTGCAAAACTTAACCGATTAGAGCATCCGACGAACGACACTTCAATAAATAACAACAATTATTTTCCCATTGTGTATTATTAAAGTGAAAGTGATTTTATGTATAATGTAAAGTACATTGTAAATATTTTGCATATTATGTGAATAAATTTAAATTTTTTAAATTATCACAAAAAAAAATACACAAAAAACATCAATTTATGTAAAACTGAAAGTAGAAATTCTGCAGCTTGAGTATAATTTTCTCACAAATTAAGTTACAAATTTAGCTTCAAGCAAAATCTTTACGTCATTTTCTTGAAATAAAACCGGTCAATTTTTTCAATCTATCCAAATCAAGTGAAAGAAGCATTTTCATTGGTGTAATTTTAATGAAAACTGATCACCTTCATTTGTTTTTTGTTTTTTGTATGTTCACACTGTTGAAAACTATAATTGATTGATTTATTAAACATACATGTGCTGTATGTTCTGTTTGTTTTTTAAAACGGAACAAAGTGGACAAAACAATGGAAAACAACCTCATCACCATCGCCATTTTGGTTTTTTATCCATGTTTTGTTTGCTTTTTCTTCTATTCATTTTTTAATTAATAAATGGATGAGTAGTGTGCAGATATCACGCCGTAGTTTCTTGCATTTGACTAAATGCTGCGCGCATGCGCTGTTGCATTTTAACCAACATAGTAAAGACTAAAGATACTAGATAAATCTAGTACTTTACATATTTAAAGTCACAAAATTAATCTGGTGGTTTTGAATGTTGAGTAAGTAGTCGAGTTAGTTTGCAGCTACCCGGATTACTTCCAATTTTGCTGTGTTAATTAAAAAATTTTATATGCGTTCATTTTTCTTTTTTTTTTTTTAATAATGATGAGTTAATATTCTAATTTTGTACGTAGTTGGCTTGGCACACCTATAATTATATCTAGTATTTACAAAAAATGCATTTTAATAGTCAGAAAGTAAAACTGTTCCATAGGTATGGATGTTTTCATTTTCTCTTTTAATTTTCAGGCAACATCCATAAAACATTCATACGTTCAAAATTGAGTAAATGGTCGTTACGTCCACTGTCTTGTCCGAATGAAGTAATGTCTGATCAACAACAAAATAAGGTAAAATTCTAGTCTATATGTTCATTATCGATTATTATGTATGTATCTCTGCACGTTATCATTCTTAAATGAACATTTTTCAGGATACTCGGGCCACTCGTATAGCGCGTTACAAAGAGGAACGGCGGAAACAATTAGCTGAACAATTCCGTCATGTTGCTGAATCAACATCATCGCCATCATCTTCTCACCTTTCGGCACAATTACAGTGTGGCAATACTGGCTCGACTAGTAGTAGTTCAGATGGACCAAGAGCTACTCGAGCATCTCGACTACGAGCCCAAGCCAGATTAACATCAAATCAGCACAATGGTACCGCAAATGGTGGAACATCATCATCAAAACTAGAGGTAAATAAATGTAATTTTACAATCTGTTTTCAATAAACCTATTAAGGAAATTAATGCAAGGACAAGGTTGTGAAAAAACGGTGGAAACAATTTGTTCAAATTCGGAAGTAACCTATTTTTTAAAATAATATAATACGAATATGTAAATAAATACCATCATCAATAAAAGAATGCAATAAAGCAAAGGAAAGTACAAGGATAATAAGTGAGAAATGAGATAGCAGCCCATATTCGGGGTGGGCAACCTTTACATCATATAAATTTCAAACACGCGAAACGTTGGCGTTTGGGCACCACCTTATTAGGTAAGTTACCAAAATAGCAGCTGCAGCAGGTTGCTGTTCGCTTGGTAATGGTGATTGGCAAACTATTATCTACTTATTGTCCTTTCACTGCTACTCCACTTTGATACATATTTAAATTGTTGAAGGATAATGGAGAAGGCTGAGAGGATGTATTGGTGGTCCACGATTATCTTATTTCATATATTCATATTTCTTGTTAAATTTGATTGGACACGCAATTTAAATTATCTTTTTCTTTTTACTGAAAAAAATCAATTTCAATAAATTATTTTCATTTTTGTGAAAGTCGGAACTAATTAATTAATTCTAATGAGGAAAATAATTAACTAACTTGATTTATGCGCAGTTTTATCAAACCATGATAGAAAGCATGATCATTTTTGGTTGTTAAATTTCAACTAGTATAATTAATCCGAAATACTTAAATGCGCATTATATTTTTTCTTTTCAGAAAAATCTCCAATCACCTCATACGGAAAATTCAAAAACATTCAAACTGGAGCGTGACAAGAGTAATAAAAGAAAATCGAATTTGAATCGCAGTTTAACGTCGGAAGAAGTGGCATTGACTGGTGGTGAGTATAGTGTAGTCACGTGGCAGTAGTGTATAACTACTGTTATATATAGTGTATATAGGGCTAACAATAAAACTTTTCTCCGCGAAATCCATATTTTAATCATTGCATAGAATTAATATTGCAGCTAATGGATCTTTTTCCCTGTTTTTTGTTATGATCCTCCTACATTTTGTTCGCCTAGCAAAAGAGTAACAAAACACGTAAACAACTAAACTACATGTTATTTTCAGTATTTTCTATTTCTATTTCTATTTTTGTATATATACTTTACATTTTTAAATTTTAATATTTAATTATCTGTATGGTTTAACTAAAAGCGTTAGTAGAATCTAGTAGTGCTTTTGCTACGAGTATTTCATTGTTTCTGTGAAACTTTTAGGGTAAAAACTTTCTCCCTTAAAACATAATTCTGTCTCCCGTGGGACCACTAGTATATAAATATAGTAGTTGGTAAATATTTTGCCATTTTCTCTTTAGCTTTGATCTATCCATTTTTGTTTCTTTCTTTGTGTTTCCTCTGCAATGTCTTAGGTCTGTTAAGAGCCTACATCATGTCTTATAATATTCATGATAATCTAAAGCATTAATGTAGTAATAGCATACACTTTTAAAACGAAATTTGAAAGGGCTTAGATGGATAAAGACGAGAACGAGTTTAATTCTCTCCAGACAATATACTTTTATCTGCTTACGACAAAGAAAATACTGGAAAAAGTAGATGATGTTGTTCCCTTTTAGATTTCGATACCAAATAATTGATTAGTTTGTTCAAACTTTCCGTCGTATTTTCAAAAATTCTAGCACAAAAACTCGTAAAACTTCGTTCATATTACATTGCCTAAAACCGTTCGACTATGGGAATAGAGCCCCAAAGGAATCGTTGCAGAAAACCCTACTATTCAGGATCCGACACCAGTTTTAAAATTTATAATATCACGTGCGCAGTTCTATAAAGACAATGGAATTTTTATTATTTACAGCCGAATAGTAGAACTCATTAACCGGATAGAGGGATTAATACTATCGATTGCCAAACTGTACTTATGTTTCAAGTTTATTTCATGCACATCAAATGTATAAACATCATTGATGATTCAGCAAATTTTTACACATTCTATTTTCTTGAATCACGCTCTGCAATCTATGGAAAAACCAATCCATATTTTTCAAACAAAATAATCAAATGTTTTTGTCAATGACCTATCCCTTAATACATCGACCTTTACCCTGCTGTTTCTCTACTCCAAATTCAACTAATAGCATGACTATAAAGAATCCAATAGCTTTCCAAGTTGCCAGACGAATGAAACGATCTACATATCCAGACGTGCGCCACAGAAGTTTTTAGTGGTTTTTCTACCATTTCACTCATTTATTTGAAAATAATTCGGAAGTTTAAGAGGTTTTAGGGAATAATAACAAATATAGAGGGAAAATGAACGGATTGGTACATGAAATTTATAAAAAAAAGGATGAATTTTGTTTGGTTACTGAAAATATAGCAAAAAAAACTAAAACTTACAGGAGTACTTGGAGTTTTCCTGTAACAGGAGATAAACTTAGAGTTTTAACATGCACCGGGTTTTATGATTCAAAATTCTTTTTTTAACACATTTTCATTTTTACTAAAAAGTGACTGAGACTTAGGAAAACGATGTCTCTCTGTCTTTAATAATAACGAGATTACCTGTAAAATTGAACACCCTGATAATCAATACAAGATTAGAATAAAATTATCTAAAAAAACTCGTCTGGAAAAATAAAGACGTGTAATTTATAAGAGTGAATTGTCAAGTGCAAAGTTTGAAGACGGTCTAGTCTTTTTTTCAGTACATCTTTTTAACATACTTTTAATGTATGTTAAAAAGATTAAAGTTAAAAAGTTAAAGTATAAAAGTTAAAAAATACAAAAATCGAAATAAAATTGATTTAAATATTTATATTTCTTGCAGATGATCCAAAAATTGCTCGTCGACGTCGACGTTTCTTTCCCCAGGAGGTATTGAACCAAACGCCAAAACCACCAAAACATGCCACTACCGAATGTTGTGCATCTTCAGATACTTCTAACAATGTTAATAATTCGCCTTTAACCTCCCAAAACACTGCCTCTCCAAACTTATTGCCATTTTCTATGCCATCTACAACCACATCTTCTAGTTCCTTAACTTTAAGTTCACCCTCAAAACATACTCCAAGGTATGATAAATGATCTGTAATTCGAACACGAATCAATTACTGTTTGTTGAATGCTTGTTTTAGGCGATCCGAACTTTCCATTCACATGGAAAATGCCAGACGTGGTGTTTTATCACCACCAGTGACGGCAAATACGCACAAATACAAACCATTTATTTCTACAAAAAAAACTCAATTGAATTCTCCATCCAAACCAAGAAATGTATCATCATTTTCACAATCTGATAAAGAGGTATGGACCAATGTATTTACTGGATGTTGACAATATATTTAAATAATACATCTTTTTCAGACGGGTGTCCGGGCTGGATTAAGGCGGCCTGTCACATCATTTTCAGACAATGACTGTAGTAAAAATATAGCTAGACGAATGGAAGAATTGACGGCATTCACTAGGGAGACTTTGGCAAAAGTAGAAAGGTTGGCTCATCGAACTAAAGATTTACCAATCAAACGAAGCAGTCCAGTTAAAGTAAGGGAATGTTCAATTAAGAACATTTACAGAAAATATCAATTTTCTATATCTGCTTTTTATTTATTCAGGCAGAATCTAAACTCATTTATAACGATCGATCAGCTGCAACACCGGCATCAATATTGAAACGAAAATCAAGAGAAGAGAAAGAAAGTGTTACAGCTGCTGCTACACCACCAATTAAAGAGCCAAGTTCACAAATATTGCCGGTTTATCATGTCCATGGACCTGTATCTATTTTGAAACGAAAAGTTGGCCAAGGTAAATTGCTCGAAGTTTCTTATCACTGATTAATGTTAAACTCCTGGTTTTTGTAGATGATAAGACTGAACCTCATTCAACTCATACGCCGCCAGTAACATTTTCACCTAACGTTGTTGAACCAGCAACAACTAATAGAAAACAAGGAATATTAAAGAAACGACGAAGTTTAGATGAATCAACCGTAATGAGACATCGAAGCTGTAGTCCCGATGTTGCCAATAAAGCTTCTGATTCAAAGTATGTGCACATTAAATTTTTACTTATCTATTTTTTTTGTAAGGTTTTTAATAATAATTTTTTAAATACTTTTTTATTTCCTCACGACCTCAAAGTCAAAAAAGGTGAATAAAAAAAAATACTTGAAAAATTAAACATATCAAAACAGCTGCCGTGCGAAAAAAAAAGTAGCTAAAAAAAAAATTAAAGCTCGACAAAAAAAATAAGTGAAATATACACGATTATCAAATAAAAAAATATATAATTATTAATGTTAACCTTAATTTCCATTGACGACTTGCAATAACTCGTAGATCAATTCTCAAAAATCAACGCCGATCATCGTTAGAAGAATTAAGGCGAACACAATCTCCTGAGGTACACATTCACGGCATTCTTAAATGGAAAACCAAGAGCGAAGATGAGGATCATTCATTAAATTCACCCCAGGGTATTTTGAAAAGACGTTCGGGAGCAAGCAGTGCTGGTTAGTAGTGTTAATTAGTTTTCATCTCCTGCCAATTATTTTAAAACTGATTAATGCCGTTATTAGGAAGCACATCAAGTACACCACACGTTTCGATAACAACGGCAGTAATTTTAGCAGCTGCCGGTGGTGCGGAAATAATTTTAGAACCTGAAACACAAGACAAAGAACCTGTTAAGCCAATATTAAAAAAGAAAAGTCTCAGTGAAGAATACTCGTATAGCGAAAGTTCATCAGAAGCACCAAAACCGATATTGAAAAAGAAATCGAGTACAGATACGGATGAAGGTAGTGAAGAGAAACCAATGAAACCAATATTGAAATTGCCAAGAAATAGTTTGGAAAAGGAAATTTTGGATACTGGACAAGACAGTGGGAAATACTTAAGATATTCTAATAGTGAATGCGAAGGTAAGTTGCATCTACCGATCACAGAGTAAACTTTAGATAATATTCGTCACATAATTACCTACAATGGCGTTTTTTTTAAGAATTTTATTTAATTTCAGAAGTGAAACCAATATTAAAATCCATTTCATTACGTTCTGATTCACCACGTCCCCGTTTATCATTTTCCGGTGATCGAAAATCATCTCATTTAAATCACCAAGGCAATGATGATAACGATAATAAATCAGCAACGACATCATGGCAATCACGACGTAATTCACGTCGTTCCTATACAATATGTACCGATTCCAATGTTAGCTCGAATGCAATTGGTGTACGTGATAGAGAAGATGATCGTGATTTGAAAAAGGCACGTCCACTGTCCGTATTGGAACTGATTCGGACATTTGAGAAAAATGGGGACAATAAAAATACCGGCGCTATTCCAAAGAGGTCTAATAATTGGAAACGGGGAGCAGATAGGTATCGAACACAACCGGTGACATCCAATGAATTGGAAGAAAGGTAAGAAAAACAGTGAAATAACGATGTAATGCAGACTATCTGGAAAATTGGCGTAAATAGAGCCATTTTCAAAATTTCTTGCATATAGTTAAGTGTGAAGTATTCCTAATATCAAATGAAAATTTCTACTGCTTAAAATTGTGTTACTTAAATGGTTTCTGTTATTATTTTATTTTTCGACATTTTAAATTTTTTTCTTGGCATTATTCCCTCGACCGTCAAGATCGTCTAAAATTAGTACAATTCGAAAAAAAAAAATTTATAGTTGGTGCAAAAAGTTTTTAGTAGCGTCCGATCTTTCATTCGGCGGGCGAGTTTCAATTTAGACTTCCTGTGTGTATTTATGGAAAGCTGAAAAGAATTTTTTTTTTTTGTTATTATTGTTTCTGAAACGTTAAACTTACAGATTTAACAATAAACAATAGGAATTACAAGAAAGGTAAAGTTTGCGTAGTTGATAAATTTTGGCATTTATATAAAAAATAACAAATGTTTCTGTGGACGTCGGCAGCAAACTCCCACGCGTTATCTTGAAATTATACATTCAGTATATTTGTGTTTCAAATATACATATATTGGCAATTTCCACTTTTAGGCATACCATTCGGATATACTTACATATTTTTTCATTTACATTAAATTTAAATATACAGTCTGAAAGTCAGTTGGAAAAAGTATGTTTCACGTTATGTAGCCTTGTATCTATGTATAATCTAATCTATCTATTTTTTATAAGAACCTACATAAATTATATTTTATTTCAGCCGTAAAATCATCGTATATTGTCGCAACACCGCTGCTACAGGTAATCAACTTGAACAACTCTCATTACGACCTTCCCGGTTAACTTCATCCCACGATCACCAAAGTCTATCAGTTTCATCCCGATCACTAGATAGAGGTACTTTTGATTTGACATCTTCTTTGGAGGACGATACACGTTTGAAAAGTTTCCTGTCATCATCGTTTCATTTATCTACCTCTCAAACGGTAAATTTAATCAATTTAAATAGAAATGATGTACCATCTAAATTTTATTAATTTTACAGGTTGGTATTTCTCCAGAAAGTCCTACTTGTCATAAGACATCATCGGACTCCGCTTTCCAATCGCTAGGTGACGGTTTGGAGTTGGAAGAAGAGGAATTTCAAGAGGAATTAGAAGATATTAATATCAACTCAGAACACATGTCGTTAGCCAGTCAGATGCGATGTCTGGCAGAAGAGGCCAAGAAAAAACGACAAGAGCGAGGTATATGCTCATTATTACCTAGGGCATGGTAATAATTAAATTTTACGTCTTATTATTTTTGAATTTCTAGATCTCAATGTGACTGAACGTCGTGGTATCCTCAAACAACCTCATGTCACCGCTATTGATACATCTGCTACAAATACTTTCTCTTCATCACTACCTCGTCGCAGCCAATCATTTGCTTCTTCTTGCTCAACATATAGAAGACGGGATTCACCACCTCCCCTGCCATTGGACTTGTCGCCCGATGCCGATACTGAAACAAATGCAACCGATTCAGCGTTTCGTAAAATTTTGAAAACAGCACGATTAGAAACATCACAGGATAAGGACGATGAGGGTATTTCGTGTAATGATTCTGGATCGGATTCAGAAACGTCTCTGTCAAAGTTTAAATCTGGTAGTGGCATTGGTGGTGGTGATGATGATGCTGCATCAACATCAGAAGGCGAAAGTTCTGGTGGTCGAGAAATACGGAATATATTCCGCAATGAGAGTAAATTGAATTTGAATTTTCGGTAAGTGGTTTTTAGGTTTTTGTGTGATGTCATGGTGAGAGCGGTAATGTAGGAATTACGTATATGAACGATTAATGTTCATCGAAGAGTGCTTGCTTATTACCACAACTCGTGACTTATTTATGAACTGATATTTTGTTGATTTTCAATCGGACTGCCTGTTTGCGCTCTGTTAATATAAAGAAAAATAATTGGACGCAGCAAGCCATGATTGTTATTATTGCTTCTTCTTCTTTTTTTTTTTTTTCTTTTTAATTCATTTGAAAATAAAAATGAAATCATCAAGGCCAACTAGTAATTTTCTTTAGAATGAAAAGGATTATAAATTGAAAATGTTTTAATATTAACGGACTGATCATGCATATCGATTGAGCGAACGTGGAATCGATTATAATTTTCATTATGAAAGCTCTATAATTCTCTCTTTTATTATTTATAGTATATGTAGGTTTTAGATTGGTTCATTACAATAGACTAGGGCGTGAGTGAAGTGAGAGCGGAGGAAAGACATAGAGAAAAGCAAATTATTAAAGGTGTCTTTATTATCAATTGGATTAGAATTAAGTTTATTTAAATTCCTTATTGACATTATATACATGGTGTATATAAAATTTAAGAAAAGGTAATTGAAGAGGATTATACATAGGTTAGAACGAAACAGCACATTTATTTATTTATTTCTTAATTAAAGGGCATTAACATCACAACGCAACGGAAATATTAACGCTACAAATAGAGTAAGCAGATTATTAAATCTAATGCGTCTTGATTAACGGTGAATTTATTTATCGATTTTATTATCGGGTGGGTTTTCTAAGGAAAATTAGTTAAGAAAATTTGTCAAATTGATATAATTTTGTGTCAATTAAAAATATTACTGTTTTTTTTTTAATTGAAAACGGTAAATGAGTCATTGAACTCAACTTTATTAATTTGAGCTTTCTCTTTCTCCCCTATTGATTGCAGTTAAAATAAATAAAGAACAAAAATGATGCATCGCATAATCGTCATTTCTAAATTAACGTGTCAGTTGCTGAATGAACTGAAGCTGTTACGGCTGCTGCGTTTCGTTTATGCTTTTTCCATGCTTTTCTCTATATATACGTAAATTGAACTAACTCAACCATGTCACATGGTTGGTTATTGATTGGTAAAAAAGTAAAAACAGAGAAGAATCGCGATAATAGCAATCATCGTCATCGTGAGGATGATGATCAGCAGCAGTGCAGAAAATTACATGAAGCAATAATACTTTTTGACCATGTAATGGTCAAGGAAGATTAGCTGATAAAGATAGTATCTTATAGTTCTGCCTCTGCTCTTTCCATGTATACTTACTTATTTTTGTTGGAGGTCGCTGACTTCTATTTCTTCTCTTTTAAATACATTTAAATATACGTATGTATATAGTAGATATACATGTACGTACGTAAGTATATAATAATAACAAAATTAGTTCGAGTAGACATTGGAAGTTAAGTTTAATCGCTTCGGTTGTTTAGCGTGACCAAGAAGTGACTCGAAAATGAAAATGGAAAGCGAATATGAATAATTGTCATTATCATGGTATGAGTACCATGTAATGGTGGAATAATATAAACACAGTTATAATGGGCTATTCTCCATTAACACTAACATGGTAATAATAAATTTAAAGAAATGGTAATGGATGTTTGAAAAACAAGAAAAATAAAGTGTAGATTTGCTTGGTGCGCCAGGCTACACGTTAGTTCCGTAAACCTCCACTAAAATATTATTCATATACATACATAGAGAGAGGTGTTATAGAGCACCAGATCATTCATGATTTCCCTTCTAATGTTCGACCTCGGAAATTAGAAAATATCAGATCATTGACAATCTGATTAATAAACACATTTTTACCTATTGCACCATAAGTATCTATTACCAATAAAATAACGTAAATGTTGTACAACGCTTGTGTCAAATGCACAAATTTTATTCATACTTGGTCACGTTTGTTGTGTTTCTCTCTCTTTTTAAGAAAAAAAGGTCGTAAGACCTGATTCATCATAAAAAGTTCATCAAGATGCAGCATCATCATCATCACATCTTATTTGCCTTCTAGTAGTTGTGAATTTATTATCTCGTTATTATTATTATTATCTTCTGTTGTAATGATATAATGATGTAACATCACTTAGAATTAATCCGTAATAATTTGTATATAACGAGTACATAGTCGACAAAGAATACTGAAAAAGTTATTATTCCAACAACTTTCAGTTATTAAATTTTTTCAAAATATTTAATTCTGCTTGAAGCTGAATTTATCATTCATTAGCTTACCTTTTTAACAATGTTTCTGTCCTGTCTACTAATGCTTCTCTCTCAAGTTTGAAATTTATTATTAAAACTTGCGGAAGTGTATCAAACAAAATATGTATAAATGGCAATTGGCGAGAATCAAATTATGTATGTATATATGTATCACATATTAGATTTCAATCTTTTTTTCTCCCAACTAAAAGCCAATTGAGTTGAAGTTCCTCTTTCAATATTCGAGATAAAAAAAAAGTTAAGAGGAATGTTAAATGCATGTTGCAGTTTATTATTATTATTATGTGCAACTAACATATGTCAAGAAATAAAACAAAAAAATATCGGGATAGGAAGTGGTTGCCTTCTGGTTTATTTTATTTTTCTTTATTTATTCTATCTTTATTATTATTATAAAATCTGCTATCAATTTGTGTTGCTCCAATACAAATCATTATTCGAATCGATGAATCTAGCGTGCCTTAAGCTGTTTTCGAATCAAAATACCATAATAACTATTGTTGGCGTTTTATTCGATTATATTGATTCTTCTTTTATTTTTATTTGCTGCTTTTTCTTTAATTGGTAATACTATTTTACTTACGTAAACCTATAGTTCTTTTTCCAATCTGTTTACCTTTGTTCTTTAGGACGAAGGGTGTTTGCTTTCATGTGACATCTATTAGAGGTATTATACTTGTAAGGGCTCTTTACTCTAGTAGTGTAATTGTCTGACGGTAACTATAAAAGAGAGCATGCGATTCAGTTGAATAACTGTAGGTTATTCTAAAAAGCGGCAATTTTTGCGTTTTTATTACTGCACATCAGCTTTTTTATGCAGGATTCATTTCAATATTTTCTTGTGTTATTGTTGTGTCTCGTTAGCAGAAAATTTGACATTTACTTTCTTTTTTATTTATAATGAACAACACTCATCGGTATTTTATTCCCTACACAGTGGGACTCCTATCTTGGCTACCTTAGTGATTTATTATTTTTTATTATTATCAGTACCCATATACACAGGTTATTAAAATCATAATGATTTTAAATCATCTGTGATGATTTACTATAGCTGGCGTACAACAAAAGAATACAAGGCGAATTGTGTGTACTGTATATATTGTTCTTTTGTTCTTTTGCTGCTCAATTTTGGTTGATGCCGGCATCGATTGTATGCATTATCGATCGTTTGTGCCGCCCCAATTCCATCAACTAAATTTGATGTAGTTTAGGAGAGATAGTTATTTCAAACACATTGTAGATTGCTAATGAGGAGACATATTTTCTTTTTTATTTTTTTCTGTATTTATTTATTTATTCGTTGTGCGTGGCGCAATTTGCGTTTAGCCATCCTACGATAATGTTGGCAGCAAATATGGAAATGTATGTTAAAATACAAGCCTACCTGATTAGTTGAAAATTGTATATCAATTTGAATAAAATGTGCCTACTTCTGTTTCAGTTGCCATATTAATTTTCGACAAAGGGGCATACCAGTTCTGGCGTCTTGTTTAACTACCATAATTTTGTAATTAAAATATTGCTTTCAGAAAGGCTCATTCGTAACGCATATGGTCATCAGAATGTAATGTAATTACATATAGTCTAACTTTTCTCTAATTACATTTAAAAATATAATTAGTTATTGAATATACCTACTACGTATAGAAGTTTCATCTGAAAACGAAATAAATTAGGGGAGAGCGAGTTGTTGCTGCAACTTTCCTAGCTTCCTATGCATATAATAATATTTGTTTATGTATGTGTATGTATACGATTTTCCTTTCAATTCAGACAGTACACCGAAACTCAGATTCGAATCGAACTTGAGTAGAGTTTCTCGCTTTTAAACAATATCAGTTTGCGCTCGTCGATGTTTAGGTAACTGTCGGACCGGCTTCGGTTCATATTTTAATGATTCTAAAATTTTAGCGTCAAGGCGAGACTATATTATCTTTTTTTTTGTTTGTTTGTTTTAATAATTTTTAATTAAACTTGTCCATATTGGAGGAGGTAAATAATAATCGATTTTTAGACAAGTATCATTGGGGGATCATAGTTCATTATGTATGTATGTCCATATTTTAGTAAAATCAGCATGAAAAATTGGAATATTTCATTTATTAATACAGGAATAATAATAGGGAGCTAATTAAATCTGTTTCTGAAAATTTTTCTGTTATAAAATAAACAAACTAAATTTAATTAAATACGGGGAGAATTGCATGTCGTTTTTAGATATTCATTTATAACACGTATTATAATCGAATTTGTATTATGGAAATTAATTGAAAAGAATTTAACAATCAGTTTCAGCTTGACAAACTATAAATTTTATTACAAAATTTAATTTTTGTAATTAGTAATTACAAAGATTTCGGTAAAATAATTACTATTTTGTAATGAAATTTATTTCTGTTTTTTTTCAATTCTTGTCCGATTTTTAGGACAGAATTTTATATTTCAGCTGTTATTATTCTTGTCACTAGAATGAAAAAAGAAATCAAGTGCTCTTTGAACCGTTTAATAGTTTTTGCGTGTTTTATTTGTTAATTGTATTATTACTGATTTATCTGAAATAATTAACATTTATAGAGGATACTGAAGGTTAGTCGAAGAGACGACACCATATATCTATCTATCCATCCATATGTATGTATCTTTGTAATACCTATTTATTTACATAATAGAAAAGACATTGTAGTTAATGTATCTTACATCATTAATAATTAATTTCAAAGTCAATAAAGAGTTGATTCTCCATTTATTACTATCTGGTAGTATTTATGTTTGTCGCAGTGTCTATTTTCATGGGATTGATGTAGAATTACTGTAAAATTAGTGCAAGGTGGGCTTAAAGTACCGTTATTTATTAAGCATGATATTGCAATTAGCATAAAAAACGTAAGGGCGGAAAGTCATAGTTTACTGACATTGGTTTTGTTTGTATGTTTAACTGTCAATAGTGTTCAAACATATAGCATCGTCATAAAATCTAAAAAACCAGTGCGAAAAAAATGGTATCACTTAATTACAATTAAATGCATCATCTTTTATGGAATTTAAATTAAATTATTCATTAACATAAATATTTATCAACTACTTATCGCCTTAACGAAAAAAAAAACAAAATTAAATATGTAAAAACGAATGTAATTTCGTAATTATTTATTGTAATTTATTCGCAATTCCAATTTTAATTGAGATAGGTATGTAATGTATTTCATTATTTATTATTACATACATATACTTTTTATTACCATTATCATCAGTATCGTCATGGTGATTGGTGTCTTAAAATGAAAATGTCAGTGCAAAGCTGCAAAATTGGTGTTTCTTCATTTTCAATTTTTCTCTTCCTTTTATGGATGCCAATTTCCAAGTGTAGTACATACATATATGACATTATTAGATAGAAATAGATGAGGTGGTTTTCTTTTTCTTAATTGTTTTTCATATAAAGTTTAAAATAATTGTAGTGTGTGTATATTGAATACGTTTTCGTTCGAGGTTTCGACTTTAATTTTTTATACGTTGTACATTGTCTTTTTTTTTTTTTTAGATTAAGTAAGCCATCAAGGCTTTAGCTTGATTACTTTTTTACTTATTTTAGTGGACCAACACCCTATTTTTCCGCTAATGTTACTACATATTGCTAATATACAGGTACTTATTATTGTTCATTTTATTATTTACTCATTATTGATCGATCTATTAGGTTAATCACATTCTCAGTTTAATGGTGTGAACACACACACGTATATTATTAGCAAAAATAATCACGTAAAATACTGTGTGTCAAGGACACGTTTTTATTCATTAATTTAATGGAATAGAGTCGACAATCGTATAATGGTTGATATTCTATTTAACTTAAAGGGTTTGAATTGGCAAAATTAAAACCCTTCATTCTTTCAAAAACATTCATATTGTGCGTTTTGCTTGTTGGATAACGTCAGCCCATAATACAGTCTCACTTTTTTTTTTTTTTTTGGGTTTAGCAATCTTTGCTTGCTATACAGATTAATGTAGTTATTCATTTGTTTTTTGGAATTATGCATATGTATATGAACTCCACCACCGCACTCATTTAGCCTCGCTAAAAACCTTCAATAAAATGGAAAAAAACCACAAGGGACGAAAAGATCAATAAATACCATTCCTTTATACATTAGGTACCGATGCCGTCACCCCGACGACGGTGACGACGACGGCGAAAGGAATAAAGTTCGATAGTTAGTGTCAGTGGCAGAAATGGTGGAGCATTAGCCTTAAATTGTCTGCCATTTTGAATGTGCATGATGGAGTGTTCTCCATTTATAGAGATTATCAAAAAGGGATGTTTTTGAAATATGAACAGGAGTGATGAACTTCGTATATGTTGAACCTGGATGGGGCTGAACTCCACGATTTGAATTAGTAATGAACTTTTTTTTTAAATTCTCAGGCTGTTTTAATTTGATAGGTCTGTGACGTCAATATGTTCGATATCATATTAAATTGTGTTTCAGTGTATAGTTACTGCTGCCGATGGCCTAGCGATGTTTCTCCATATTTTCGTATTGTTCCAAGTTTGCCCTTTAAGATCTGCTTTAGACATACTTTATCCATACTATCGGCTATCGATGTCAAAATATTGTTTGAGTCTATCTAATTTACATTAATCAAATACCTTGTCGTATAGGACAGTCACTTCAGTTGGTTGATATATTGGCAAGCTTAAACGATCACGGATATACACTATGTATACATACTTCACTTCCATTAAAATATAATAGTATCATCAAATTGCCATTTCAATTTGACGTCATCATGAGGATGTTGACGTGCTTCCAGGTTTATTTATATAACATTGTTATATCTATTATATATAGATAAAGAAATAGTGTGGAGTGAACGAGCGAGACATATGAAGAAGACGGAAGTGGCTATAGTCCCAATTCCAGAAATAGATCTTTTGCTTTCGCATTATTACACTATTATCATTTTGTGTCTATTTTGATACTTGTATTACGTGATACGAGGACGAATGATCAAGGGAAAAGGGAGTGGTAATGCTTGGTAGTAGTAGGATGTGCTGACATTTAGAATATTCAGATATTTGGATTTGTTTTATTTTTTTATTTCTTTTTATAAAAATACATGCATATGTGCATATATAGAGTGGAAACGTACTAGTGTCCATCCTATTTTTGGACCCGGCAATTTATCAGATTAACATGATGACTTGTTAATCTGATGATGATGATGCTTTGTTTCTAATGGCCTCGTTTTGACCAACATTGTCTCTGATCCGAATTTTCCAAAATAGAGTTTCGTTATCCACTTTAACAACTTATTTTCCACGCCATCCACTACATAACATAGAGATGGACTGCGAGTCTTTTTTTAATAAGGGTTTTCCGATAAAAAGCATCGAACATTAAGAAATTTCGGGGTGCTCTAATTCCTAAACGACTTGGAATTTTGATGTGTGGTTCGCGAAACTGATTTGTGGTTTTTACTCTCTTCAACAATAGATAAAAAACTAGCATATAAGTTGTATTAAAAAAAAAATTATACTGGATAGCGAAACTATTTTCGTAGACTAGGGTCAGAGTCCCCGTTGGTCAAAATAAAGCCCTAGCGTAGCCGTTAAAAACAAAGCAGAGACATCATGTTAATCTGATAAATTGCCGGGTCCAAAAATGGAATGGATACTATTAACTTTCCACGATGTATAGTACGTATAATATAAAGTTTGTTTTCTGAGATTATTGTATACTATATCAACCAGTTGTGGCAATGCAGTAGTGGACTTCATGCACTTTTACTATTTGTATATAATTTAACATAAATTATTTATATGTATCTCCTATATTAAACTTACTACAATTTATTACCACCCATATACATACATATGTATATATTAAGCATCCAATAGTCAATTGTTATTCATCGGCTGTTTTCGTACAACACCATTTTAATTTATAAATTTAGCAAAAAGAAGACGGTATCATCATCATCATCGTTCACCTGAATATTAAATTATCCAAAGCCGAGAAAATGGTTCGATCCGTGAAAATTCGATTTCTTTTTTTAGTCGATTTTTTTATTCAATTAGGTACATGCTTTCGTTGCTCCAATGATTTAGTCGTCTATTTTTTTTTGTCCCCAATTTTCCAAAAATTAATAATAATAAAAACATTTTTATGTTTGCCACTTTACATTTCATTATGCCATTCTCTGTCTTTTTTCCTTCTTAATTAATCTATTTAATTATTCAATTAAATAGGCTTGCATTAATTAACTGAATCACACAAAAAAAAAGTAAGTGCTAAAAATTAGGTCGTTCCGCCATAACGATATCCAAAAAAACAAAAACAAATTGTCATACGAATTAAAAATTTTCTATTTCATTAAGTTAGAATTCACACTGCCCTCTTATACGCCATATCTAATTAGTTTTATTTCGATTTCAGAAAGCATTTGGAAGGTGTTCTATCGAAAAGCAAAAGCCACACTTCATTCAATTCATCACATCTACATAGTATCCCTGGCGATGGTCATACGATTGGATCAGTATCACCACCACGCCCCTTACAAATAACATATGGCCAATCGCATAACAATAACTCGAAGCTGTCACCGCCAGCTACAATAAATCTGCGCAGATCACATACGCATACAGCTGGAACGATGCCACGTACCATTGCTGACTTGAGGGCCAAGTTACAGGAAAATGGTGAAACTGGCTGGCTAAAACGGGTACCATTGAATAATAATAGTTGCGATGAATTGAAACTATTGAAAGAGAAAAATCGGTATAATGTAAGTAGGTACTTATAGGTACATAGTATCGAATTGGACAATAAAAGAAGTTGGGTGTGGTAATAAATTAAGATAACCACACCTCTTTAAAGGGAGTGATTAAAATTACTGTAGCAGTTAATAATATCATGATATGTTTACTAAATCAGCTGAATATTTTATACCGAATTAGATTGTTGGCCTTCAGCAAAAGGCAATTAAATACATACCATAAAAAAACTAATAGAATAGACCATCCGTGTATCATCAAATCACCTGTTGACCTTCTATTTGACCTTCATGAATGATTTTTTACAATTGTAATGTATCATTTGCGGAAGAAATATTTGGTCATTGTCTGATTTATTTAACGGCGCGGCACAGCTACGCTCTAAGTAATAAACTGCCATCTACATATACGCATGTTAGAATGGAGCAAAGGGCGACCAATAGCATTTGTATTTATTTTATCACTTATCATTGTCTTATAAATAATACCAATTCAATAGAAGTTTGAACTGTAGTATGCATTATACGTGTGCATTTTATATTATTAATAATAATAATGATAATACATGATAAATAATTATTAATGAAACAGACGCTTCTAAAGTAAATACTTTTACTTGTATATTTACAAGGATTAAGAAGCAGATTATCAAACAGTTTTGCTTGTTAATCACACTAGTTAATCATAACATTGCTCTTATCATAATAAATGTACTACTTAATTACATTGTGGTTATTAAATACTATTATTATTAGTAAACGTAGTTAGTTTGGTTGCATTTAATAGAAGTTATGGTGCTATTGATGGTGTGTGTTTTCACATATGTAGTGGCATGGTTTCTTTGGTATTGTTTATGTGTAAAAACTAACAAATATTCCAGAACTGCAGTGCCAAATCAAACCCTTAAAAAACTAGCGTAAGTTGTATAACAGATATTTTTTATTCAATTTCAAAATGTAATTTCAATCGCAAAAATGTGTGTTGGATTAATTGATATCAACCTGTTATCTGAAATATTATTTGTATTAATAAGGGGGCATAGCTTATCAGTACGCAGAGAATAAATTCAAGGTAATGGTTTGATAGTACCATTGGTAATTAGTGTATTATCAGAAATCATTTCCGTTGCGTATAATTAATTTGTTAATATTAGAATAAATTTTACTTAATTATTAACTAGTGATTATCTTGTATCAGAATGTGTTTTATATGTAGGTGATTGAAAGAATAACCCCGTATGCCAGTAACTCGCCTATGTATGTATAATTCGTATTGTAGAATGTAGATGGCGGTATTCTTTGCGTAGAAAATATCCACAGTAAATATACAAGGCACAAGTAATGCTAATTACTTGTTACATGTATTGAATATTTTCGATTTTCAAATCAACAATAATTTATATAAAAAAGAAAGCCTCAGGTGTTTTTAGTGAGAGTTCGCTTAAAATAGACTTGTATTGTCTATTTTAATAAACAATGCGATACATATTTTAATATCTTTCCATATACATATATCTATTTTATTTTCTTATTATATACAGGAGGAATTATCAGAGAAATCAATTTTGGCAGCACGTAAAGATCAATTGGATGCTGCATCTCAGCAGTGGAAAAATCGAGTTGAAAAAAGTGATGCAGAAAAGTTTTCTGTGGCCGGAAAAATGGCAGAGAAAATTGAAGATGTTGCGCCCAATACTAATGTAGTAATAACAGTAAATAATGATAAACAGAAGAAAACGCCACAGGCGAAACGATTTAAAGGAAAAGATGGTTAGTAATGGTATTGTTATTAGTAGTTTCAATATTTCTACGTTACATGTTCTTACTGCACCAAATTATTTCATTTAACGTACAATTCACGATATAATTTCGAATCTCGACTGTGCCAGTTAAATGCCCGTTAATTACTATTATTTCTTTTTGCTCTTAGGCGTTGGTGATTCTTCTTCAACACCATCTTCACCTGAGAAAACTTTAATGCATTTCGATTTAACCCGAAGCAAATCGGCTTTATCACCTATTGCAACTAGTGCTGTAAAACACAGAGATTCTACAGGTTAGTCTAAAATCATTTTTAGAGCGTAAGCCAACTTTAATTAGACTGTAAATAATTAATTTTTAATTATGTATGTGCAGATATTAATGGTACTCCGATTCAGATTAAAAACCGTCGAGTCGTTTCCATACCAAAACCTGATGATTATACATTTACAACATTCTTTGAAAGTGTTGATCAATCAGCAAATTCGTCATCTAGTCAACAATTATCAGATATCAATGCAAATGATTTCGATGCAGTCCAACGGCAGTCGCTGTTAATATTAAAGAAAAATGTACAGGTGAGTTATTGAATAATAAGTAATTTTTATTCTTTCTATTTTTAATTTATCAATCTCCAATCGAATTCCAGATTCGAAAAAGGAAAGTTGCTACAAAAAATCCTATAAAAGCCTTAGCTACAAGGAACGATATCACTGATGAGTATACAGAAATTATAACGGGAGTTGCAGAGAGAGAGAAGAAAAGACTGAATATTGAGAAACGTAAGCGAATATCTACCTTAAAAGAGTCTTTACCATGTTACATAAATTATTATTTGTATTAGTTGCCCAAAATTCAAATAAAGCCCTTGAAGTATTGGCAGGTCTGGCCAGTAATGAAGATTTCAAGTCAGTTGCATTGAAAAAAGGTGCTAGTACACAAATATCTTTACAGCCATGGAAACAGTTAATGTTATTGCAAATCAAAGGTCGTCGTCATGTTCAAACGCGATTGGTCGAACCAGTGGCCAGTAGTATAAATGAAGGTGATTGTTTTATATTAATCACGCCCACCGAATTGTACAATTACACAGGAAAGTATTCGAATGTTATTGAACAATCGCGTGCTGCCGATGTGGCAAATCACATTCAAAAAACCGCTGATATGGGATGTAAAGTGACGAAAATTATTAATGTCGCAAGCAAAGATGTTTCTAAACGACATTTAGAAACATTCTGGAATTTACTTGGATTGAAGGAGTCTATTGCGTCAGAAGTATCTATCGATGCTGGGCATCCAAGTGAAGATGAATCATACGAAACGAATATTTTACATACAAATATGATCTATACACTGGGTAATGATGAACTAGTACCATATGATGATTATTGGGGCACATTGCCAAAAATTGAAATGCTAACCGAAACGAACGTGATTGTTTTCGATTTCGGTTCAGAGATGTATGTTTGGAGTGGTAAGAATGCACCATTAGATAAAAAGCGATTGGCATTAAATTTGTCGAAACAACTATGGGATGAAGGGTTCAACTACAGTGATTGCAGTGTGAATCCATTGAATGTCGCATTAACAATGGGCAAACGGGATAACGAGGCAGTTCAGCCTTTAAAAGGTGATAAAAGACCGCCATGGGCACTTTTCGCTAAAATTACCCAGCATCGTGAGACAATATTATTCAAAGAGAAGTTTCTCGATTGGCCAGATTTTTCCCGTGTAATAAAAGTACGTAGCGATAATGATACAGATGATTCTGAACGTAGACGTAGTAAAGGATCAATAGAAATCAAACCGTGTAATGTAAATGAAATGATTAAAGATAAAAGTATTCATCCCGATTTACTAATTGGTAATAATGTACATTTGGGCCGGGGCGATCAATATTTTGATGAAGAAACCCGTCGATTATTCGAGTATGACACGTTGGAATTGAAAGCCTGGCGAATTTTAGAAAATAATCATGAGCAACTTGATGAAAACTCAATTGGACAATTTTACGATGGTGACAGTTATATTTATAATTGGAAATTCCGTCAAACAGTAAAAGGGCGAGAATTGAATGGAAAACCATCAAAATACGCTCAGGTTGGTAGGGAAATGTCGATTTTCTTCTGTTGGCATGGCAACAATTCGTCAATTAGTGAAAAATGTACAGCTGCCTTTTTGACAGTTGAATTAGATAAACAAAATGCACCACAAGTACGTGTGACGCAAGGTGCTGAACCTGCTGCTTTTCTACAACTTTTTAATGGTACCATGGTGATACATACAGGGAAACGCGATGACGAAATGCTAGAAGATGAACAAAGAAAATCGAGGCTGTTTATTGTACGTGGAGAGATGGAAAATGAAATTTATTTAATGGAGGTTCCACTAGAAATGGCCAGTTTAAGAAGTCGAACGTCTTTTGCGTTAGTCGATGACGAGCGGGGACGTGTCGTGTGCTGGCATGGGTGCCAATCAAGTACGCAGAAGCGGAAAGTATGGCCTAACATTGAGCGCTGAAAGAGTAGGATATATTAATAGTAACTATTGTTTTTAGGTAACACAGAAAACCATGGAAAAGATTATAAGCAAAAGACCATTGGAATTGTTTTCCATTAATCCTGATAAAAAAATTGATGTATTGGAAACGGATGAAGGAAGTGAAAACAAAGAATTTTTAAGCATAATGAAAATACGTCGTGAATCATATCACTCTTTACTGAGTAATAATAATAATAATAATAGTAAATTCGAGAAATACACATCTAGACTATTTAAAATGTCAAGTGTGACGGGAAATTTTATTGCGACCGAAGTTTTATGTCCACATAGAAGTGATCATTGCAGTCCATATCCATTTGTTCAATCTGAATTATACAGTGGCAGTCAACCAGGTATATTTGATGATCCTAAGAATATTTAACGGGAACAAATTAATTTAATTGTCCGTTATAGGTTTGGTGCTATTTGATAATTATCACGAATTATGGCTTTGGCAAGGTTGGTGGCCAGAAAAAGATGAAGAAAACGATCTGAATACAGATCAAACTGGTTCCGGAGCGGTTCGATGGCAGGCTGAACGTCGCGCAGCAATGCAGACAGTCGTCAAATACTGGAAAGCAATTCATCATAGTGAGGATAATACCGAAAAAGAAATGGTAGCATATCTAGTTTGGGCTGGTCTTGAACCATTGGAATTTAGAAATCTGTTTCCTACATGGAAAGTGAGAGAAGATGTTAGAGAATTAAATTTGAAGGTAAATAGTCAGTAAGAACTTCTAAATTAGTGATCAGAATAAAAAGTAGCACACTGCTTAACATTTTAGGATGGTAAACAAGAGAATGATAAAGCCAAATTACAATTCGAATTGGCTCTTTTAAGTCGAACGACATATCCAATGGAGGAAATCCTTCAAAGACCATTACCACAGGGTGTGGACCCTACAAAATTGGAAATATATTTATCAGACAAAGATTTTAATGAACTACTACTTATGTCCAAAGAGGAGTTCGAATTGTTACCATCATGGAAGAAAACTGCTTTGAAAAAAGAAAAAGGATTGTTTTGACCTTTGTTCGAAAAAATTGTTGGTATGATAAGTTGTTGTTTCATGTTTAGTGGCAAGTATCTTAATGAGATTTTCGTGCAAGATTCAGTGAATTAATGCTGCGAGAAATACGTATGTGATAAAGATGGGCGGCAACTAGAAACGAAATAACCCACTACAGTTGAGATATCAATTAGTTTAACAAGTTTATAGAAATGAGACAGTAATTAAATCACAGCGATCTTTTGCATGAATGTATTAAACACTTAAGTGATTTTTTTAATTTTCCAGAATGGAGAACTTTTAAATCAGTTTACTCCATAGGGAAAAATTCTTGTGAAAAGAGTTAAATAGAATTTAATAAAGGCTGTTTAAATCTAAAGAGAATTGTAAATGTTTAGAAACTAGCGTTTTTTATTGTAATTAATTAGGACATATCAGAACAAAAAAAAAAAGAAATGAAATTAAGACTCGGTATTAAAGTATTTTTGTACGAAAAGTTGCTTATATTAATCAAGCCAAGTACCAAGCACATTACTTTAACCTTTACCTAATTAAAATAACATTAATGAGGGTTTATTAATTAAGAAACTGCCATTTTCTTGTAGCTTATATAAATGTATTTATATTTATTGTCACCGATCTTAATTACAATAATTATTTAATACAAGAAGAATTATATCTACATTTTATGTACTTAACAAACAGGAAAATTTTTCACTTTGAGTAAAAAATGGCTAATTCATTTTGTGAAAATTTGCCATTTAAAAAGTGTAAATTTCATTACTAAATTTTAATTGTTTTTATTAATAATTTAGTTCAATTTTATGAATTATAATTTTCTACAGAGGGGTTTAGCCTATCAAATCAGTTCATAAAATGGTTTTTACAGACCACTTGTGTAGGTATGCCATAAGTATGGCATGTGGCTATTTTTTACTGGTACTATTCAGTAAGCACCCTAAGTCTCAATTATAATTGTTATCAAACGGCTACTCTGTGATTTTATATTTCATAATTGAAACTGTTTGTTTTTTACTATGTGTGTTGAAAGAAGCTACAATTTGTTTTAGTATTATTATTATTTCGTAGTCTTCCTAAAAGAAATATTTTGTTGTGCAGTAATATAGAACAAGTTTAATTTTTTTGTGATGATAATAATAATATTTTGTTTCTGTTGAGTGTACAACGCAATTAATTTAATTATGGTTTTTTTTTCTTTTACTAAGTAGTACTAATTTGTATAGTATGTGTATGTTAGAAACCAACTACAGATACTGATTAAATGAAATTAAAGGTGCCTTCGATCTGGTGTATTTCTACAGTCATTGTTTTTCCTATACAAGAAAAATAACATTTCTCTAGTCTGATTTTCTATGTAATATTGATAAAAACAAAAAAACTTCCAACTACAATGTACGGCATTTATTTATTGCATGCATCCTAAGGGTTACTAAAAATGTTTACATGTGGATATAGACAATACAAACGAAGCAAAAGTATTAATTCTTAATTAGAATTTAAATTAATCCAAAAAACAGGATTTTACAACAAATAGAGAGAGAGAGTGCCACGTAAAGTAATATATTATACTAATTCAAAAGAATAATGTTTTTTAGAATCAGTAAGTTAATATACCCAAAGAAGCTTCCCAACGACGTAAACATTCTAGTAACGCCTTTGCTAACAGCATAATTGATGTTATCAGTTTATGCTATAAATTACATATATTAATCTATTCTTATTGTGTATATTTTGATAATTTGTAAAATATTAAATAGATGCGTATTAGAATAAATTATTAATATGTGTTTATTTCTAATTTAAATAAATCATTTATTCTCATCATTTTAATACTGTATATTGTTTAACTATTTAGTTCAGTATAAAAAGAGCTAATTTGGTAGCAGCAAGCAATTAAAAATTACATAATCACCAGAAAGTGGTGACCAACTTGAGACCAGAAAATCAAGGAACATAATTATATCTTGAATATTCGTAAGTATTACATATCGTTGTCAACGCCACAGCATTACAATTTTCTATAAATACGTAAAAGTTAAAAATTTTTAACTTTTTTTTTAAATTTTTAAATTTAAAATTTTTAAATAAACGTAATTACGTTTATGCATTAAGAAATAAGAATTAAGAAATTGGGTAACCACTACGATCAGAAACGCATATGTTTATATCAAGATTTACGTACCAAAATTACGACTATGTTTATGAATTAAGTTTACGAAGCTAGGTAACTCCTCCCTTAAATGACGAAATCGAAATTTTCGTTTAACTTTTTCATGCCGTTCAATTTTTATAGCATCTAGTTTTTCTTCAACTGAAGTATCACGTAATTTTTAGGAATTTTAATGCTGTGAACAGGAAATCAAATTTATAAACGCCATTGAAAATTACTATTGTATATGTTCTTAATATACTCATAAAAAATGGATGGATATTTATATATAATTTGCATTTGAATCGTCCATCTTGTAATGTGTGTCAACCAGATTGAGTCAATACATAAATAGAGGAGCCCGTTATTATACTCTATGATTCAGTCTGATTGCCCGTAGATTATTATTTATTTCATCCGAAATATTATCTTTGTTTAATTAACTGAATAGTACTAAATAGCGCATATGCATAGAAATGCTTCTAATCATTTTCCGTTCTACAATATGTATATTAAACGTACACATGTTTTTAATGAAGGTGATGATGATAGATTGTCACATTTTATAGATTTTTATGTAAATATATGTATAAGACAGTCAAAGATACTGATTATTTTGAATTTCCCAAAATATGTAGCTGATCCTTTTCTATAATATGTATTTGAAATTACGAGCGGTTAATGTAGTTTTTAATTAATAATTTATATGTAAGTATAAATCATTATTGTAAGTAAAATTACATCTGCTGAATAATATAATTTGTACCTTGTCTCAGTAGCTCGTCATCGATATTTTCAATTCTTTTTTATATTATAATTTCTATCACCACTAATGGTACTCTGTTTCATCCCCTTCTTTTTTAGGTAAATATGTTTGCTTAAAGTTGTAACTATATAAATAAAACTTCGTAATATATAATCAAGCGTTTAGTTAATTATCAAGTGAAAAACATTATTTAGTGATTGGTTATTTTTATGAAAAGAACAATGAAGATTGTCTTATTCTCTTGTTTGTTCTTGACTGTAATTTCTATTGTATTATCAGCTGTGGTGCTAGAGATAGCACCTAAACCTCCTGGTAGTTAAGAAATTGTTACATATTTTTTTGATTTTATTTTGTTTGCAAAATAAGGAAAATGGTGGGGATTAGAGAGGTGAAGACAGTAATGAGAGCAGTTAAAAAAATGCCTTGAGGAACAGTAAACAATATGTAGAGGACTGGCTAGTAGAAGCTGACAAGGAGATATTCAAGTACGTGATAAAAAAAGGAAAATTATTGATAGATTTTACTGTAAAACAGGTAGAGGAATATGTAAAGATCGCGATCTGCTACAAATGCTACTGCTATGGGCATGTAGCCAAGTACTGTACAAGAACGGAGATATGCTACAGAAAAAGAAGTGGGGAAAGGAGCAGAAAACAATGACAAGAAAAAATGAAGAAATATGGAGATTAGCAACATATACGAAGCATAAAGGGAAAAGAAATAGAACTAGAAGATGAGTTTCTGGAAAATAAGATAGACATACTCACAATAACGGAAACGAAAAAAAAAGGGAGAAGATTGCAAAAAATGATGAAAGGAAGTGTATTTATATATAGCGGAGTGGAAACAGAGAAAAGAGCAGCTGAGGGAGTCGCATGTATGATAAAAAAGGAATGGGCACACAATATAAAAGATTGGGAGGCATGTTCAGAGAGGATATTGACAATAAATATGAAGGATGATAATGAGAACGTTAAAACGATAATAAGTGTGTATGGTCCAAATGAAGACGACAAAAAGGAGAACAAGGAGAAATTCTCGGAAATGTTAACAGAGACGGTAGAAAGAGCAATAGGCGAAATATACATTGCAGGAGATTTTAATAGTAGAGTGGGAAAGGGAAAACCAGGAGAGAGTAGAATATTGGGCCAGAATGGGGAGACAATGGTAAATGATAACGGAAAAAGATTGATAGAGTTGTGTCGAATCAACAATATGTTTATAGCAAATACTTATTATAAGTACAAGGATATACACAAGTATACTAGAGAGATGAGCAGCAAAAATGAAAAATCAATAATAGACTATATAGTAGCAGGAAATGAAAATAGAAAGAACATAGTAGATGTAAAAGTGTCAAGAGGACCGGAAGTGGGAAGTGATCATTATATGGTTATATCAAAAATAAAGAAACCACTAAAATCAGACAACAGAGAGAGAAAAGAAGATAAGATAGAATATGAGAAAATAAGAGCGTATGGGCTAAAAGACGGAGAGGTGGCAAAGCAATATAGAGAAAAAATGAAGAGGATGATCGAGAGCAGAAATGAGAAATGGAAGGCATTAAGTTTGGAAGAGAGTTGGGAGGAATTCTAAAAGATGATACTACAAACAAGCTCGGAAGTGTGTGGAAAAATACAAAGAAATAAGAAAATAAAACAAACGGCATGGTGGACAGAAGAGATCAAGAGAAGAGTGAGATTAAAAAAGAAAAAATGGAAGGAATATCTACAAAAAAAACTAGAGAAACGTATCAGTGTTACAAAGAGGAAAGGAAAATAGTGAAGTAATTAGTATTAGAGGCGAAAAGAAATGAATAGGCAGAATTCGGCAATAAATTAGAAAACGAAGCTGCAGAGGGAAAAAAAAATTCTATAGTAGACTAAAAACAATAAGAAAAGGAAAGACCAACAGTGCTACATATATAAATAACAAAGATGGAGAACTATTAAAGCAGGAAGATGAAATAATGGAAAGATGGAAGCAATACTTTGAAGAGCTGTTGTCAGACAATATAGAGAGGACCGATACAAGAGAGGTAGTCAATACAGAGAGAAATGAAAGCAAAGACGATGAAGAGGAATTTAATATGGAGGAGCTGGAAAAGACCATAAATCAACTGAAGAATGGAAAAGCACCAGGAAGTGACACAATAACGACTGAAATGATAAAATATATGGGGGAAGAGGGCAGGCAGGTAATGCTGGACATATATAACAAAGTATGGAAAGAGCAAATAATACCTAAAGAGTGGCAGCATGCACTGATAGTACCAATCTTAAAGAAAGGAGATAAGAAAGATTGTAATAATTACAGAGGAATTACTCTATTAAATACAAACATGAAAGTGTTGGAAATGATGATAAACGAGAGAATAAAAATTAATATAGAGAAAACTCTGGACGAATCCCAGTCAGGATTTAGGGAAGGAAGAAGCATTCAAGACCATACATTTACGACTAAGCAGATAGTGGAAAAAACAAGTAAAAGGAAAAAAAATGTATACATGGGTTTTCTAGATTTACAAAAAGCATTTGATAAAGTAAGCAGAGATAGATTGTGGAAGATGATAGCAGAGAAAGAGATAAGCAGGAAAATGATTAGATTAATAAAAAAAATATATGAAGAAAACTCAAATAGCGTGATAGTCACAAACAGACAATCAAAAAAATTTAAAACGAAAGACGGACTAAGACAGGGAGGAGGACTAAGTCCAACATTATTTAATATTTACATGGACAAAATAATAAGGAAAGCGAAAGAAAGAACTAGAGGACTGGGCGTGGGATGGAATTATATGGAGAGAGTTGGAGTAAAGATTGGAGCATTTGCGGACGATATAATGGTGATAGCATCTAACGAAAAAGAGTTGCAGACAAGCATAAATAAATGGAATGAACCCTTAGAGAGAACGGAATGGAGATGTGTAAAGAGAAAACAAAAGTAATGGTGATCGGGGAGCAACATGAGATAAAAATCATGGTAGATAACGTAAAATTGGAGCAAGTGACGAAATGGAAATATTTGGGAGTAGAAATAACTAGTTCAGGAAAGCAAGAAGAAGAAATTAACAGCCGAATAGGAAAAGCAATGAAGGTGTTTTACAGTATCAGCAATACGATTGTGGGGAAAAAAGAAATAACAAGGAAAACAAAAATAAACGTCTATAAAACAATAATAAGACCAATACTGACATTTGAATGTGAGACATGGATAACAGATAAAAAGGAAATAAGTAAAGTCCAAGGGGTAGAAATGAAATACATGAGGAGAGTAAAGGGAGTGACAAAGAGAGAAAGAATCAGGAATGAAGAAATAAGAAAAGAACTGGGAATGGAGGCGATACACGAATACATAGAGAAGAGACAGTTGGGATGGTGGGGACACCTGAAAAGAATGGGACAAGAAAGACAAGTGAGAAGGGTATGGGAAGCTAGACCTGGGCAGAAAAGAAAAAGGGGAAGACCTGAAACTACCTGGAATGACATAATAGAAAAGATATTACAAAGAAGAAGAATAACGATGAGTGAAGCTAGTAGGATGGCAAGCAACAGGAAAGAATGGAGAAAGTTTTGCGACGCAGTGACGCGAAGCGAAAACGTAAAAGCCTAGAGAAAGAAAGAAAAAGAAGAAAAAAGGAAAAAAAAAGATAAAGACTAACAAGCCTACACCAGAAATGGTAGACAGGCTTTACGATACATATATGTATATATATATATATGTATATGGTTCTCTAGAAAAGCTGTTGTATTTGAATTGATTGACGAATAATACGGATGCTTGTCTTTAGATGTGATTATCGTAATGAATATTATATCAGTTAAACAAGTTATAATAAAACAAATAAAAATTACTAAACTGAAAAATTTCACGCTACCTAGATTTTGATTCGAATTTTGGATAGTATCTGAAACAGGAATAGAAAGTTTGGTTTAGTGGCGTATAAATATGGTTATAGATATTCTTATATCTAGAAGATACAAGATTTGCTCTGGTTAGGCTATAAACTCTAAACAGAAATATTTATTTAGATAAATTTTGTATAACCAAATATTAGAATTATATTAATAATTCTTATTTGTGATGAGATGGATAATTTTATGTGTAACAAACAAAGTAAGCTATAGATAGAAGTATATAAGACCGCTAACACCCTCCATATAGGGTGCGGTACAGCACATATGCAGAAGACGATAGACAATAACAAGACAAATAAACTTGCTATGTATCTAGTCATGGAATCTATGTAGCAACGTAACTGTTGAGTCCGGCAAATGGCAACCGACAAGACAAACGCAAAGGTGTGCGGGAAAGGATACGCAAATCAGTTCAAAAAGTGCAATAAATTAGGTGTTTTTTGGATTTGAATTCAATAAATTAGATAAATACAACAGAAAAGAAGCTATCTTTTTGAATTTATTTTATGATGTTCAATTGATCATATGAAACGTTATTAAAGTTGGTAGTAGAACTAGTGAGAAACATCAGCACTTTAAATTTCTATTAAAATACTGTTTTTTAGAAATGTTTTATTTCATCACCTTTTAATTAAATGAGCAATACGTAATCACTTTTACAATGCATATAAAAAACAGTAGAAAATACTAGTAAATATAAAACAATAAGCAAATAATTAAATAAATCAATTACCTGTAAATAAATGAATTAATGAACGTTGTTGTTCAATGAGCGTCTTCTGTTCACTAACCAAACATAATAAATACTCGAAATTTTCCCGATTTAGTTCCCTTTTATTCAAATTAATTTTATTGTTAACATAATCTCCATCAGGTACATTCATGGGAAACATATTTTCCAAATTAATAAATATGCTCAAGTATTAGGGAAAAGTTTTTCTTATTCTCGCGCGTAAAATCCAAGTATGCTTCGTATATTTGATATTGATAATATGATGCTGATTATACGTATGCATTGGGAAGTACCTCTTTAAAGTTTGTATACGAATAACTACGTAGCAGAAATAAAAAGCTCATATTATTGGTTGTCTGCTTGTGCTACGGTTTCGAATGGGAAGTAACTCTTCGTATCGTCCAAGGTTGTTTTTCTTTGTAGGTCAAAGAACAGAGATTAATAATCGAAAATAAGATTAGTGATAAAACTATTATATGATTAATAACTTTAATAAAAGAGACAAACTTCGAGAATTGCCCTCAAACTCGGAGAGGGATTTGATATAATAACGGCGAATCATTGACTACAGTTTGTAGCCCACTTTGCTGGACTTTAATAAATTTGATTGTGCCATTATTGTCACAAACAGCTTTCGAACTATTAAAGTAAAACGACTTTTTAATTAATTCATATAAATGCATCCCAGGACTGTCATCGCTTCCAACCATACCTATTTGATGTTCTCCAATTACTGGAATGTATCCTTCATTATTTATAGTCTTTTCATGAGTACCATCGTGGATCAGTACGTATAATGCGTCCAACATTTTTCCTCCTTTTTTTTGGAGATTCCTTAGTAAAATTTCCAATAAATCCAACACTAATCGTTCCCGCACATAATCCGTTGTATTTAAGCCAACTACGACCCTCATAGATATTACCATCGCCACCAATTGCAAAATTGTAACGAATATCTGGCAAATTATCTATATCAATATGACGTCCTTGATTTTTTTGTAATTCTCGTATACATTTTGGTTTGCTATGGCACTGTTCACCCCCTGAATGACTGATGATAATCGCAGTAGCTGGCGGTGTGGAAGGTATTTCTTTGACCGGCTGACGATCTGTCCATGATTGTCTTGAAATTAATTCTATTCCATAGCTACCCCTGCAACGGCAGGGGTAGCTGCTGTGGTTAAACTGAATTGTGTACTGGGACTAGCATAAATAGTTTTGACCAATAAAATTCCTAGGAAAAATGCTAACAATATGCTAGTTAAGGATAATGCCATTTTCCATTTGTTTTCAACTACAAATCAATATAATAATGATAATACATCATAATAACGGTGCAATTTACATTAAAATATGAAGAGTTTTGAAAGTTTGAGCCAAGCATATAATGTACATTACGTAAATTTTATTTATACTTATTTTGGTAATTTTTAAAAGCGAATAATAAGTTGAAGAAGTTTGAAAGACAGAAATAAAGTTACGAAAAAAAACCAAATTACCAGAATAAGTGAAAATAAAATAATGCAATACCCGAAAACATTGCTTATGGGTTCGTCTTTACTCTGCTCCTTGCACTAGTTCACACTGCGTAAAGATTTCGTTGAAATTTAATCTGCGCACTACGAACTAGTGCAAGAAATGCAGTAATAAAAACATTCATACATATACAAGTGTTAGTAATTTACAGCTCACTTGGATCAACTACGGACAATTAGTAATGTCAAAAATGCACACAAACACATAGTTAATATTTCTATATATGCAACATCCTATACTTACAATAATGATTATTATTCATTGCAAATTAATAAAAAAAAAAACAGCAGACAGATACTATATATAAGTTTATGAGGTGGTATGTATTATTATTAGTAAGTGTAACATCCAAATATGACATGTATCTATATAGGCGAAAATTTCAATTTGTTTCATCGATAATATATGTTTATGATTATATTATTATTATTATGAAGTTAACTGGGGAAAACCATTACATGTGTTTCGTAAAAATGCACTGATCTTTGGCATTTTCCTGCTATGGATTTTATTGAGTTCACTTCTTTGCAAATACTTATTTCGATAATTTATCACTTCTGAGAATTGTTATTTACTTATTTATAAATAATCAGAAATTACATATTTACATTTACCCGAAAGAATTCTGAAAATACGAAGAATCTATGTAGTGTAAAGGAAAAAAAATAATGTCGAAACGAATGAGATAGCATTAAAGAAAACATTTGTATGTATGTATATACAAATATACAGTGTGTTTTATTTTAAAAGACTTTTACATAGTTTATTTTATCAGCTTCACATGTTACTTCATGGGATATATAATAATGAATATTTTCATCGTCATTTATGATTTCACAGAGTTTACCAGATGTGCCACCTTGCTTTTTTAATAATAATAATTGCTTGTCACATACTACAAAATATTTACTATACTTGATACCATTCTCATCGCCACTCAGTATTAAATTATCAAGAGCTTCCAACATACTATTTGACGGATATTGTTCGGTGAAATTACCTATAAATGCCACATCAATTGTTCGGTTAACACTAATTCAGTTGTTTGTTCTTCTTTTCGTGGTACTAAACTACCCCAGATAGTCCGATTGATAATATAGGGATGTAATTGTCGGTTTGAGGGAGTTGTAAAAGTTGATCGCTCAGTATCAGTAGGCAATGTAATGGCTTGTATTTTATTATTTTTTATGAGTAGAATAATAGCGATTACTACAAATGCTATTACCAGACATAATACGAATAGCAGGATTAGGTTTATGGATTTATTCAGATGGCATGCGGTAATAGCAGCGGCAGTTTCTGATTGATTGCTGGTAGTGCAACAGTTCGCAGCAGTATCGTTGTATTCAGCTACAAGAATGGAGACATTGAAAGCTAACAAAAGAAAAGCTGGAAAGCTGTATAGATTTAATACGGTTAAAATGTAATGTTCAATGATTAAGTAGCTATGTAACTCTTAAAATTCCGTTAAAAATTTATAATTCAGATATATAAATTGATTGCTATTGCATTTAAAGAAACACAAAGCTCTTCTTTTACTGTTCCCGCTTGATACCAATGCACAATAACATATACTATTCAAATAACAAAAATTACATACACATAATACCATTATAAGCATTAAAGCATTGACATAATTCTAAATGCTTACCGATTTTCGGGCATATAATTCATCTTCCTTAACATTCCATAACAGCATCTTCCTTATTATTTTGTTCAAATAAACGAACTGACGATGTCATTTGTATTTGTTTTTTTTACTATGCATCACTAATTATGAGATGTAATTCTTGTAAATAGTTACTTTTTGAATGTTCCACATTAGTCACTTGTTCAGTAGCAGCTAAGTAGATTTACTATTAATTGAAATCACAATATATATATTAATAATCATTGCAGAATACTAACTAGATGGTAATTCAAAACAATATGGCGAATAAATACACTTATCAAACAACTGAGTAACTGGTTTATTAGTATTAGTATATTATCTATACCGTATATCGAGGGTTTTTGTAACATTTTTGTAACATTATGGACCAGTTCTCCAGAATTGATTGAACACGTAAAATTCGTAGCAGTAAGAAGAAATCATATTTTAGCAATAAATGAAGGAATAAAAGAAACTACTCTTATTAAGAAAGTACTCTTATAAATCCATTTAATTCTGAAATTATTCCAATATTTGTTACAGAAGAAGTCGAATATGAGCCTGGCACTGATTGCTATTTAGGTAATACATATAAGATAGACAATAGTCATTACTTTGTATTTACTAACTAACTATTTTAGGCATACCACTTGTATCAGAGAAAGCCGCGGAGTTTGCAAAATTATGCAATATTAAATTTATCAGTTTGTCTTCACAGAAAGAAAAGACTAAAAGTCGATTAGCAGGTATTCTTAAAAAAGCTAAACAATTAAATATTGGAGGATATTATTCTAGTGCTAAGCTAAGAGATTGGCTAATTTCTCGTCAAAGGTAACTATGATATTGGATTATCAATTTCGATCTATTTAACTCAATTCTTTATCAGGTATTGGGGCACTCCGATTCCCATAGTTCATTGTTCAAAATGTGGAGCAGTATCTGTATCACGTACTGATTTACCAGTCATATTACCTCATCTGACTGAACTTTCAAGAAAAGGTAGATCAACACTGAATGATACTTTAGATTGGGTTAGTTATTTATTTATTAGTATTTATAACTGTTTGCATAACAACTAATTAATTATGTATTTAGGTTTTTGCGAAATGTCCGAAATGTGGGGAACAAGCAAAAAGAGAAACAGATACAATGGACACATTTGTGGACAGTTCATGGTATTTTTTACGTTATTTAGATCCAAAAAATACAAATGAAATGTTTGATAGACAAAAAGCATTTGACATGACACCCGTTGATTTGTATATTGGTGGAAAAGAGCATGGTTAATACTTATTATTAAGTTCGGCTGTTGTTAATAAAATCAACTATTAACATTTTAGGTGTATTGCATTTGTATTATGCAAGATTTATTAGTCATTTTTTACATTCAATTGGACTACTTCCAGAAAGAGAACCGTTTAAAAGACTATTAGTTAATGGGATGGTTAATGGAAGGACTTTCAGAATTAAAGGTACAGGACAATATCTACCAGAGGAACAAGTTGATAAAATAGGTAAAATTGTCTGACATGCATAGTATTATAGCTTTTTTCTGATTTAATTCTAAATGTGTTGCTTGGCATTAGACTATAAAAAAAATCAAGCTGTTACTAAAGACAATGGAAAGGCAGTAACTATTACATGGGAAAAAATGAGTAAATCCAAATACAATGGAGTTGATCCCGAGGATATGTTTATAAAATATGGTGTTGATACCACCCGCTTACTTTTATTGGCAGATGTAGCACCAACATCGCCAAGAAATTGGAATTCTAATAGTAAATCTAATTAATGTATTACCTGAAAATTGTGATTATAATTGTTTTGTCTGGTAACAGCTTTTCCAGGGATTCTGAACTGGCAAAAACGCCTATGGTTAACAATAAGGCAACTTTTAATACATCGAAACAATCCGCCAGCAATAATCGATCAGGATCAATTTGATAATCAAGAAAAATATCTCTGAGATTCCCGGAATTTTTATTTAAAAGGAACAACTTTTAATTATTTAATTTCGCAGCAGATTAGTGTGGCAGTTTCCAAACAACAAGGACTAACAAATAGCATTAGGGTATACATATAAATATGTCAAACAAATTATAATAATTCATTATATTGATTTCTTATTATTAAACAAATTGTAGATTACCCAACGATTCTGTATTGATGATTGAATTATTGGCGACCCAATGGTGTTTATATTTTCGTTTAATTCTACTTACATCCATTCATTTTTAATATCAGCTCCTCGTGCTTCATAGACGTTTCCATTTCCACCAATCATATAATTATAAGCGATATCAGGCAATCCTTGGCTGCCCACTTGCCATCCTTGTATTGTTAAGACTTTACCAGCACAAGTTTGATAATTATTACAAAATGCACCCGCTGTATGTAAAATCCTTACTAACTTTAAAGGTGCCAAGATTTTTTGTTGTTTTAATGGAGGTCGAGCACCGTATTCCTAAATAGATAAAAAAAAAGTTTGTTAAGTCGACAATTCGTTTAATATAAGTATCTGACAAACGAAATTTTTTATCGTTTCGGATTTTTTTTTTAAAGAATATACTAACTGTTCTGTGAATTATCTGAATGCCATTTCCTAAATCATCATTATGCGCATTCGAGGGTGGAGTAAACGGTTTGGGCGCGCCATAGGGCGATTTTACACTAAAAAGTATCAACCATGACACTAGAATTAATGAAATTAAAGACATTACAGCCATTATCATCCATACAGTACGATTTTGAAGTAAACGTTCTAAACTCTTCAATATATGTTGAGTAGAAGTTTCTGGACTAGATTTTGGAGAAGAAGCTGCTGACAATTCTGAAAATAAGAAATGGAATGTCAAATTACATTCCTGGATAATTTTCTTAATGAATTTACCTTAAATTAAATGGAATCGAAGAATATTTATAAGCAAAACTAAGTTGTGCAGCTCCCATGAATAAAATGAATTTCCATGGGAAAGTGTAGAGGAGAAATAATCAGGTAATAATAATTTATATAATATAATTTAATTCTAGTAAGTAGTAGCGTTTAGTAATAATAATTTAAATCCCAATTACAACATCGTTCCTCAGTAAAAATGTTGCCATTTTTGAATTTCTGCAGCTAAATTCTGACCAGGACTATAAAATCGAAACGGTGAAGTTTGATTTTCACCAATTAATTTATAATCTGGATCAATTCTCCCAGTATTCACTCCATTGTCGATTAATGCCCGAGTGATTAGAATCGATGATGACGAATTTGGTAATAAGTTTCGATTAAAATCTCCAATTAAGCAAATACAGATACTATTGTTTTTTATCGTATTTTCACCCTCCCATCCTTCATCTACATAGATTCCATTATCATCGCCAATAAGAAAGTTATATTGATCTGGAGGGTTTTCGGAGTTTCTTTTCATACGTTGTACTTGATGGGCACATTGAATAAAATTGAAACATGCTGGGGTGGCTGAATGGCTTATTATAACTAAATTAATTGGCAACTGCTGCTGGTGGTGGTGGTGAGTTAGAGCATTCTCTTCTGTACTACCATCCCAATTGTTTCGAAAGTAAATAAGGTAATTATGGTTCTCTAGGAGTCTAGTTCGGACAGTGAAAGCGGTCGGATGCTTATTTACGCTTAAATCGAAAGTCGATACGTAGATAAGCAAAGTATTGATTGTTTGTGTACAGTGGTTTGGTTCGGAGAACAATAAAGTTTTATTTTTTATTTTGATTGTTTTTTTTTTTTATAAAAAAAAATAATAATAATAGGAATTGTATTATGGAGGATAAAAATCCCTTCAAGGTAGCGACGAAAGTCAAAAGAACGCCACCAGTGGGAAAGGTGGAGGACAGAAAGAGGGAAACCTCAACGGTGGAGGAGGATGAGGAGAATGTAAATAAGTCGTATAGAGAAGTAGTGATGAGTGAGGTGGATGAGAACAGGGAAAAAAGAATGAAAATAAGAGAGAAAGAAGAAAGAGAAGATACTGGAGAAAAGGCAGGAGGAGTGTCGGAAGAGATCATGAAACAGATCAAAATGATACAAAGGAAAATTTGGGTATTTAAAGAAGGAAATAAAAGAGAAGAAGGGATAACACGGGAAGAAATGGAAAAAAGAATAAAAAATATAGAGAAAGTATTAGATAAAATGATCGATACAGTACATGGAAAAATAGGGAATGAAGAAAAAAAACAGAGAACAGAAAAAGAAGATAAAGTGGTACAAAGACTGGAACAAATGGAGAAGCAACTTAAAACCAGAATGGATAAATTGGAAACAAAAATATCGGAATTGACAGTGGGAGGTACAATAACCCAAGATAGGAGCAAAACGACATATACGGCGATCACGGAAAAGAAAAAAGAAAATGATAAAAAAAAGATACAGGGATGGAAAACACCTGAAAAAATAAGAGAAATAACAGTGAAAGCGGTAGAATGGGAGAAGGTAATGGGAAAAATACGAGAAAAATTTACGATAGAAGAAGTAGGTGAAGAAGGTATAAAGGAAATAAAAAAATTCAAAAATGGATTGGTAGTGATGAAGTGCAGAAACGAGCTACAACAGGAGCAAATAGGGAAGAAACTGGAGGAAGTAAAAGAAATAACAGTGAGGAAAATGAAAGAAACAAAGCCGTTGTTTATAATAAAAAAAGTTGAGCAAGGATATACTGAAGAAGAAATCGTAAACGAAATATTAAGAGAAAATGAAGAAATAAGGTGGGGATTAGAGAGGTGAAGACAGTAATGAGAGTAGTTAAAAAAAATGCCTTTAGGAACAGTAAACAATATGTGGAGGACTGGCTAGTAGAAGCTGACAAGGAGATATTCAAGTACGTGGCAAAAAAAAGGAAAATTATTGATAGATTTTACTGTAAAACAGGTAGACGAATATATAAGGATCGCAATATGCTACAAATGCTGCTGCTATGGGCATGTAGCCAAGTACTGTACAAGAACGGAGGTATGCTACAGATGTGGACAAGAAGGACACGAAGGGAAAGATTGTGGAAAAAATTAAATAAAATGCGCCAACTGTACAAGAATTAAAGATAAAGACCTAGAGCACATGGCAACTAGCAAAAAATGCCAAATATACAAAAGAAAGGAGGAACAATATAGAAATGGGATAGATTATGGAAGCTGGGAAGAAAAGCAGAAACAAACAAAAAACTGAAGAAGAAGTGGGGAAAGGAGCAGAAAACAATGAGAAGGAAAAAGGTAGAAATATGGAGATTGGCAACATGGAATATACAAAGCATAAAGGGAAAAGAAATAGAACTGGAAGATGAGTTCCTGGAAAATAAGATAGACATACTTACAATAACGGAAACGAAAAAAAAAGGAAGAGGACTGCAAAAAATGAGGAAAGGAAGTGTATTTATATATAGCGGAGTGGAAACAGAGAAAAGAGCAGCTGAGGGAGTCGCATGTATGATAAAAAAAGAATGGGTACACAATATAGAAAAATGGGAGGCATGTTCAGAGAGGATATTGACAATAAATATGAAGGACGATAACGAGAGCATTATAACAATAATAAGTGTGTATGGACCAAATGAAGATGACAAAAAGGAGAACAAAGAGAAATTCTGGGAAATGTTAACAAAGGCGGTAGAAAGAGCAAAAGGCGAAATATACATTGCAGGAGATTTCAATAGTAGAGTGGGAAAGGGAAAATCAGGAGAGAGTAGAATATTGGGCCAGAATGGGGAGACAATACGAAATGATAATGGAAAAAGATTGATAGAGTTTTGCCGAATCAATAATATGTTTATAGCAAATACTTATTATAAGTACAAGGATATACACAAGTATACTAGAGAGTTGAGCAGCAAAAATGAAAAATCAATAATAGACTATATAGTAGCAGGAAATGAAAATAGAAAGAACATAGTAGATGTAAAAGTGTCAAGAGGACCGGAAGTGGGAAGTGATCATTATATGGTTATATCAAAAATAAAGAAACCACTAAAATCATACAACAGAGAGAGAAAAGGAGATAAGATAGAATATGAGAAAATAAAAGCGTATGGGCTAAAAGACGGAGAGGTGGCAAAGCAATATAGAGAAAAAATGAAGAGGATGATCGAGAGCAGAAATGAGAAATGGAAGGCATTAAGTTTGGAAGAGAGTTGGGAGGAATTCAAAAAGATGATACTACAAACAAGCTCGGAAGTGTGTGGAAAAATAAAAAGAAATAAGAAAATAAAACAAACGGCATGGTGGACAGAAGAGATCAAGAGAAGAGTGAGATTAAAAAAGAAAAAATGGAAAGACGATGAAGAGGAATTTAATATGGAGGAACTGGAAAAGACCAAGAAAAAAAGCAAAGACGATGAAGAGGAATTTAATATGGAGGAACTGGAAAAGACCATAAATCAACTGAAGAATGGAAAAGCACCAGGAAGTGACACAATAACGACTGAAATGATAAAATATATGGGGGAAGAGGGCAGGCAGGTAATGCTGGACATATATAACAAAGTATGGAAAGAGCAAATAATACCTAAAGAGTGGCAGCATGCACTGATAGTACCAATCTTAAAGAAAGGAGATAAGAAAGATTGTAATAATTACAGAGGAATTACTCTATTAAATACAAATATGAAAGTGTTAGAAATGATGATAAACGAGAGAATAAAAATTAATATAGAGAAAACTCTGGACGAATCACAGTCCGGATTTAAGGAAGGAAGAAGCATTTAAGACCATATATTTACGATTAATTAGATAGTGGAAAAAACAAGTAAAAGGAAAAAAAAATGTATACATGGGTTTTTTATATCTAAAAAAAGCATTTGACAAAGTAAGAAGAGATAGATTGTGGAAGATGATGGCAGAGAAAGAGAGAAGCAGGAAAATGATTAGATTAATAAAAAAAATATATGAAGAAAACTCAAATAGCGTGATAGTCACAAACAGACAATCAAAAAAATTTAAAACGAAAGACGGACTAAGACAGGGAGGAGGACTAAGTCCAACATTATTTAATATTTACATGGACAAAATAATAAGGAAAGCGAAAGAAAGAACTAGAGGACTGGACGTGGGGTGGAATTATATGGAGAGAGTTGAAGTAAAGAGTGGAGCATTCGCAGACGATGTAATGGTGGTAGCTTCTAACGAAAAAGAGCTGCAGACAAGCATAAATAAATGGAATGAAACACTTAGAGTGAACGGAATGGAGATGTGTAAAGAGAAAACAAAAGTAATGGTGATCCGGGAGCAACAGGAGATAAAAATCATGGTAGATAAGGTAAAATTGGAGCAAGTGAAGAAATGGAAATATTTGGGAGTAGAAATAACTAGTTCAGGAAAGCAAGAAGAAGAAATTAACAGCCGATAATTTGGGATAATTTGGGATTTCCTCCACTAAACTAGTCAAAGAAATCTCAAAAAATAAGTTGTTCGATTCGATTCGATAGTTCCATGGAACATAAAAGAAATTAAAAATAAGGTAAGTAGAAAAATGTAATTTGGTGATTTGTGGTTGATGAAATACAGTGATAATTATGGACGAAAAAAGAGTTTTTGTTTTTATGCATTTAGTGCATTTAGAAATGTTATAAAAATCAGAACGTATTTGACTTTCAAAATGCTCTCCAATTGAGTTTCCTTACAATGGGAAATAATTAAAATTGCTTCTGTGTTGTAGGTTGGATAAGATGAATTAAAGGATCTTAAAAAATGGATTTTGCATACTATGTAATTGTAACCTGTAAAGAAAATGTATTTATATTACGACAAAAGTCATTGTTTATTTCAGTAAATTATTTATTTTTTGTTTGTATGTGAAATGTTAAATGTAGAAGTTAAGAATGAATTCGTCTTCATACAGGTTTTAAAACTAAATCTTCCAATGATATTTATTGCTTCATTTCATAGCAAATTATCAATTGTATTATTTATTTACTTTCGTGATTGGTAGTATGTAGTATGTGAAGCAAAATAAATTATGTACATGAATGTTTAATAAACGAATTTAAATCAGATTTTTTGGCAAACAGTGAGTATAGTTTTATTTTTCTTTTACATTCGAATATCAAAGTTCACTGTAACATGCGAGCAGTCAAGTTAGATTTTTGTTTTCCTCCATAGCAGTTACCTGTGGTAAAGACCACAAGTCTTTGGATAACTTGGTAATTAATTCGATTAGCAATAAATGCAGATAATGTATATCCGCAATATTCATAACCCACTCTTGAATTTCCAAAAACATTTCCTTTTATATATATATGATTGCACAAAGTTTACTATTAACACACATACATTAGTTATTAGTCTCATAATTATTTTATTTTAATAAAGAGGGCAAAACATTTATTGCCTGTTTTTTGGGATGATTTGCATAAAATATGGACATTGAAGTAATACGACTAGATTACATAAAACTTTTCCTCATTTTTATTGTTTATCATTCAACAAAATAATCGCTAAATATTATAGAAAAATGATATATATAACTAACGTATATGTGTTAATAATAAACGTTCTGCAACCATATATACATAAAAGAAAATATCTTTGGAAATTCAATTGTGGGTTATGAATATTGCGGCCACTTAATCTTTATTAAATAATGATAGAGCTAATTAAATAGTACAACAAATTCATGTTATTAGTATTATTAAATTAAACTTGTCCATTTATTTGCATTATCTGCATTTACTGCTAATCGAATTAATTACCAAGTTATCCAAAAACTTGTGGTCTTTACCACAGGTAACTGCTATGGAGGAAAAAAAAAATCTAACTTGACTGCTCGCATGTTACAGTGAACTTTGATATTCGAATGTAAAAGAAAAATAAAACTATACTCACTGTTTGCCAAAAAATCTGATTTAAATTCGTTTATTAAACATTCATGTACATAATTTATTTTGCTTCACATACTACATACTACCAATCACGAAAGTAAATAAATAATACAATTGATAATTTGCTATGAAATGAAGCAATAAATATCATTGGAAGATTTAGTTTTAAAACCTGTATGAAGACGAATTCATTCTTAACTTCTACATTTAACATTTCACATACAAACAAAAAATAAATAATTTACTGAAATAAACAATGACTTTTGTCGTAATATAAATACATTTTCTTTACAGGTTACAATTACATAGTATGCAAAATCCATTTTTTAAGATCCTTTAATTTATCTTATCCAACCCACAACACAGAAGCAATTTTAATTATTTCCTATTGTAAGGAAACTCAATTGGGAAGCATTTTGAAAGTCAAATACGTTCTGATTTTTATAACATTTCTAAATGCACTAAATGCATAAAAACAAAAACTCTTTTTTCGTCCATAATTATCACTGTATTTCATCAACCACAAATCACCAAATTACATTTTTCTACTTACCTTATTTTTAATTTCTTTTATGTTCCATGGAACTATCGAATCGAATCGAACAACTTATTTTTTGAAATTTCTTTGACTAGTTTAGTGGAGGAAATCCCAAAACAACAGCTGATTCACAATAAAATAAATCGAAAATAAACATTCAATCGAAATTACATTGGTCGCTACTTTTATTTGATTTTGAAAATAATAGTTCCAACTATGCAGAACTTAAAAGACTCTTATATAGTCCTCTTATAAGTTCAACGTAAAAAGTCGAGGCAACGATCTTCTCATCACCGAAAAATAGTATCGGCAACACCGTCTGCAGTCCTCGTTTCCCTTTTCTAAAAATTAAAATAGCGCCTGCACAATTTTCTTTTTGTGATTTAAGATTTAAAAATTAAGACAAGTGGGTCCTCGCCGTTAATGGGACAAAATATTGCAATATTCTCGTACTCCTTTTTGGCTACTGCAATGGAATGAAATATTCCGATCAAAAAATCTGCTAATTCTGTATCAAGTTTAGAACGGATATATTCTAGTGTTATAGAAAAAATATTCCTTGACCATGACTTAATTTAAAATTGTTCGATGGTTCTTCAGAAAGTCTCCAATTAAAAACTAATCAACTAGAACTTATACTGCAAATAGCAGGAGCGGTAATTTTAAATTTCTTTCTTTTTAAGTTCTTGCATTTATTTTCAGAATTATAGAAATGTGAGTTTCCAATATCTCAGATGCTGATCATTATGATTCACAGCCATCCTATATAATAAAATATTGTAACATTGTGAATTACTGTTTACTAAAAATTGAAATGAAATTTAGTAATCATTCTAACATTTTATAAATACAGGGTTGAAAGTTACTTGTGTCCATCCGATCTTTGGACCGTGCAATATATCAGATTAGCATGATGTCACCTTTATTTTAAATGGCGTCTCTAGGGCCTCATTTTGACCAAAAGGAGCTCTGAGCTGAGTTTTCCAAATAGAGTTTCGCTATCCACTTTATTTTTTTAAAATATGATATGCTACCTTTTTTAATCTATTACTGTGAAGAGTAAATACCTCAAGCTTGCTTCTCTAACCTCAATCAAAATTCCAAGCCGTTTCGGAAATGGAGCACTCCAAAATTTATTAACGTTCGTTTTTTATCGAAAAAACCATCAAAATGACTCGGAGCCCATCGCTACGTTATGCAGTGGATGGAATTGAAAATAAGTTTGTTTTTGATTTACAAAAAAATTTACATTGTATACTCAATGTTGAACATTTAAACACCTGGACACCACCTACATTTCCAGGATGCCAATTAAGAATATTGAATAATAAAGATGGACTTCCCAGTTGTTTCTGGCAGCTTTTTTTCGATAAAAAGTATCGCCTTTTAGTACAGTTTAGAGTGCTCTTTTGTCTTAAACGTCTTGAAATTTTGATGTGCGATATGCAAATTTGATATGAGGGTTTTAGTCTCTGCACTAATAGATGAAAAAAAGTAGCACATTGTATTAAAAAGAAAACTGAATAGCAAAATCCTATTCTGGATAACTCGGATCAGAGTCCCTTTGGGTCAGAGTGAAGCCCTAGAGCAGCCATTAAAAACAAAAAGGACATCATGTTAACCTGATAAATTGCTGGGTCCAAAATAAGACTGGACACTATAAAATTTACACGCTGTATATGTATCATTTATGTTTTCTTTTTTTGACTAATATATATATATGTATCTTAAAGCCTGTCTACCATTCCTGGTGTAGGCTTGTTAGTCTTTATCTTTTTTTTTTCCTTTTTTTCGTCTTTTTCTTTCTTTCTCTAGGCTTCTACGTTTTCGCTTCGCGTCACTGCGTCGCAAAACTTTCTCCATTCTTTCCTGTTGCTTGCCATCATAGTAGCTTCACTCATCGTTATTCTTCTTCTTTGTAATATCTTTTCTATTATGTCATTCCAGGTAATTTCAGGTCTTCCCCTTTTTCTTTTCTGTCCAGGTCTAGCTTCCCATACTCTTCTGACTTGTCTTTCTTGTCCCATTCTTTTCAAGTGACCCCACCATCCCAACTGTCTCTTCTCTATGTATTCGTGTATCGCCTCCATTCCCAGTTCTTTTCTTATTTCTTCATTCCTGATTCTTTCTCTCTTTGTCACTCCATTTACTCTCCTTATGTATTTTATTTCTACCGCTTGGACTTTACTTATTTCCTTTTTATCTGTTATCCATGTCTCACATTCAAATGTCAGTATTGGTCTTATTATTGTTTTATAGACGTTTATTTTTGTTTTCCTTGTTATTTCTTTTTTCCCCACAATCGTATTGCTGATACTGTAAAACACCTTCATTGCTTTTCCTATTCGGCTGTTAATTTCTTCTTCTTGCTTTCCTGAACTAGATATTTCTACTCCCAGATATTTCCATTTCGTCACTTGCTCCAATTTTACCTTATCTACCATGATTTTTATCTCCTGTTGTTCCCCAATTACCATTACTTTTGTTTTCTCTTTACACATTTCCATTCCGTTCACTCTAAGTGTTTCATTCCATATATTTATGCTTGTCTGCAGCTCTTTTTCGTTAGATGCTACCACCATTACATCGTCTGCGAATGCTCCACTCTTTACTTCAACTCTCTCCATATAATTCCATCCCACTTCAAGTCCTCTAGTGCTTTTTTTCGCTTTCCTTATTATTTTGTCCATGTAAATATTAAATAATGTTGGACTTAGTCCTCCTCCCTGTCTTAGTCCGTCTTTCGTTTTAAATTTTTTTGATTGTCTGTTTTTGGCTATCACGATATTTGTGTTTTCTTCATATTTTTTTTTTATTAGTCTAATCATTTTCCTGCTTATCTCTTTCTCTGCCATCATCTTCCACAATCTATCTCTTCTTACTTTGTCAAATGCTTTTTTTAGATCTAAAAAACCCATGTATACATTTTTTTTTCCTTTTACTTGTTTTTTCCACTATCTAATTAATCGTTAATATATGGTCTTGAATGCTTCTTCCTTCCCTAAATCCTAACTGGAATTCGTCCAGTGTTTTCTCAATTTTACTTTTTACTCTCTCGTTTATCATCATTTCCAGCACTTTCATGTTTGTATTTAGTAGTGTAATTCCTCTGTAATTATTACAATCTTTCTTGTCTCCTTTCTTGGAGATTGGTACTATCAGTGCCTGCTGCCATTCTTTCGGTATTATTTGCTCTGTCCATACTTTGCTATATATGTCCAGCATTCCTTCCTTCTTCCCCCATATATTTTACCATTTCGGTCGTTATTGTGTCACTTCCTGGTGCTTTTCCATTCTTTAGTTGTCTTATAGCCTTTTCCAGTTCCTCCATATTAAATTCCTCTTCATCGTCTTTGCTTTCATTTCTCTCTGTATTGACTACCTCTCTTGTATCGGTCCTCTCTATATTGTCTGACAACAGCTCTTCAATGTATTGCTTCCATCTTTCCATTATTTCATCTTCCTGCTTTAATATTTCTCCATCTTTGTTATTTATATATGTAGCACTGTTGGTCTTTCCTTTTCTTATTGTTTTTAATCTACTATAGAATATTTTTTTCCCTCTGCAGCTTCGTTTTCTAATTTATTGCCGAATTCTGCCCATTCATTTCTTTTCACCTCTAATACTAATTGCTTCACTATTTTCCTTTCTTCCTTGTAACACTGATACGTTTCTCTAGTTTTTTTTTGTAGATATTCCTTCCATTTTTTCTTTTCTAGTCTCGCTCTTCTCTTGATCTCTTCTGTCCACCATGCCGTTTGTTTTATTTTCTTATTTCTTTGTATTTTTCCACACACTTCCGAGCTTGTTTGTAGTATCATCTTTTAGAATTCCTCCCAACTCTCTTCCAAACTTAATGTCTTCCATTTCTCATTTCTGCTCTCGATCATCCTCTTCATTTTTTCTCTATATTGCTTTGCCACCTCTCCGTCTTTTAGCCCATACGCTCTTATTTTCTCATATCTATCTTATCTTCTTTTCTCTCTCTGTTGTCTGATTTTAGTGGTTTCTTTATTTTTGATATAACCATATAATGATCACTTCCCACTTCCGGTCCTCTTGACACTTTTACATCTACTATGTTCTTTCTATTTTCATTTCCTGCTACTATGTAGTCTATTATTGATTTTTCATTTTTGCTGTTCATCTCTCTAGTATACTTGTGTATATCGTTGTGCTTATAATAAGTATTTGCTATAAACATATTGTTGATTCGACAAAACTCTATCAATCTTTTTCCGTTATCATTTAGCATTGTCTCCCCATTCTGGCCCAATATTCTACTCTCTCCTGGTTTTCCCTTTCCCACTCTACTATTAAAATCTCCTGCAATGTATATTTCGCCTTTTGCTCTTCCTACCGCCTCTGTCATTTCCCAGAGTTTCACTTTGTTCTCCTTTTTGTCATCTTCATTTGGTCCATACACCCTTATTATTGTTTTAATGCTCTCATTATCGTCCTTCATATTTATTGTCAATATCCTCTCTGAACACGCCAGTTTAGAATACAGTTATTATTTAGTTTATTAGTACAGTTTAGAGTGCTCTTTTGTCTTAAACGTCTTGAAATTTTGATGTGCGATATGCAAATTTGATATGAGGGTTTTAGTCTCTGCAGTAATAGATGAAAAAAAATAGCACATTGTTTTAAAAAGAAAACTGAATAGCAAAATCCTATTCTGGATAACTCGGATCAGAGTCCCTTTGGGTCAGAGTGAAGCCCTAGAGCAGTCATTAAAAACAAAAAGGACATCATGTTAACCTGATAAATTGCTGGGTCCAAAATAAGACTGGACACTATAAAATTTACACGCTGTATATGTTTCATTTATGTTTTCTTTTTTTGACTAATAATAAATTAATTTACGATTAAAATACCTCCAAACGGTTTTTATTTCATATGATTACATGAACAAACGGCACTGGAGAATGCACAAATTGTTCTTAATATTTCTTCGTATAATAATTACAAAACAAAAATTTGATTGAATCCATATAAAAATGGAGCTTATCTGGGATACTTGCCTACTATATAGGCACTTTGTGCATACAAAATAAGTAATAAAAATGAAAAGTATTCACCTTAATTTGAATACAGTCAAATTTTTGATACTCTAGTATTAAAAATAATTTGTTAAATTTTGATTTTACATTATTCAAGCTTTAATTTAATTACTGCGTATTGAGCACGGACGATTTAATCTAATTTCAATTAGACACTATATAAGGCAAAAATTAGAAGGAATGTAACAATAAGTTAAACTAAAACTTACTTTTATATTTTCTACAGTCAATTGTATCAGCTGGTTTCAACTATTAAAGCAGTGTATTCTATAAAAATAAGTTTCACATAAATGTTCCAATTAATACATACGTACTAAAAATAAATAATAATGAAGTAGTAGACTTTCTACATCGTACTAAGTAATTTACAATAATCTTTTCATAAACAAAACTTTTAAATTAAATCTGATAATACATCTCACTAATAACAATATGAGAAAAATCTATAACGATTCATAATGATATACTGATATGATAGACTACTTTCCGCATATCTAAAATACACGAGTATTTCGTGTAGAAAATAAAATAACAAACTCATCAATGAACTTAATTCATTGTTGTATACTTCCGAACCGGCGGCCATATTTGATTGTCGGATGATGTTGATGCTGCGGAAGTTGATGCAGACGTTGGATCTCTTGTAAATGTATGCATGATTGAATCTTTTAAACGATCTTTAAATGTTTTATATTCTAATGCCGTGTATTGTTGACCGAAATCAAAATCAGCTACTTCAATTATGAATCTAAAACAAATTTAATTAATTACCATTGATCAAATGTAGACAAATCAAATATATTAGTATTTTTACCTGGATCGATTTTGTAGATAGTAAGCAACGCCGAATACAATGGTAACAACGGCCACTAAACTAAATGCTACTGGAACAACAATTACCGATAGTTGAGCCTGTTGCTTAACTGAAAAAATAAATTGTACTTTAGAAATCGAATGTTTTATTGTATACTTTGAATATACCTTTATAAATTGTCACCGTGACTGGAGTAATTTTGGTGCTAACTTCATTTTTAAAAAAAATCAGAAGCGTGTATTTTGCTTCGCCTTGTAAAAATCGTCTAATGGGAAATTCGCATTGATCTAAAGTCCGGTATGTGTTGCAAGTTTCATTACCAGTCACATTATATTCTCCCGGTAAATACTTCAAACATGCTTGTATCGGTGACGATCCTAGACATTTAATATCTAAATTCAGCACTTCCCATTGTTGGAGCCAATTATTTCCAACAATTGAAACATTCGATACAGGAGCTGAAAAATAGTTTGGTACAATATACTTTACTATGTAATACTTTTGATATTTACTTTAAAAAAACCCATTATAAACTAAAAAGTTACCTTGGGTAATAAGTCTTTTCGAAAAATATCCATAAAGATGCTGCTTATTAGTTGGCATCACATTACTATTGCACACATAAGGGAACGAATTGTTATACGGCACTAAAACTTTCTTTTTCCACATTTTAATGGTATTGCTTGCAGCAGATGATTGTGCAGTTTCTGTACTTGCATTTATTCCTGCATTTCTTTTAGTTCTCTTTTTTGTAACGAGTGTTGTTGGTGGCTTTAACTAAACAGATAAATAAAATAAATAACTTAAGTTTCTACAAATTGACCACAACAAGTTTTCTTACTGTCGTTTTTAAAGATGTAGTAACAGCATTTGCAGTTTTTGTCGTGATATTAGGCTTTAACGTAGTGGTACTAACGGTAGTAGTAGTAATTGGTGTAATTGTAGGCGGTGGTAATGGTGTAAAATCTGCCATTACTAATGCTTCTATGACATGATTTTCATTAGCTTCAGTAAAATTATGTTCAAATTTGAAATTATTTGTGAAGCCATAGTATATACAATCAATAAACCAATAGGTTAAAACAATCGGAGCCTTCGCCACTACATCACGATCAGATTTTTTCAAATCAACAATAGTCTGTAATTCATCAGCGGTTGATATGAATTTACTGGAAGTTTTGTTTTTTTGTAACAATTGTAAATTACCATTTAATGTTTCTGAAAGTCAACAAAAATTTATTATTATAGAACATTTTAAATTCCTTGTTTTATTATACGACAAGGAATTGTCCTATGATTTAGGATAGTTAATCATAATTATTCTTATTATTTAACTATGTCAACAATAGTTACATTTATACATGTATATTAAATTTCAAACAAATAAAGTTATAATATTAATAACACAACATAGTAAGTAATAACAAATAAAATGCATTAAATTTAATTTGTTTAATTGGAATAGATAACGTATTACAGATAATGTATAAAAAAAAGGGATCTGTTGTAATAAACTGTTGGCATTGGCATTGGCAAAAACTCTAGTATTGCAAAAGAAAATTTGGGATTACAGAATTCGATTCTATTTCGTCTTCTAACAAACTCCCGTTCATCAAAGACGTTTTAGTTTTGATTAACATATAATTAATTATCAGTAATCCCTTTTATAGTTAGATTGGATGAGATTAGATTACTAGATATTATTTGAAATATAAATATAAATTTCAAATAGCGAAAATGAGTGATCAATTACCATGAAATGTTTACTTATTTATACATATATATTTGTTATTTTATTTCGTAAGTCTTTAGTATAGTTACGGTACATCATTTAAAATGCATTTAACAAAAAGTAAATTGTATGTCACCCTGTTTTTACCTGTGATTTGAAAAGCAAATCCTTTTGAATCATTCTCGTTGCAGATTACACCAAAAAGTTTTAAATGACAAACTTCGACACGAATTACATATAATCCAGGAGGATATTCCGTTACACTGTTATAACTCACATTAAAGGTATCAATATTTCCACCAGAACGTTCCTACACAAATTAGTGTTAGTTCCATTTTTGAAATAGATTATTAAATTATTGTAATTGTAGTATTATTTTACTTTTGCATGGCATTTGGACAATATGTACTTACTTTAGTGTGGTTTGGAATTGCATCATCTCTCCAAGTGAATCGATAATTTCCATCCACTAAATTATCATCATAATCATTATAAATTTTAGCTGTACAATTTTGTGTTGCTCCCATAACAATCGGATTGTTACATTCAATATTTATTCTAAATGCAAAACCTAAAAAAGAAAATTAGTGTAATAATATAATTTTTAAGTAAATCACATAATTACAAATATGTACCACTTACCATAATTTAGTAGAGTAATTAAAGGCAATAAGAACAACTTGGGTAACATTTCTTATTTAAGGCGGATAATCTTTGATAAAATTACAAAAACAAATAAATTGTTAATATCACGCATCAGCTGATTGTCAATGTTAAAGTTCCTAAACTAAATTTTAGTAGGGCCATCTATAAAATGATATGAATGTTATCAAATAAATTGAAATAAATCAATTTTTTAAATTAAAATATTGACTTACAATTAAAATAAAACAAAACCAGGTCCCTTTATTTCAATTCAACTCCATTTGCAAGATCCAACTTTCTAATTTAAATTAACATAAATTAATATTAATACGTAAGAGTATAGATGATCTATCAGTAAATCATATCCATGAAAATAAGTTGACATCTAGCATTAAGCTTAGAGAAAATTTGTAAAACTTAAGAAATTCTTAGTAAGAATAGAAGAATAAGTTTCATTTATCGTATACTGAAAGAATGTTAAGTGCCTATATAACACTCTTTCAGTTAATAACAGTACAACAACATAACAATTTATATAACTCTGTAGCTTTGTTTAAGTCTAGGTATAATTTATTTCAGGCAACTAATAATACCTCGTAAACAACATGTTTTCCGAATACGTTAGGTTTAGTTCAAGACGTCTGCACTCTGAGGTCTAAGTATTTTAGCAAACACCAATAATCAATAATTGTATCTTTATCTTATATTTATATAATATAAATATTTTTTTTATATATACAAATATAAAAAAACTATATTCCTCTTAAACGATTACTACTTAATGAATTCCAAAGCTAATCTTCGATTTTTCAGCAGCCACTTTCGTATTTTCAACCATAAAACTTCTCCTAATAAAATTCCCAAAGAAATAATCACCCCAACGATTAATAAGAAATATGGTAAAAATAAATCATTAAAACCAACAGAAATTACACGTGTACTAGATAAGCATTGTGGTTTACCACCGACCCATGATTTATGTAGTTTGTGCAGTATGCCACGTTCCCACATTTTTCTTAAACTGAAACAGATTCGATGTTTACTTATTAATTTTAATTAATTAAATATTATCAGTGTTGGAAAAAGTATACTTACCTAATTTGAAATAATTTTTTATAGGGCCCTTTTTTCTGCGTCATTAACGATGCTACAGTATCTAGTAAAGGAATAGCAGCTAAATCACAAATGGATTCCTGTTCAAATGTTTGTGCAATACGTGGATAAGCTGCTATGGCCTCAGTAAGATACGCATAACCACCTTCATGTACTCTTTCAACACCCTCCTTAACTGACCAATAATTTGGCTTATTACTATTACGATAAATTTTGGACGAATTCAATTTATTTAAGGCTTTATCGGTTTTTGCTGTGATGTAATATTACACTATCAATAATATGAAGCTAAATACTATGGCAAGGCTTACAGCGATCCAAAATATATGTAGTAGTAAATGGTTGCAATTCCATACCCACTTGAAGATCACTTTGAGTTAATTCCTCAATTGTTTTTAACACTTCCGGTTCAGTACTGATTAATGATGATACCAAACTCGATGTATAATAATTATAGAGTAAAATAGAAAGAATAAATAGATGTAAGACAATAATGCGACTTGCTAGACGGCGTGGTAGCCGATCTAAACCTACCAAAATATTTATGTACGTATTTATAGGGGGTAGGTACTGATGAATCTGCATTTACCTTGTTGACAAAACGCAGCTATAACCATAAAGACAGAATTAAAGCACCATCTTTGTTTATTATTAGAATCCTCCATAATAGAAGCTATTTCAATACAAATATATAAAATTAATACTGTATAGATAGTTACCATCCATGTAGATTTTGTGAATGGTTTCAATACTTCGTAAAAGTTTGCTTTAACTCGCCCTGGATTACGAAAGAAAAAATACGATCTAAAAATGCCAAAAAGTTCGAAAAGAGTAAAGTAACAGCTCCAATTGTAACGCACCCACCGAAATTTATAATATGGCATAATATAATCATAGAAGTAAACTCGCTCAGAACCTAGTAGTCTTATCATCCCACCGGCACTGCTTATATCCACAGTACCATCCCATAGCATTTTTGCTATTCCACCATCTTCACCACTGGATTTATTACCAAACCATGCTGAAACTCTTGTGATATTGTGGCTGAAGATATATTATGAAAATATTTTTTTTTGCTGATAACATGTTATATTAATACATTACTTAAATTTATGGATATCCTTCAATACCAGGAACAACTGATAATGAAACTTGGGATAAATATCGTAGTACCTGTACTTTAAATCAATCATATAATCGTGAAAAGTTGTTTTAAATGGATATTTGGCCTATTTAAAATCATAATATAATACAACACCGATATGTATATTATCAATCTAGAATTTAATGTAATTGCCCACGTACATACCACACCCGCTGACCTTATCATGGTACCACTCAAATTTTTTCTGGATTCATAATATGACAAATTGAGAAATAATTGAATTTTGCCTGCACTATAATGACCAACTTCGCTATATGAAAATTAATATTGTCACTTTCTAAACGAAATTCCCAAAAATATGTACTCACCTAGTAACGATTCCAACATTTATTCCGGGATTAAAAATATCCACAATTCGATAGATATTGTATTTATAAAACTGAAATAATTGCACATTCGAATCTATTCGAATTTTTAATTCCGCTAATTGTGGAAATGGCGGAATGAATCTATTGGCATTAGTTATTAAAAACCAACTGTAGAGAAAAGAGAATTTACCAAATTTATCTAAATTAGATGCCTATGGGCGAAAAAAATATTAAAGACATACTATTACTAATTTTAAATAATATATTTTTACCTCCGTGAGTATTAACAAAGCTTTATCACAATCTATATCCAAAAAGAAAGTAACTTTTTCATAATTACTCGTATTAAATTTCTTTAAGATTCCGGATATCGGTTGGACAATAGCGATTCTTGTTTTTATTGATTCATCGAAGAGAATATTTTTTTGAAGATTAACATTATCTGTAGATCGTTACGGGAAATATTCAATTTATATATTAACACGGACTTATTGTGTTGTCACAATACCTGCATTTGTCTGACAAGAAAAAACTAAAGCAAAATCAGGTTGATACAATTTCAGACAACTTTGAATAATCTCGTTCCGGATGTGACTAGATAGGAAAGTGTTTAGTTGAACAACAAAAATTAATAGAAAAGAAAATATCATTTTGGTTGCTCCGTGTTAACGTTTAAAAATATTTTAACATCTGATCTTATATGTTCAGACGCTTTTGATTCCCAGATACTAATTTTTCCATTTGTCGATTTCACAAAATAGTTCCAAGAGAATATTAAATTATCTTTCTCTATGGAAAAGTAATAGTCGAAGTTTTCTTTTTTCTCATGAAAATTGACAGACATGAGCTTTTAAAATATGCATTTCAGCGAGTTTGTGCTGAATAGAAGCAGCACGATTTTAATGAAATTTAAAATGGGGGAAAAAATAAACAAATACGATAAGAGTTATTTTTTAAATTTATTTTTTTTCCGATTTTTGTTTTTGTCACCACCTTTTTTTAATCTTTTACGGACCCCTGTTGCTTGCTCGGTATCATCATTGTCATCATCATCACCACTTTTTCGTTTTTTGCCTTTTTTCTCAGTTAAGTCGCGTAACTCTAACTTGGCAATTCGTTGTGATTCAGCTACTCGTTCTTGCAATGTCATCACTTCATCTTCTTCAGTTTTGTATAATGGCAATTTTTTACCAATTAATTGTTCGATTCTCTGGTACAGTTCAACATCATACTAGAAATCAAAAGCATTAATATAAAAAAATCAAAATAATCATCGTTAAGTTCTGGTGTTGATTGACATCGTAATAATCACCTGTGTAACAAATGTAATTGCTCGTCCAGATCTTCCTGCTCTTGCTGTTCGACCAACACGATGAATATAATCTTTACTATGAGTGGGAATATCGAAATTTATTACAATATCCACATGCGGAATGTCCAAACCTCTGAAATAATAGAAATATTAATCATGGAAATTACTTTTACAGTAATTTTTTACAAGAAAATTGTTGACGCTTACTACTAAGTTTACATACACAGTGAACTTGAGCTCTACATGATAACTAGTTCAAAATGATATCAAATTGGTTTGAAATAGGTTTATTTGTTAGCTTCAACCCAAGGTAAGTAGAAGAGGAGGTAGAGCCACACGAGGTTTGCCGACTCGTGATGATCTAAATTTTGGCATCATCTGGAATTAGCCACGTGCAAGGATCCGGCAAATGTTCCATTTGATATTTATATTTAACAGTTATGATTTAGTTGTGATACGATACTAGAATTATATGATATTACAGTTGCCAAACTTATTTATATATTGCAGTAAATGCTTAGCATATAATATTTACTTTGTAAATGGAAATACTTTGTTTAAATTGCTAATTGTTGAAACCATTTGATAATATAAATTTGAAAACATTTTATACATTTATATGCATTTTTTACAATGTTTACATAAAATGTTTCGGATGACGAATTGTTTCAAACATACAAATTAGTTTTAATATTTTTAAATATGTCAACGCTGTACGCTTCGTGACGCCGTAAATTAGATTTTTTTTGATTGGTTTAAAAACGGAAGCCCGTGCGGTCCTACCTCCTTATCTTGAGTTCAACCATATATGTAAAAGAAGTATAAATCTATTTTCCTAACCTGCTTGCCACGTCTGTAGATATTAATATAGATCGATTTTTCGATTTAAATTTAGTTAGAGCTGCTAACCGTTTATTTTGTGACATTTGGCCATGTAAAGGTACAGCAGTGAACCCTAAATTACGTATCATCAATGCTGTTCGTATCGTATTATTACATGTGGAACAAAATATCATAAAACTATTACCAGCTAATTCATTTAGAATGTGTACTAAATAAACGTCCTGTAAACAAATTGGGATGCTTACTATGTATCAATAGCCTTTTATTTTCTAAGTATTATCTCACTTTAAATTTAACTGGTATGAATATGTAATATTGTTGGAGTTGTTCAACAGTTTGATATTTGGTTGAAACTTCCACTTTTACAGGATCTTGTAAGCAGGCCCTTTGCAATTTTTTAACTTTTTTCGTCATTGTCGCTGAGAATAAATATGTCCTTCTCTCTCTTGGAATAACTTTTAATATTTTATCCACTTCAACTTCAAAATCCATATTTAAGATTCGATCTGCTTCATCCATGACTAAGAATTTTAATGCTCTAAAAAAATTCGTTCAAAAATCGTTGTTTTTCTTATTGATTTTTTATTTACCTCAAATTGAATCCTTTTGTATTTGATAAATGATCAACTAGTCTACCAGGTGTAGCAATGATTATATGAGGTTTTTTAGCTAACACTAAAGCTTGAGATATCATGTCCATACCACCAACAATAACAGCTGTTTTCACACCTATAGAGGATCCTAAAAAAAAGTTTTATATACTTTATAATGGAACTACATGTAACCTCGTAAAAAAAATATTAAAACTAAATTTCAGAGGTAGTGACGAATTCTTTTCAGTGGTCAAATAACATTGTTATACATCATTTATATGTGGAAAATCAAATTTGCAGTTAATTAAAGACGACTTCATAGTCTTCATATAAAATTGTTTTATTTTTAAAACGTACCTAATGCATCGAATTGTTCAGCAATTTGAAAAGCTAGTTCTCTTGTTGGCGTCAAAATTAAAGCGAAATGCCGTTGGGGATTCTCTAACAGTGCTTGTAAAATTGGTAATGCAAATGCGGCAGTTTTACCGGATCCTGTTTCTGCAAGGCCTATTATATCTTTCCCTTTCAAGGCTACTGGAATGGCTTCACGTTGGATTTTTGATGGTGTTTTCCATTTTAGTTCATTGCAGGCCTTGCACAGAGCATCGAGGAGGCCCTATTAGCGTTAAATATTAGCAGTTTAAATGAAACTAATCAGAAAGATGCACGTGTTGCTAGTAAAAATGTTAGCATTTGAAATAGAAGTACTTACCAAGTCCTCCCATGTTATTAATGTATTGCTTTCGCCATCATTGTGTAAATCAATCTCAGTTTCTTCCATTTTTAGAAAAGAATGTATCAAAATCGCATTAAAATATGATTAAAATAAACATACTATGAAATTTATCACCATCCACTATTTCAATATTTTCGATTTTTAGGTTAAGGTTATATCTCATTTATCTTCTTGTGCAACATGTATAGCTGTGATGCACGGTCTTCAAAAATTGACAAAATGTGGCAATACAAATGCGTAAAGAAGCAGATATGTTTGTTATGAGGTTAATTTTTTTTTCAAAAAGATCACAATTCAATAATTATCTTGTTGGTAAATTTCTATATTAAATTTATATTTTAATTTGGTTTATTGAACTAATTTAAACACAATGGCGAATAATCATTTAGTAAATAATGCAAATTTGCCATCAAAAACTATTTGTGGTACGTGATAAATAATGTTATAAATGTTTGTATATTGTATCCGAAATTAATTTGATTTATTTAATATTTCCAATTAGCTGCCAACAATGTAAATAAGAAAGCTTTCATGGATCATTATCAAGCACCTGCCACAGCAAAACCATTACATGTAAGGCGAATTGAAAAAGCGGTAAATTTAGGCCCATTTTTGAATAATTTTAATAAAGAAAATGATAAGCAGCCATCGAGTAGTAGTAGCAGTAGTGAAAGTGATAGTGATCATGATAATAATGAGAGTAGCATTGAAGAGATGTTACGAGATGAACCACATTCAGTGAAAGACTATTTCAATTTAAAAAACGTTTCATTGTCACGGCAGTGGCTAGTTGATGTTTTAGCATCGGAAAATGGTGCTGATAGTGAACCAGAAGAAGCGCCTTATAAATCGCTATTAAATATGCATGCATATCAGAAAAAACTTCGGAAGAATAAGCAAGTTGTAAGTAATTTTAACATGCATCCAATTTCATTTGCGAGCGTGGAGTTTAAACTCACTATGTGCGTATTTATTATGTCCTTCTTTAGGATTTTGATCAATCAATGTTTTACGGGGCGGGAATCATCAGTGCTGTGGACCATTATCCAGATATCGAAAGGGAAATTGTCACTGCCAAAAACATTAAAAAGGAAACGACGCCAATATTAAAAGAGGAATCGGTCAATCATAATACACCTCCATTGTATTATGATCCAGATATACTCAATGATATTCCTGTAAGTATTACTGATTGAATATGGCACTAGTTTTCTTATTATACAAATGTCGTTGTGAAACATAATCTCTTTAGTTCAAGGACGAACCGTGTATAAATTTCAACTTAGACAATGGATTAAATGAATATCCAACATTTGATAGCGGTGATATTGAAGGGACAGGAAGTCATAACGATTTTAGTCGTGTAAATATACCAGCACAAATCATTCCAATAATCCCATCAAACCTAAATTCTATGTCGTCAACATCATCCTCTGGTCATCACCATCACAACAATCATAATCACCACACACCTTCTACATCGAAAAGAAAATCGAAAAAATTTAAAGACGAAGATGCAAAACGAAAATGGGAAGAAATTATGGGGAATAAACGAAGAAAATTATTTACTAATATTGTTAAAAAGGAAGTGAATAAACAGCACCGTGCCAAAACTAATAAACATAAAGAAATGCTGCTTTCTTGTAAGCGTGTAGCATCGCATTGTGTTAAATATGCTAGACAAAAAGCGGTAAGCGCTTGTAAGTTAATTACTATTTAATTGGTAATATTTTGTTTCGTTTCGCATTTAGCTTCAATCTGCTCGAACAGTCAAAGAACAACAATGGCGAATGAAACGATTAGCAAGAGAAAGTATCGCTTATTGGAAACGATCGCGTCGTTTCGATCGTGAAGTGAAAAAGCGTTTAGAAAAAGAAGCAGAAGAACAAAGGAAAATGGATCATGAATTAATCGAAGCCAAAAGACAACAAAGAAAGTTGAACTTTCTTATCACCCAGACAGAGCTCTATGCTCATTTTATGTCAAAGAAATTAGGTCGCGTCTCCCCCGAAGAGCAACTACGCATATTGAGTCAATTAGATGAGGATGAATCCAGTCCAACAACAAAATTAGTTGGTGATAATTATAATTGTGAAGCGATGAAAGAACAAGCGAAACGTAACGCACAAGAAGCGTTTCAAAGTGAGAAGGCACGAACGGAAAAATTCGATCAACAAGCAAATTCATGTTTACTATCAAATGTGGAGAATATTGATGGTGAACAATCTCAGCCTGAAATATTTAAAGGAATGTTAAAGGGTTATCAACTGAAGGGAATGAATTGGTTGGCGAATTTATATTCCCAAGGTATTAGTGGAATTTTGGCTGATGAAATGGGTTTGGGCAAGACGGTGCAGAGTATTGCTTTTCTCTGTCATATTGCTGAAAAATATTGTACGTGGTTGACGATTGTGGGTGATAGGTTAAGCTGTACTTATCATACTTATCATGTTTCAGCTGTTTGGGGACCATTTTTAATCATCTCACCTGCTTCTACATTGCACAATTGGCAACAAGAAATTGCAAAATTTGTACCCGATTTTAAGGTAGTACCCTATTGGGGTAGCCCGAATGAAAGAAAAATATTGAGGCAGTTTTGGGATCAGAAGGATATATACACAAAAGATGCCAGTTTCCATATTGTCGTGACAAGTTATCAAGTTGTTTTTTTGCTAAATGTTTCCTACTGGCATTGCTAATTTTTTTTTTTTTTCTAGATTGTTATAACTGATATAAAATACTTTAATCGTATTAAGTGGCAATACATGATTTTGGATGAGGCTCAAGCAATAAAAAGTACAAGTTCAATGCGTTGGAAAACTTTATTGGGCTTTAGTTGTCGTAATCGATTATTACTTAGTGGCACTCCAATACAAAATAGTATGGCCGAGTTGTGGGCATTATTGCATTTTATTATGCCAACATTATTCGATTCACATGATGAATTTAATGAATGGTTTTCAAAAGATATAGAAAGTCACGCAGAAAATCGAACGGGAATTGATGAAAGTAGCTACAGTGTTTAATCTTAACTTAATTATTAAGTAGTAAATAATGGTTCCTTTTTTATTAGAACATCTTTCAAGATTGCATATGATTCTAAAACCATTTATGTTGAGACGTATTAAAAAGGACGTGGAAAATGAACTGAGTGATAAAATTGAAATTATGGTTTATTGTCCATTGACACCACGACAAAATTTATTGTATATGGCACTAAAGAAAAAAATTAAAATTGAAGACCTCTTGCATTATACTGTTGGTGGTGGAGCAGGTGGTGGTGGTGGTGGTGGTAGCGCAGGAACAGATGCGCAGTACGTTGATAAAAATTTCACATCGAATCTAATGAATTTGGTAATGCAGTTTCGTAAAGTAAGTGCCGACCACAAAATGAAATCAGGAAAAATGTTAAATTTGAAAATTTCATTTAGGTATGTAATCATCCTGAGCTATTCGAAAGAAGAGATGCTAAATCACCAATTAGATTTAATCAAATTTCTTATAAAATGCCATATTTAATCTACGATACTAATGTACGTTTGGATATGTTTTCAAAATTAAATATCCAACCATGTTTTACTGCAAAATATATCAACGAAGCAATGTGGGGCAGCAGCAAAAACACACTATTTAATTTTTTGATATTTCTAAATCACTCAATAGGCGATTTTATACAAATTTTCCAAGGCAACATTTTAACCAGATGGAAAACTTATTATCAATTTGAGAATAATGAAGAAATTTGCTATTTAAGGGAATTGTGGCATCCTAAATTGTCAACAGCGCAATTAAATTGCAAATATTTATTTAAATTGAGCAATGCTCAGATAAACAATAGCAATATTTTAAACGATATTATTTTTGTACGGAATATTTGTGGCAATAGAATTATTTATTCTCATCAAAAACATACGTATCATTCAATGGCTGAGACAATTGAACACAGAAACATTCGATATAAAAAGAATCTTATTGGCGGCGGCGGTGATGAAGAAAATGGTAGTATAGATGACGAAGTTAATATTCCGAATTTTGTACATATTCCACGTTCTCCATTATCGTTTGATTGTGAGAAAACCGAGCTACCCTCGTATTTATCTTGTATAATTCCAAAGGTACTGTGTTGGACTTTAGACTCTAAATAGACAATACATTTACAATTTTGCTACTTTCATTAGGTATCAGCACCACCAATAATAACATATTGCTATTCTCGTCGAGCAGCATGGTATTTGCAACGGCATATTGAAGATTACAGTTACAATTCGCTCAATTTCTATTGGTCACAAGCCATTGGTAGAGATTTTCCTATTCCATCAACAGCTGCATCATTTCATCCCCCGACTAATAGTTGCATAGAAACTATTCGTCCTGCACATGGTTGGTCCAATATTGTCATACCGGATAAAGAAAGTTTAGTCACCGATTCGGGTAAATTATACGTATTAGATGGATTATTGAAAAGGCTAAAAGAGGAAGGACATCGGGTACTTATTTACTCACAGATGACTAGAATGATTGATTTATTAGAAGTGAGTTCATACGAGTAGTATAGTATATAAAGTATAGATTCTACATACTTTTCGTCAGGAATACATGTGGCATCGACACCATAAATATATGCGATTAGATGGTTCATCTAAAATATCTGAACGACGAGATATGGTAGCCGATTTTCAAGCTAGGACAGATATATTTGTATTTTTACTTTCTACAAGAGCAGGAGGATTGGGAATTAATCTAACTGCTGCGGATACCGTATGACTTCTAATAAATTTTCTATTAAACGTAATAAAATGTCTATTGTAAAATTGAAGGTAATATTCTACGATAGCGATTGGAATCCAACAGTTGATCAACAGGCAATGGATCGCGCTCATCGATTGGGTCAAACAAAACAAGTGACAGTTTATCGATTGATTTGTAAAGGTTCCATTGAGGAACGAATATTACAGAGAGCTCGAGAAAAAAGCGAAGTATGTTTACTTCTATTAATTTGGATACTTAATCGATTGGGAAATTCAAATCCATTTTAATTTGTTATTGCATTTCTAATTTATTTCTATAGATACAAAAATTAGTAATCAGTGGTGGCAATTTCAAACCCGACACCCTTAAACCAAAGGAAGTCGTTTCGTTACTATTAGATGACGACGAATTGATTCAAAAATGTAAGTTTTCATTTTTGGTGATCCTTTTTTTATTTATTGAATAATTTCCATCAATAATGTTTCAGATCATCTCAAAGTTGAAACGAAACCATCAGTAGTGGAAGACACAAAAGAAGATCGTAAAAGAAAACTACCTTTTAAGGTTAGTTAGTATTGTCACACAGTTAAGAAGCGGTAATTTAATATTATTTGCAATATAGACAATTCCAGCTGCAACTGGCGATACTAAAAAACCACGCTTGGAATCACCAAACACCACACTATCTGATGTTAAAGACGAACCCAATTCACCTCAGCCCTCTTCTGGTGAAATGGATATTGACGTTGGTTCTTTGGATGATCATCAATGTGATCAAGCTTTAGTCATAGAAGATGATGACTCTCCGATTACGAATAGTGAGTAGAATATTTGTGGCGCAAGTAATTTAAAATAACAGTAATAAAGCAACTTTTTAAGTATTAATTAAAAGTTTCAATACAATTACAAGATTTTAAAAACCTCAAAGCATGTTTTCTTTACTATTATTCAGAATATACAGTGTATAACGTTTATGGGTCAACGGTACGTCCAAAAAATACCGGGCGTGGACAGACGAAACGTGGACGACCGCGGGGATCACGATCACGTGCTCTGACAAATTCAAATGGGCGAGTTACTGGAACTGTTTCTTCTACCACAACAACTGCACCAGCTACTGTCTGTACTACTACTACTGTTACTACTACTACTACTACTACTACAATTAACTCCATTACTTGTAGTTCAACCACAACAACTTCAGGTATACCTTCGATCAATCATTTTAATGTGTTTCAATCTGAATACGCTGTTTTGGCCTTACATTACTAATCTACTATTAATTCATATCAGGATCGACAAGTTCATTTGGCGACAATATCGATTCAAGTTCATCAACACAATCATCACCGAGATACGAAACGGGTGGAGCAGATAATAATAGTGGAACTTTAATAGGTAATGGCACATTAACTTCACGTTCTAGAGGTCCTGGACGTCCACGTTTACGTCCATCTGGACCATCACATGCTGGTTCACGGTCGAATCGAACAAGAAAACCGGTACGTCCGTTACCGGTTCCATTACATTCCGATTTAATAGCACAACATCCACAACAGCACCAGCAATTATTAGCTAAGTCCTCGTTTTCTATATCTGAGTATTTGGATGAATGATCGAGGGCGAATGGGGAGAAGAACGAGCGAGGAGATGAAAAGCAATTGATTGAATGGAAGGTGGAAGAATATTGGAATGGATGCTGATAAATAGCATCGGGTGTGGGAATGTACGGATTTGATTAACAGAAAGTGACACAACTTTATTTATTAGTATATCTGTGGTAATCTTTGTTTATCTGATGCAATTCGTTTTGTATGCGCGAAGGGATTTTTGATGGTTTCGTTTTGATTTGTGTGGTTAAAAATATCATCTCTCTTTCTGTATATTATGTGCAAAATGTATATGAATTTGTAGTAAGTACGTAATATTAATTAATATTTAATTAAGTGATTGTAATTTTCTTTTAGAATAATATAGTAACCGAAATTTTCGCCTATTCAAAGTTTATGTAAAAAGCAAAAAATTATATTGGTACCTGATACACGTAGAAATAATAAATCTCAGTAGAAGTCTCGTTATATTGATTGGTAATAAAAGCTTCGAACATTGTTTTCTAATTTAGTCTGTTGATGGAAGACTCAAAATACTTATTTTATTGTCTTTTTTTTAACTGATTTTAATATTAATTTCGTTATTTTATTTATGTATATAGTTAGTCAATGTAATTTATTTTAATAATCATTTATCGACACAACAATTTATGTAAATATATATAATACATTTTTGTTTCATTTTATCCAGTTTACTTATTAAATTTATTAGTAATTTCTTTATCCGATTGATTAATTAAGTTTTATAAAAAAAGTATTATTATACTATACGATTGTTTTTTTTTTCTAATTAAAAAAAAATTGTACATAATGTAGCAAATAAAAATGGAGAAACTGAATTTATTTTTGAACTTTACATCTAAACCAAAATTACATAGCGGCCAATCGGCCAGTATGCGGCCGATTTTAAACCAATCCACTGCCAAATAATTTCGTCATATTCTAATTAGTTGATGTTAAATTCTCTCCGTCACCTGGTTGGAGATGGCTTATTCGTAAACTAATTACATGTTCTAAAAGGGTGGCTGGTTTAATCTCCCATTCTTTTTTACCTTCACTTTTCCTCTTGTTATTCGAGATCATCTTATCCCTTTCCTTTCATCATGTCTACGACGAAGCACGTCCTAAGTAAATTATTAAAATGGAGGTGGTACTGGTGGTGGTGTTATATGGAATAAGAGAGAATTTTAATGAAGTTGTATATTGCTTAATTTTTTTCTCTGCTACTTCAAAACATGAAGGTATGATATATGAGATAAAATTAATGAGAAATGCTGACTGACTAATTAATTATTTGTTTGTTTTTCTTCAGTCCTCATTCATTTTCCAGTTAAAAGTGGCTGATAAAATTGATATTAATTTAATTGTATGAAAACCTCTTCGTTACATCCTGCCACTCATCTTTTTAATTAGAATTTTCCAAAAACAACAAAAACGAAACTTTATAAACAAGTTTTGTAGGGAAAGTTCTGGTTGAGAAATTATCTTGTTTATTTTACCAGACATATTTTAATTATTATAATCAAAAGCCTCTTTTAATTTAAATAATTTTCTCCCTGTTTTTTGTTCTTTTTTTCTGAAGAAAGGCGTTCTTTTCAACTCAGTGGCATAATCATGATATAATGAATAATGCTTGAAATATTGACAGTTTTACTTTTACTCTGCAAAAAGAAATTGACATTAATTGATAACATTTTTTTTTTGTCCTACAGTCCTAGTTATTTTAGGTATACTATTGCATATATTATGCAGGCTATAAGGCTATTTTTGTCCTTTTTTAACTTTTTTTTGCATTAAAATGAACCCGAATCAGATCAATACAATGTATGTACGTAAGTATATTTCGTTGACTAAATAAAAAAAAGACATAATAAAAAGAATAATAGTAATCATTGACAGTTATAACAAATTTGGACTAGGGCGCCAGCACCATCTCTATTACCATGCTGGCTAGTCGCCGGCGATCCAGTTCCTGGAATCGTTTCCGGATTTTCTTGCTAGGGGACATGCAATGACAGTTAGAAAGGAAATCGAATTCCGTTACAGAATATCATCTCGATACACATACACACAAATCTAGCATATACATAGAGGTATATGGAGGGAGACAGTTTTTAATAATTTTATTTTTATTTTATGTTGTTTGTTTTTCCTGCAAAAAAAGTAACAGGGAAAATTGTTGAAAATAAAATAGATTTTTGTTTTGTAATACGTTAAATAGACAGTAATAATCATCTCAAACACTTTAAAGTTGGCAAATTACGTTGAATACCTACATTGTCAACTTTCTCGCCCATCTTTTCAGCATAGATATATAACAAGCCTCCGTATATAAAATTTAATTGTTGCTGTTATGCTTTAACGCCTGAGGGATATCGTTCATTTCATGGTTATACATTAATTTTACGCCAATGTATTTAGAGCCGCCTATTTCCTCCTACAAATCCCTGCATTTACACCCTATAATATCCCTCTAGCCTTTTCTATCATATCAGGATGTATAGGTATCAATATAGTAGGTATTGGAACGGAGTGTATGTGTGTGTATTGCCTAATTCGATTTTGGAAAATCGGTTTTATGTAGGTATATTCCGTATATCGGCTACCCGTTATTAATTTTTGATACTCTGTTTAAAATCTCGGATAATTAGCTTTTGGTGGTAGTGGTGGTGTTGGCGGTTGATCGTTGCAAAAATCGATGGCATCAGTGAATCGTATTATTTGATGGAAATTTCAATAGTAAATTGAAGGTTACCACACCATTAAGCGTGCTGATTACTGATGGTAGAAGAATAAAGATAACATAAAAAACGATCTAAATAGAAAGAAATAAATTACTATTAAATGAAATGAGTTGCTACAGCAAGATTTGAGAGCATGACCAATTGAAGCAGCAATTTTTTGTAGGCTTTTCATTTAATAAAGCAATAAAAATTAAAACCACGAGTAAATAATATATAAAATATGAATTTAATTTAAAACAGACTATCGAATTAACTTAAATCGAGGTTTCGTAGTGTAGCGGTTATCACGTCTGCTTTACACGCAGAAGGTCCCCGGTTCGATCCCGGGCGAAACCACACTTTTTTAAAATAAAAATTTCTGATACGGAACATTTAAATTTTTTCTTAATTTCAACTTCTAATTAAAATTTTATAGTCAATTTATTTATAATGTGCGTTGCACGTATTACAACAATTCCAGGCACGTAATATCTATTTGATAACTTTATGCTTTCCTCTTTACTCCCGCCATCATTATTTCTACCGTCACACAAGCCTCACGTACAGGGTGCTAACAGCCTCAATAAATTCCACCTGTTCCATATAATACGGTATGTGTACCCTCCTTTCGATGAGTGGGTATAATAATACGAAATGACAACGACAGATATTAGGGGCAGTAAAATGCCCATTAAGGACAGTAGGATCGGGGGAATGAAGAAAGAGGAACAATAGGCTCCGCTACAAACTGGACTATAATCATGGATAGTAATTAAGAGAATTAAGAAGATTATAAAAATAGGGCGATTAACCTAAAACAAAAAAAATGGCGATGTCACAACTGTGATGCTACTAGATACATATGTATCACCATCTGTAAATTAATTAATTTTTTTGTGTTCCTGTTTATTCACTTTTCCATTCGAAATAAATAAATTTCACCCTTAAAACAATAACAATGCAAAAAATTGGAAAAACAACAACAAAAATATAGTTATGCAAATATTCAATACTGAAAATAAACTACCATTATACCGGATACTATTCCTGGGGATGGTTTTTAAAAAATATTTTTTTGTTTAATTAAAATTTACTACGATTCAATATTTTTATTTAAATTCCACTTCTCGCTTTCCCTCTCTCTCTATCAAAAACTCATTTGTTTTACTACATGCTTTCAATGTTTTTGCACAATATTACAAAAAAAAAAAAATAATTTCAGTAAGTACCTTTGTATACGGGTACTCGTATGCAGTTTTCGCTAGAAAAATAATTAAAAACATTTCTAAAAAAAGTGTTAACTTTTCAGTGCTTTTAATAATTTTAAATAGGGCGGAATGGGAGGGGGGGGGGCGTTGAAGGGAACAGGGATTGAATGAGCTGATGCTATGGTAAGGTTATATATGGTTATGCTTGGTAGCAGAAGGTGGCAATAGAACCGAATTTGTCATTGAATATATTGTGTTTTTCATAAATTAGATTATTATCAGCAAGAGATTTTTAAAAACAAAAAAGTCTCTGACAAAATTATTATGTTACATAACTTTATAGCTATAACATGGCTAGTATAATATGCTATTATGTTAACTTGCCATTCGAAATAAGTATATCAACATTTTTTTTTTGTTTTTTTTATAATAAATTCGTTGTCACTGAAACAACAATAATTTTGCAGGATACAGCTTTTTTTTATTCAGATTCCTTGGCGGTTAAAATTATTGCGATACGGAAATTGTCACCCTTAAAAACCTTGTTATGTAAATTGTTGCTTTTTATACGACAGAAAAGAAAAAAAATTGAATACGAAATATTATTTATGATTTTTTTCTTCGCTTATTTCTCATTTTTTTATTTATTTTTTTTTTTATTGTAAAATAGCTTCGTTTATGATTCTCGTTTTTCGACAATTTCCAAGACAAGTAGTACGTATATGATAATACGCATACATAGAGTATCGATAATAATCGATTGCCGAATAAATAGCGTATTCTATACAGTTGCAGACAAATGTTCATTTATTCACGTCTCTCAATGTTTTTCAAATCCTTCATCATTCTCTATAAAACAGGGAAAGAAAAAGAACTGGAAAGTCATTTAGTTCCTTCTAAATGGCTCAGACTGTACCTAATGAGATTTTAACACTAATAGAGCTGAAAGTATAAATAATATATATATGTATAAACTTTAGATGGAACGTAATTTAACTTCTTTCTTATATACGGTGTTCGAGAAAAAATTGCGTTAAATTTGATCGCTTAATTTCATATAACCAAACCGAAACAAAGTTTTCATCTATTAAATTACTCAATTCATTGAAAATTGTATGAAAATTAATATAATTACTAATTAATTATGTATTGTATATCCTTGCCTTGTATATCTAATAATAGATAATATAATCAATATATTGATATATAATAAATATATATTGCCATATATATTTCTTATTGTACTTATCCATGAGGCGAGTGATGATAAAAATTCTTGGACTTCATGTTACATTTCATAATGAAATTGTCTAAAATCGCTTTACTGTTCCTAGTAGGGCTTTAAAAAACCAACATTGATTCAGTATTGACTGTTTCGAAATTAGAAAATGCTAATCATCATAAAACTATTGACGATAGCCTGTTCTATTTAAAATGTCTATTTCCTTATACATCTTAGACATTTGTTACCCCCTTAATCGAAAGCCCTGTATAAATCCGAAAAGTACATGACTCGTACAGGAACTTCCTCACGTCATTCCAACAAGCATCGTTTTTCTTTCCACTAGCTCAGTCTCTAATACAGTTTGCTTGCTGCGCTAATATTGAATAATGTTGAAATTACAATTGTGCCCGTGTGTGTGAGTGTCTAAGCTGAAAAGGTTAATTTAACTCGACGTAATGAAGAAAAATCATTTGAAATAAATCAAGACGAATTGAGAATATTTAGTAGGATACTGAATAAGGGGATACTTTTTAATAGGGGAAGTTTTTTCGGTATCAATAAGAAGATGCTGATATTGAGAATAGATGAAAATTATTGATTAAAATTATTTCATTTGGTATCATGCCTGTTCAATGTAAATTCTCTGCTACACAAGTTTAAAAATCACAAACTACGCCAATAAAAAATACAGTGGCGCGGTTTGTGAAAATGTCTGTCACTAGCGGCACAATTAAAAATCTTAAAACAATTACCGTTTAATTTTTTTATTTTTGGTATTTTTGACAGATTTAATATGATTTTTCAATTAAAAGAAATTATATTAGCGTTTTAATTGACAGTATAGTTGTCTCTGTTGTATACACATAAAAAAGCGACACAAAAACTTACTAGTTTTGCTAGTTGAAAATGTTAAACATATCGAATTAAAAGAATTAAAGTAAATACTAATTTATGTTCGTCTATACTTACGAAATTAATAATTTTGGAATAAACCTTCAACAATTTGTATTTAATATTTAAAACAATTACCGTAATTGAAAAATTCTATATAAGATCTATTAAAATAGCAATACAATTCCAAAAATAATGTGTACACCGTTGCACAAAAATTATTGACTTAATAACTGTTACGTAAGATCACATCGTTATGCGCTTTAGAATACATCTGAAAAATATTTATGAAAATGCATGTCGGGTCAGGTCGAGTCGTTGAATCGAAGCCACAGCTTAATGCACACCACTTAAACTAAACAGTAAACACCATTTAGATGCTATAATAAAAAAAATATTAAATTCGTTATTTTCTCCTTTCTCTCTGCTTTATGGACAATTCTCTCTGTCCTTTTCCTGAAACTAAACTTATACTTATTTTTTCCGTTTAGCTACTTCACAAAATAGAAAAGCACAAAAAAAAGAAGAAAATAAAGGTGCCTAGGAAAGTATTAGATTTAAAAAATCTTTAGAAATCGAATTTACGTTAAGGTTAAGTTAAGGTAGCTGTATTGTAGCCTACAGCTTTTCTTTTTTTGTTAAAATGAGAAAGAAGGAATGAGGAGAAAAAATATCTATATTAGTTCGACCCTCCTTATCCTTCAGGTTAAAGGGGATGCAAGGGTCTTAAACGTGACTGAATCGTGACTATGGTAAATGCCAAATGGATTAAATCAGCAAAAGAAATAGAAAAAAAAGAAAGAACAAAAAAAGAACGAAATGAAAAAGTTGATTTAAAAAGTTAGTTATTGATACTCTTAAATCCACAGCCTACTAACTTTATCATAATTTTCGATTATAAGATTGTAATACAACTTCGATATATAGGTATGAAAACTTCATGGCATACAGCTTACTTGTCAAATGTAATATGTCAATTATGTTAAAAGTGGCCACCTAAAAGGAAACTTTCACCGCCAGCATACCATAAATAAATAACTAACTATGTATAAATGATACAAGCCAGACGTTTTCTCAGTTGTTTTTTACGGTAAGGCACTAATAAAAAATGGGCCAAATGATAAACAAAGAAGAATAAATTGAAAGTGAAAGATAGAAAAATGAAGAGATGAGTGCTTTCGGATAATCCAGATGATGATGGTGATGCCTAAACAGCTGTTCATTTAATTACTTTTCTCGTAATTTGTTTACAAATAATGGAGTAAAAGGGAAACTAAAAAACAGTCCGTAAAACTTTCAATGAAAACATTCCACCTGAAAAATTGACAGGTCATTTGCTGTCTGTATAGTAGATGCTTTTTTTTTCAACGGCACAAAATTCGACTTTTTTCGATTTAGAGTAAATTAATGAATGATGAGAGACGAAGAGGTGGTTAAAAAGGGTAAAGGGCTAAATCACCCTTTACGACTACAGTTATGGCTAACTCCTATTAAGCACAGAGCTATGTATAGGTATATATTGCCTTATGTTATGAATGACCCATTAGACGGTACTGTGGGGATTGTTTCCAATCGACATCATTTAGGGTTGAATAACATAAAGGGAATGCTTATGCAGATTAAGCGGCGTATACACTGGCACCGATCTATGCTGATTGATCACAGTAGATAGTGTTTCACATACCCTTAAGTGCGACTTTCGAGAAATAATATGCCAATATCTGTATTTACTAAAATCGATTGCCCACTGTACAATACATTTTATGTTGAAAGGATGCACAAACACACACACGCCATCTTCTTTGAAATCTTCCATCAATCTCCCGAAAAGAAATACTTGTGAACCAAGAAATTTAAATATATAAAACTTTTACAGACAACATAATAATATAAAATGGACGATGACGACGAAACGAGAACGGCACAACAAGTAACAAGAGAAGCAGAGAGAAAAAAAGACAAATAGACGAGAAAAGATGTACGGATTGATGGACGTACGTGCAACCTTTTAAAATTTCTTCTCTCTGTACTGCTAGAAAATATCAAAATAGCTGCACCAATATGTACATACGATCGGAAAAATATGTGTTTATTTGTACTCGGTGCATATGGATGGATGGTTGGTTGCTCTTGTTTTTTAGCATTCCTAGCATTTTACAGCAATTGAATGTTTTTTGATGAAAACTGAACAAAAATAGATATCGAGTAAACGAAAAGAATGTTCATTAATAGAAAATAAAAGTCTAAATAACAACTTCAAATGATTATTATCGAATACTTCTACATGGTGGTTATTTTTTGAAATAATGCGAATGTAATTGGCTATGAGAATTATCATATATTTGTAATAAAATGAAAGAAAAATCTCCAATACGTAATTTTTTACAATTAAAGCCATGGCATTTGGTTATTCGATTGACATGTCTATTATAATTCAAAATATCTGGCTCAAGTGCAATGTCGTTTCTTACACCAGGCGTGCTTGTTTTCCAGTTTGTTTTCTACGCGTCTAGTGTGAACTTTACTTTAATAATATATTCAATTTATAATATATTTATATATTATTAAATATATATTATTTAATATATTGCATTTTATAATATAATTTAATAAATTAACAAAACTAACACGAAAGAAAACATGGTCTTCTCAAATTTTTTCATATAAATTGAAATCATAATTGGATTTTGAGTGAATGAACGGTTTAATTTTACGGAAGTAAATAAAATACATACATAGGTGGATTTTTCAACACACTATAAACACTTTAATAACCTATTAATTACCTACTAAACTTTATATTCAAAAAATAATGTAATGTATGTAAATTCTCAATATAAGTTTTATTTATTTTCAGCACGACTATTAAATTTCATAAAAACTTAATCAAATATTAAAAACATTTATTTGTAAATTCTACACAAATTTACAAAACTATATTAGTAAATACGACAAATTGTTCCTTCGGCAAAACAGTTTATATGCCTAGATAACCTAAATGTTTAGTTAACATCAAGTCTAACTGCATAGAATTAACCTTAACAAATAGAAGAATTAAGGGAAGACCATTAAAAAGAAAAAGTTTGTTTCTCAAGAAAAGCAAATAATAATTTTTTTAGATATAATTTTCATTATTAGAATATAGGCAGAGAATAGACAGTTAAGAGTTATTCATGAGCAAGAGAAGCCACCAGTACTATATGAATGTATGAGTTAGTTTTTCATCGTTTTTAAGAATAAAGATAATTTTTCATTTTTGAGATCATCTTGTTTCATTCTCAAAACGCACAATATCACACAGCATAACTCCAACTATAATTTCAGTTCATACGAATAAAATTTATCAGTAAAAAAAAGTCAAGGATAATATTTATCACACACTATTGTCTTTATGCAGTGAATGATGCGCATATGCGTACGTTAGCGTGTTGCAATGTGTAATAGACGCTTTAGAACTGTGATGGAGCTTTCCGAATCCTATCTTTTCTATATTATGCACAATTAATATAGTATCTATCTACCAACAACAATATACAATCCAGTAAAGAAAATACAAACAAGAAACTGTTATTTAGTTGATTGCACGGTTGTGTAAAATAAATAACATGATTTTACACTCTCTTAGAGCAACCGAAAAGAGGGTGAAGAATAAGACAATAGTGAGAGAGAAATAAACAGAAATTTCAACGTTATAATACATATAAAACTTTATGTATGAAAACTATACATAGATACTAGTATGATATATATCGTGCCAGTTTCTCTACTTATCGCTTTTTTTTTCTAAATCTATCTTCCTTTGCTTTTGCTCTGGTGCCTCTATTCTCTCTATTCCACATCCTTTTCCGAAACTCATTTAATGCCAAGACATTGATTGGAATTTATCGTTGGTGTTGAAAGGCGTCGAATTTCTCCCTCTCTCTTCTTCAAACTTCGATTTTTTGAAATTCTATCATAAAACAATCCAAGTAAGTAGTGTTTTCGAAACAGGCTAACATTGTTTGTTGAAAATCGGAAATTAGCAAAAAATTTGTATTCGTTTATTAATTCAAGGACAAATTTATTTGTCAAATACATTCGGGTGTATTCATATCATATCATAAAGCGCAACAAGATCTGGATCTGATCTTACGTCATACACTTATTAAGTCATAATTTTTGTATAACGTTGTCAACATTAATTTGGAATTGTACTGATAAAAATATTATTTTTTATATATAATATATATATATTAAATAATAAATACAATTGCTGAAGATTTATTCTAAAATTATTAATATTGTAAGTATAGAGGAAGGTAAACAAAGATTTACTTTAATAATTGAAAATGAAAATTAATTTTTTTAATTCGATATATTTAACGAATTCAACTGGCAAGTGACTTTCTTTCACTTTTTATGTGTATACAACAGAGACGACTATGCTTTCAATTGAAACGATATTATGATTACTTTTAATTGAAAAATCAAATCAAATTTGTTAAGAAATAGCAAATAAAAAAGAAATTCAACAGTTTTACGAAATTATGTAAGTAAAATTGATTCATTTTATTAAATATTAAACAAATCTTGAACGATTAAGAAATTGATGAAGATTTATTCAAAAATTAGTAATTTCGTAAGTATAGATGAAGATAAATAAATATTTACATTAATTCTTTTAATTCGATATGTTTAACATATTCAACTAGCAAAACTGGTGAGCTTTTGTGAACACATCAAATTTTACATTGATTTGCTGTAAACAAATTGCTCTAAATCATAGTTATAATGTTGCCTATACGGTTTTTCACTAAAAGTATGATATAGGTTCACATCGTTCGCGATTTACTATAGACTTATATAGGTTAGGTATATACATTCCAAAATTAAAATCAAGTGATCCTTGATAGTTCGACTGTAATTAATCAATTAATTGATAAACTTTTGATTAATCAATCACTGTATTGCAGATATAAACTCTTCAAAAGGAACATTTACGTGAACAGAGTGAGTGAGCGAGTGAGTAGAGTTTTAAAGGAAACTTTACATAGTTGGCTAAGTGGTTCGTTAAATATAAATTGAATTGTTCAATTAAGATTCAATTAATTTTCTGAATGATGCCTTCAATTTTGATTGGTGGAAGGGAGAGAGATCGAGAGAGATAAAGAGAAATACATATATGGAGACTGAAAGAGTAAACAACAGTTTGAAAACAATGCAAACGAAGAAACGTAAAATAAATAACGTTTGCTGGATGAAAAAGTTATAATAGGAAAAGGAAATAGACTGTCTAAATACGTATACATATGTGGATATATCTTCAAAATACTCTTTTTCTGTTGGTTTTTTTAACAACTATGCAAGTAATGTACTTTCAACGACCGCGTATACATATAAAATGGACAATAAAAAAGCGTGTATATGTGTATGTACATTCCTATACGGTCGTTTCGTTATACTATTGAAAGAGTGGTATTATAAATATGTTCAATTCTAGGTCGTGACACACCTGCCTCTTAGAAAATTGCCAAATAAATTGTGTTTTGTACTTTGGCAAAAAGTACAAAACCAAATAATCCGAGAAAGATGGAGTGTGAAACAAAGATACGCATCTAGCTTACAATCTTGGATGGAACTAAATGACAGATATGTGAAATAATTCTATTTAAACTGCGTTCGGTTTGTATGATATGTAAAATATTTCTTATATCTTCTTTAGTATTGTGAATACAGGCTTACAGGTGGACTCGAATCGCATTTGCCATGATTTTTTTAATTGTATTGACTTTAAAATTAATTAATGTAAATACATATCTAAATTTTTTAATAACAGTCACATTGCATTAAATTATACCATTTAGCAATTGTTAGCATCATGTCCCAAAATGAGGTGTAATGTATATGTATATGTAATTCGTTTAGTTAGCTCACTCATAGGGAAGGTAACCTGCCTAACACCACCTAAACACTTATTAAATGTTCGTAGCTCTATCCAATGAATGACAATAACTTAATCTATTTTGTATATTGCACAGAATCAGTACTGCTCAAAGATGACCATATCGTCTAGTTGGCGCAAAGCTATTGCAAAAAAAGCTTATTTACTAAATTATTACTGTACGTTTCAATGTTAATTATCTTATCTTCTACCTAATCATTCGTGAACACAGCTACTTAAAAAGACCGTACAAAAGTACAAGAATAATATCAAAAGATCTTGATCTTTTTTGAGATTCAAAAAAGTTCACGTTCCATTCGTTTCTTGTTGTTGTTGTTGTTGCTGGTGTTACTCGACCTGAATTGAAATCGAGATGAATAATTATATTTACAATAGGTCAGTAATATACAGCATTAAAAAATGATAGGAAGTAAATGCAATAAGTAGAGGTAGAGAATTTGCTGATTTCTAGCTGTAGCTGTTGATGATCTGTAGAATTTCAACGAAATAATTCTATTACTTAAGACTAAGTAATATACAAATATCGGTGAAGCTTTGTTAGTCTCGAGATTCAGCAATAGTTAAGGCAAGTATCTAGTGATAATCGACTGATCTGTAGGCTTTGCATCTCGGTATGTATTATGCTATTTTTAATAGCATTAATAGTATGATTAACAGATTGATCATGTTTTATTTTGGTAACAATAAGAAGATACCCTACATAGAAACCATCAGAACCACCATTGTGATTACCTTTGTAGAATTGCATACAGGGTGGTCATTTTTTGTTTATTTTCATACTGCATGCATAGATTAAAAATCTAAAGTTAGAAAATTAGTTCAATTAACAAAATTTGGTTGAATTATAGATTTTACACCATTTATATACTTCAATCACATAAGATTATTGATATGACAATTTTCATGACCAAACCTGAGTTTGGCCATGAGCAATTGAGCAATTAAAAATGAATTTCAGGCAACAGTTGTTTTTGAAGAGAGCAAACAAAATATATATTATTGCATGAGAGGAAACAAAAAAAATTAAAATGAAGCGAAAGCAAATTTGCATCATAATTTTCAAACCAAAGAGGCTGTGGAAATAGGTTTGAATTCCGTGCTGAAATATCTATCCAATGGGCTTTGAATTTTTCCTTTTGCGGCTAATAGTTTTCATGATGTTCAAGAAAATTCCTTTTTCAGTTTATTCAGCATATTTCAGTATGCTGAATAAACTTTTATTAATTAGGTGAAAAATAAATTTTCACCTAATACGAATTTGAGTAAGAATGTCTTATAAAATTCCACTCAATGTAACTATTTTTCAAAGTTTAATACATATTAAACAAGTTAGTTATAGGAGAAAATTGAAAATAGCCATCCTGTAAATGTATATAGATATAGCTGAATAAAGTAGCTCATAAAATATTCCATTCAATCATTCATTCAATCAATTGATTGATCGATCAATAAATAAATCAATTTTAATGAATTTCAAAATGTATAAGAGAACTGAAATAATAAAAATGATGATCACGACGATGGCCTTCATCTAGGCTAAGATGATGAGCATAATACGTAAGTACTTGTACATCTATGCTAATAAAACATGTACATATGGCCATGAATAATAATTATGAATTATTATAAATTACTCAAGTCATATTCTTTAATTCTAATTAGTTAGTGTTTGACGGACGGTAGCAATAATTATTTACGAGTAAAAAAATGATGGAAAGAATTAACAAAAGAGGATAAACCCACTGAAGAACATCTTAGTAATAATAATAATAATGTTGATTTTATTGATGGATGATGATTTAGTGTCAAAAATAATGTTTGCGAAAGGTCATAAAAATCACGTTTGATAAAAGTTATTGACACCAAAATACCAAAAAATAAAAAAACAAATAGCGAAGGACGCAGTATTAATATTATTAATTCCTTTTTTAAAATGAGTGACTCTATCAAATCGAATTGATTTGTGGTTCATTGGCTTTCAATAAGGTCATTTACAATGTATTTAAATTATTGATGGCCATTAATTGGCAGAGCTGTGATATTTTATTGATAATAATTACACTATATAGATAATCTATCTTCAGTGGTTCTGTAACGTTTTCACTACATAGAATTTCTCTCTTCGGAAAAAGGGGACTCAATACACTTACTATTTCTTCTGGTTAACATTATAAAATCAGTTTACTGGAACGAATCCATTCAATGGGAAGAAAAAATAACATAAATGAGAATGTAAAACGAAAAAAGGAGAAACGATATACATACATATAGTTCATTGAGTTCTGAATAAGAAGGGATGAAAGGGATGATAATAAGAATAAGACTCGATTTTTGTATCTGAATGAGTGGATAAGAAAAGCATAGCGGCAATAAGGACGGGCGGATGGTTGTTGTTTTATGGAAACCAGTGGGATTTCGAATTTTAATTGAAATTGGAAAAAAATTCGTTTATTTTCATTTGGGAGGCCAATTTCTCTCATAAATTTTTCCTTAAAAATGTCGAATAAAAAAAACAACTCCCAATTCGAAAATATTCCTAAATCGATAATGGGTCTAAAAGGAAAACTTTGTTGTTGTTGTTGTGTTGCTGAACAGGAAAAATCTCCCTAGTTTCCATTCCATAGCCATACAATGGATAAACAATATTTGGAAAAGAACTTTGTAACCCCCATACAGAGAGCGAGAAACGGAGAAACAATCTTTGCTTGTCTGGGCCATCAGCAGGAGCTAAAGGGTTTTTAGCTTTGCCCTATAAGGAAACCCTGCAGCTAAACACCCAAGGGTATCATAAAAAGGGATTGTATTATACACGCGTAAATAAACCGCTTTTATTTATAAGTGGCGCTATAGAGAAAGGAATAGGTGAAAGGGAGTGTGGCTTGCGGTGTACACAGTAAGAGAATGATAGAGAGCGAGCTGTATGTTTTATCTAAACGTTTTAAACTCATCTGCATTGAACATAAATGAAAAGAAAAACCTGATAGTCCGTGTGTGTATGTTAAGGGAATTAAATGTTTTAAATGGTTTCCTGGAAAATTTTACACTTGGATGAAAATTTGCTTATTAAGTTATTATAGAATTATGCCATCTCTTTCCTGCATTTTCCTAATTCGAAGCGCTGGTTGTTGTCACAACCGAAATTATTTTACATATTTGTTAAAAAATACCTTAAAATTAATGATTATTATTATTATTACCATTATTCAAATATTAATTAATAACGGGCGCTGCTCATTATCGCTATTGAATTATTTCCAGAATATTAATATCAAAGGAAAATTATGTATAGGGATTAATTATTATTGCTATTATTATCATTGTTCTTTTCCATTATTATATTGTTATTATTTACTATAATATTATTATCATTAAATTCCTGCGTCTGTCGACATACATATAATACATATGAAATAGAGACTAATTTGTACAGAATTTTATCTTTGTCATGTTTTGGTATTGTGCGGTAACAATCGGCTTTAACTTGCTCGTTTTTTATTTTAATGCTTTTGCCAAATGGAAAATGAAAAATTTCATTTCAATTTTCTTCCAATCGGATTAGGCAGGAAAATCTCTGTCGTTTTATTACGCCTGTTAAACATAAAAGCTGTTTAGAGAAACACGAAAATTTAATTAGTGAATTTATTTAATGGTAGTACTAATTTTGCCTTAAATAAACGAATAAACCTACTTACATTAATTTTTGTTTATGCTTATACTATATAGAATAGTCGTGAATATATTGTGTATATTGTATATTATAAATTTGATTTCTGAAAATAATCACTGGGATCTAAATCTGGAAATTAGACAGCTACTTATAAAATATTTCAAACTAAAGTCGTGGGTTGCGTCATGTGACAAGTAACATCATCGTCTAAATTTCTTTACAAATTCTAACAATATGTGAAGATAACAATGACAATTTTACCAATGGCGTATATGGCGAAAATGAGGATTGTGGATCACCTGGTCGCAGCAAACTCACATCTAGTTTTGATCTAAAAAACTGCAGTATAAATATATTTACACTTATTCCTATACTTATAGGTACTATACATTACACTAAAAAAAGTCCTATTGCTGTCAAGTACAAATTGACGTAATTTATTAAGAAAAAAAAATTAAGTGAGAAGAAAAACGCAGCAAGCAATGATAATAAGATGTAACTGCTATATTAGCCATAGGTAATAGCAATAATCAGAATTAGCAACAAAAACACGGTTATCCAAGGCTATTTTCGAACTTAATAAGCTAATAAAGTTACATTGTAACAATAATGAGAATAATAAAATTAATTAGATAGAACAGAAAAACATTGATATTACTATATTTGATGATGTAATTTTTAATGGTGGTTCCTTATTATTATTATTATTATTTATATTTAAAATAATCATTATCAAGATCAAGGTTATCAAGATTTAAAAAATGATGAAATTTTATAAAAAATATTCAAAAATAAATAAAAGAAACATTTAAATACGATGCTTAAAATTAATTTCGATTAATATTCAGCGATTCATTTGGACCTTCATAGCTCCAGGTATTCTGATTAATTCTTCTATAGATACTACTATTATTATTAATATTTTATTAATTTACTTTATCCATTGGAAAATGTTTATATTAAATTTACATTTTATTCTATCGGGTACAATTGAATGAATTAATTACCTTGAAGAAATAATAGCTAAGCGAAACCTTCAGGGGGAAATAGTCAAGAATTACCAACCGAATAGAGCGAGAGAGAAGGGTGAACAACAGAGAAGTAACAACAAGTGGAAGGAGAACAATAATAATTATTTATTATTATTACAACATTGGAATTTAAACAAGCAACAATATTAATTGCTCATAATATTGTCTGGCATATGATGATGAGGAATATATCTGTTTACTTATTATGACAGGGCATGTATACCCTGTTGAATTACATTAACCGGGCTGCTCTCACTTGTTTCAGCGAATTCAGCGTAATTGTATCAAATAGGTAGAGGTGGGAAATTATTGAGTAAAACTATCGATTAATCGATGGTTTGAGCAAAGTCTTAAAGTATAAAACTATCGATAGTCTTTCCCTACCAATTAATAGTTTATAACAAAAAAAAATCTGTCCATGAAGATTAAAAAAAGCAATAAAACCATAAAATTACAATTTCAGCAAAAAATAAGAGAATAATTTTCATATTTTAACAGGTAATAATTTTTTTTGTTGCACATCTGCCACATCCATACGATCTAAGAGAATATTATAAAAAACAGGCAATTTAATAAATGAAAAACGCTCATAACTCCAGCCAAAATATGTCCATTATTTGACATTTATATGTAAAAATAAATAGCTGCTGTAAAATACTGCCTTTTATTTCGTTTGGCTGTTATTATTTATATGATTTTACTTATTCGATAGTAGCTTATCAACTATCGATAGTTTTTTTCCGACAGTTTCTCACCTCTATACAAAAAGAATAAAGTATAATATTGTATATGAGAATAATAAGTTGTTATAAAGAAAATCTCTAAAGGCGTAGGTAATAATAACTACGCAGAACGTTTTGATTGCAGAAATTTACCGTTGCATTATCGAGAACACGTGAATTCCAATGACTATTAATATTATGCATTGTGAACTGCATTAAATAATTTTTTTTTTGTAGAGCAACTTTACTTTCAATGTCAACTATTTTATAATAATTCGCTACAGGACGGTCATTGTTTATTTTCTGATGATTATGAATGGATTCTAAACTTATGGTGCTTTATTAGTAAAATTAGAAAAACGATTGATTTGGCTAAATGGAGTGGAATTGTATAAGAAATTTTCAAGGCAGTCATATTTGATATATGACTGAAATATACTGGAAAATCAGAAAATTGCAATTTTCTTACAATGTCAAATATCTGAAAAACTATGATCGATAGAAGAAAAACTCTAGACGCATTTGATAAATATTTTCGTATAGAATATAATAAACTTAGCATTTTATCCATAACCTATTTGATTTTAAAAGTATTACGTAAATTACTATTTTTTAATCAAGTTATTGTTGTTGTTGCCTACGGAATCATTAAAACGTTAATTTTTGACCAAGCATCCCTATTTTGTTTATAACCACAAAAACACACCAAAAAAAAACATCACATCAATCATCTAATGTTAGGCTGAAAATTTCTAAATTTACTATCAGATTTCTTACTTCTGCAAGAAGTGATATTGTAAAATAGCCACCTTATACATTCCAACATTTGAAAAATAATAATTATAAGACTGGCAATGGCTACAATTACGTATTTCAAAGAAAAAAAGAAGAAAATACCACTAGAACCGTTATAATTAATACATATTTCATTGCCATATCGACCACATGAGAAAAAGAAAACCATGACAAATTCCACCGTTTGTTCATTAAATATTCAATTTAATTATTTATTTATTTATTTATATAGTATATGTATGTATCTACAATATATAACGTTTGGTTTCAAATTATAAGTAGAACTGTACTTATAAAACAACAGCAAAAAAAATGGGTTGGTCATTTGCGTTCCGTCGTGTGACTGAATTTAAATGTCACTTGTGGTGACTGCTAGTGATTAAAGTCATCTTATCCAAATGGATTAATTGCATTTTCACTGAGTCAATGAAACTGACATGTTGAAATGGATTCAAAAGTTGAAACCTGAATCATATTAGGACGGAGTATATTAAATTACGCTGAAAACTCCAAAGAATTTGGATGCAGAATTTTATGCGAATTAATTTATTGCGAATGTTCTTGGAGTCTTTAATGAATCTCAAATCTTAAAAATCATCATTGGTATCTTATTTACGGTCAATTTCCAAAGACAGAACTTTATACTATCTATTAGTTTTTTAGGTGTCTAAATTGCCCAGTCTTCCGGGTATAGGTATCAATTTCTACGATCAGAAGAAAGCAAACAGAGCAAGCGACGTACAAGTGAGCAAGTAGTAATTTTCCGAACGAAGTGAGTAATCGAATTTTGTTAAATACACATAGAAAGTTTGATACACATACAATACAACTCTATGATGAGTTGACCACCCTGACTAGCACGTCAGCACAACAATTAATCGAGTCTTCCCGGTTTAATTAATTTTTGGAACTAGACCTTTCGGGACATCAACTTTGAGTGTGATAGTTATTTCTCTCTTGTTTTAGATTTCCATTTAACTTTTCCTTTTGCTTTTCAATAATTCAATCATAAAGCAAATAAATATAAACTCCACCTACAGATCATCACTAGTATAAATTCCATTATTATACACTAAAGACCAACTAACCTCCTGTTCTGAAGAAGACTTCGAAGCCTACACCTATCTACCCACTTACCTATCCATCTACTTACCTCTCTTTCGCATACGGTGCGCACATATACAAGCACACATCACATATTATTCGCCGATTAGAAAGTGAACCGCTGTGCGAAGCCAGAGCAGAGAGCCAGAGCCGGCTAACATTTCTGTTTCTGCCAATCGCCGTTGCAGGAACAACAACAAGAGAATTCGTGTTCCTGCTGTTTGCCTTTACCGCTTTGCCATCATCATCATCAGCATCATCATTATTATTATTATCAGCAGCAGCCAGCAGAAGTAGCGGCAGTGAGCGGCCTCTTTTTCGCGTTTGGTGTTTTGTTGTTTTTGAACTGAAGAAGAGAGTATTTAGGGTAGTAGTACTATCCCGTTATATTACGGATGTGAATGCATGTGAGGAAATAGTGTTATCGTATTAGTTGTGAATTTATATTTTCGTATCTGAGAAATCGTCTTGTAAGTAATTTTTGATTTGGTGGATTTCTGTTGATCTTTTGACTTGACATTGGGTTTATAGATTTGGATTGAAGATATTTTAGTGTGGTGAGAGGTAAGTGAATTTTTCAGAAAAAAAATATTTTCGTCAAAACTGGGTACTTAGATACTCAGTGAGTAAGATCTGCTCTGCAACTTTGAATAAAATCAATTTGCCAGTGTGTCAAAATCACAAAATTAAAATTTTCAATTCCGTAGCTCCCGCAATTTTCAATTTTCCTACCAAGGTCACTCGCTCTTAGCTTGAATATCATAATTTTTCCGTTTACGATGCTCTGTTTCTTGTATTTTTTAGAAAAAATTTTTACAAAAGAGATGAATCTAGCGATCTGCGTATTTTTAATTTAACTATCTACTATTGATTCATAAATCTTAATAAAATAAAAATAAAATTAAAATTACATCTTTATAATATAAAATTTAAATTAATATGACAGTTAGAAGTAGCATACCCATTTAATGTCTAAGAAAATTAGTGTAATTTATTTTAATTTTTTTATTCTTAAAGAAAATGTCAGTATTTAAAAGATTATTTCAGATATTTCTATTTTTTATTTTGGTTTTTTATCTGCTCCTTCTTGTTCGTTATTTATTTATTTACAAAAAATTCCACGAAATGTAAAAAAGAAGAAATCCTGTTTTAGAAACCAGTCATTATGAATAAAACATTTAAATTAAAACTGATTCAAGAACGAATTAATCGTTTTCAGCGAGACAAAAAAAAGGTAAATTTATTGTACAGTACACTGGCTACATTTGTAAATACAAAATAAGAAATAAGAAAAAGACATTAGGAAAGTAGGTAGAAGATATCTTAATTTAAAAGTATAATTTAATAGAAGTATCAAGAATTACCTAGTCAGTTTGAAAAAAGTTTCAAACTTTATACTTTAAAAAAGTAAAAAAAGGAAGTTAAATTGAGAGAAAAAAATATAAACATTCAGGATAATAAAGAATATTGAAGTAACAATAATTTTAATTAAACTTCATCTCCTTTACGCTGTTTTTTTCTGCCTTTTTGTCGTAATTATCATCGTCTTCGTTCCTTTTTTTGTTTTCGTTAAATTTCTGTCACTATCTTATCGCGATTCATGCTTTTCAGCTTCAGGTACCTACTAATAAAATAAGCCAACAACACTGACTGCAAATATTTATTGTTATTATTATTATTGGTCATTTGAGATATGTTAATTACCAAATAGTCAATTAACAACAGGAATAATAAAAATACATGTGTTATAGTGACGCTAGATCGAAAACAAGACGGGAAAAACACGATTAACTGGTTCCTAAGAATTACAAAAATACACAAAATGTTAATATTTCGAGATAAAATGGTAATACTTAATTTCTCTCGTTTCTTTTCATGATTCAACAAACCGAGAAAGATCAGCAAATTAAATTTCCATTAAAACTTTTTACTTGTATAGGCATTTTTTATTTAAAAATTATTTTAATTAGTAAATCCATTAATTAACCGTCTTCCAAATGCTCATACTAATTCAATTCATTGATTAAATATTTATGTAAATTTGTTTTCCGTTTAATTGACTTATACTGTTGTGTCGGTCGACATTCAGAAGATCGATCACTTTCTTCTTTAGCCTCATCTCTTTTTCTATAAGACGATTAATATAATAAGAATCATATGTTTATTAATAAACATTTCACTATATTGTGTCACTAATAACAAGGTCACTGGAGATATTGTTTATGCGGGATTACTTTCGATAGCTTAAATATTATTTTAAATCAAATCATTATATTATAGTTTTACTTCGATTAACTCGATTGGATTTCAACTAAAAAAATAACAAATGACAACACCCTTCAGTGGTCCTTTAATTTAGTTATCATAAGATTCCCTAAAGGCAAAAATGGGATCGAACCATGAACGACAGGACACTGAGGATTATATAAAATATCGTCGTGGTCGTCCCTTCTTCATCAAATGATTAACTGTCCAAAAAAAGAAAACAAAAGAAAAAAGTTAGTCGACCAAAGATGACAAGCAGAAGAACGACGATGACAATGACGATGACGGCATGGAAAAAAATATATCTATCTACTATATCCCCCGGAAAACTTTTCTTTTCCAATAAAAAAAAGTGTCAATATTTAATGTTTTGACAGGTGACAGTTTTTCTTGGTGAACACCGAAAAGGAAAAAAATTATCTGAAAAACTGCTGACTAAAAAATGAAAATAAATACGTTGAAGAGGAGAGACTTACTTGAAAGCTAAGCAATATTTATAACTTTTTCCCTTATGGTATTGACCATGACTATAGTTTACACGAACTTAGTTAGATGCAAATAGAAACTTTCCATAAATTTCGACATCGTGCTTGCTGTGAAAAAGGCATAGTGTCTAATAATAAACCAACTTGTTTCATTCGACGAACCGCGAAATGTGATGTGGTGCAACTACATATGGCGATAAATAATGAGAAATCCATTTACTTACGTTGGTATACGCTTACAGGTCTTATTTCCGCAGTGGTCCTTAATTATCTATGTACTTTAAAGACCTAAAGTAAGACTAAACAAAGAAAGATTTTTAAGTATAGTATGACCGGACGCATCGTTTTGCAGCACGTTAAACGGTTAAAATGGAGGCAATCCCAATTCAAGCTACGATTAACTTTAAAATTAAACAGTTTTAAATGTGTTCGATTGCCGTATATGCAAATTATGCCCGTTCGGAAAAAAGTTTCGTTACGTAAACCCGTAATATTCCACCTTTATTCACACGAAAGCTATCCAAAAATTATTATTTCATACTTTTATTTATGACTGCAACTAGAATAGTTTTAAATCCATTGAAAAAAAAAAAAAAATACGTTGAAACCCCTCCAGAAATAATTTTCCAAGCATTAATTTTATTATGCTTGCATTTATGAGTATCATTGAATAAACTTTTCTTGCTTTTACTAATGCTGCTGTTCTGTCAGCTATTATGTTGAAAATGTAAATTTTACATTAAGCTAGTTAAACAATTAGATATAAGGAAATCGTATGGTGTTTTTCTTCTACACGGTCGCTGCTTAACATTTGAATATAATGGTATAAAGTGAATTTGTAAATTTACATAAAAATGTTATGTATAATATTCATGGGTCTAAAAACTCTGCAAATAATAGGGAAATGGCGTAAGCAACGAATTATAGTCCAATTGATGCATATACATATTGATAAAAATGAAAATGCTGATCTACTCTAGATAGTAAGATTAGTAAGAATTATGGAGAACTATAAGAAGGAGTGGAAACAAGAAAAAAAAACGGGTTACCATTAGGGGGGCTACGATTAGCGGAAGTAGCATCTTTAACATTGCTCTTATCAGAAAATCGAATTTTCTTATTTTTGCTAAAAATCGTGCAGCAGATTAAAACTATGATTGCAATAATGCAATAATTTCATATACTGCAACAATTTTTATTTTAAAAATGGGCATAATTTTGTTTTTTCCTCATTTTGTTAATATTAGGATCAGTGGTGTGCTATAGGGTTGGGTAAAAAGATATAATAAAAATAAGTGGAAGTGAAAATATGGATTCCGAATAAAAATTATTAAATAATTGTTAATTTTTTATATAAAATTTATTTTGAAATTTCGATTAAATTAATTAATTAAGAACCATTAATTAAATACGAAAAATTAACTAAGCACGTCAATGATCCGACAGGTTATTATAGGGACCCGAATCCACCTGGTGGAAAAGAAATTCTGAGCCGTAAATACTTTGACTTTTGTTAGGTCGATTCTACTGCTTATTATAGTTCCCCCTAGAATATATCTACATAGTAATCAGTAGTCCAGTAGAGTGTCTACATCGTAGATAAGGGTATGTATCAAGAATGTTTTGGTCAAAAAACATGTTAAATTGTAAAAATTTATCTGTCTACAGTTTATACTACAATCTGAATTGAATATTTAGAAATAATATTATTGCATAATACAGAAACTTAAATTTTATAGAAGTCTAGTCAATTGGTCTCGGTTTATTCGATAATGATTTAAAATAATTCGTTTCCTCAAATTCCGAATGTGCTTAACTAATAGAAAAGAATTGAAAGTTGCAACTAATTTTGAAATAGCACTTATAAATAGTACCTATAAGAATTGCAATCAATTGTACTACTCATATTTCAAGATCTATAGTATAACGAAAGAAATTAACTAGCAATTTTATTTCTCTTATAACTTTACAAACTCCTCAAACTTTTCACTACTCTCTCTCTCTCAATTTCCCAGTGTGTGCCACTAGAGATAGAAAACTCACTTATAACTTCCACCATTATTTAGTTAGACAAACGATTCAACTGTAGCAGTAGAGCAAGAAATACTATCCTTTGCCGAAAACCCATCTCTATAAGACAAAATGATTTTTTTTTACCCTAAAATACTATAGGTACGTCAAGTTGATATGCTGTATTTTATACAGTTTATCTTACTCTCTCGTTGCAATCTCGCTCAGTTATTTATTTTGCTGCTTGTCTCTAGAAATTTCTGGAAAAATAGCTGATCGTTTATTCGCCTGATGTCTAACAATCCCCGGTTTATATAAACCGAAATTAACTATGAAGCAGTGTTCTGCAATCGGGGGAGTTTTACGTGAAGATATAAAAATTACAGATAGTTTAGGGGAATTTGGATTTGGACATTAATAAAGATTAGATTACAATTATCATTAATAACTAAACCCTTCTGAAACATCTTCAGGTAGTTGTAATTTTTACGCTCTCAATAGAAAATGAAGGCCAAAGCCGCCTACTTCCCATCTGGTTTCGATCTGTATGTGAAATTGCTATTAAAAGTATTCTAATTACCATTGGAAAAATGCAAAACATTTGAATATCTATCTATTCACCGATTTTCACTGTAATTAATTCAAGAATATTAAACATACACACAGATTGTGTTAAAAAAACAAACAAACAAATAGGAACCAAACAAAATAAAGAAATAAAACAACTTAGTACTTTAATTAAATTCTTTAAAAAATTCCCATCAAGTCGAGTTAACTTGAAGGGTAGGTAGTGGTCGTGGTGCTGGTGATGGTGACCGAAAAAGATTTTCCGTCGGAAAAACTTTTTATTTGTTTCTTGAAGTTAATTTGTTTTTCTTCCGGATTTTAAAGGATGTTTGTTTAAATTTCTTTTTTTTTGCTTTGCTTTGCTTTGTATTATGAAATACATCTTGTGTTAGAGAGGGAGAGAACGAGAGAGAGAGAGACATTTTGTTCTGATTTTAATTAGAAACCTTCTTTTATTAGAATTTAAAGATAATGCGTCAAATGAAATGGATCCGTATTCGACTATACGGACTTTTTCCACTTCTGTTTCCCTTTTTGCACTCCATCGAGAAGCCAAAGCATGTAAAAGCGCACCCAATGCGCTTGGGGCAAATTGAACGGTAAATGAACAACGTTTTACGTAGGTACTAGTTAAAAAAATGAAAATTCCTGTTTGTTGCATTCTTTCTCTCTTTTGACTTAATGTGTAGTATCGGCAACGGTTTCGATTAATATCACTGTTTATTGAAATAAAAAAATCGAAAGTCATAAGTAGACATACTTACCTACCTACATACTTAGTGTAGAGTAGTACGACCTTCGCACCGCGGCCTCAGAGGTGAAAATCATTTCACTGGCAATGTTTAACTAAATTAAAAATAAATTCATATCCCACCATATTCGGTGCCTGAGGAAATGGCCTCGAAAAAAATAAAAACAACAAAAATCGTAATTGACCGGTTTATGGCGTAGAAATGGTAAAGAATATCAAAAATAATGTTATAAAATTCAAACCCCTTATACTGATGGATCCATCAGTCAATTAAAGCAGATCGTGACTTTTTTCTATTAGAATTTATTTGCCAAGATAATTCAGCAGGATATGATATCCCGCTCTATGTTGTCTACTCACTGGTTTCGGGACGATATCGTGTTCCGCTCGTTAATGAGCCGTTTACACTTTCAAGCATTTTGATTAAAATCATCGAGAACAATAGGTTTTGCACCAACATTTTGAACAGTTTAAACGCGTTTTCAATATTTTATGCAAGCAAAATCCAGCCTGGAACTAAATCAAATGCGCAATGGTTTGCTTAGATTACCACGCACGTATCGGTTTTTTAAGACACTGATACACGCAGATTGACAATAGGAAGATGAAAAACAAGACCCTAGGCAGAGTAGGTGAACGAAAATCTGACTGGTTCAGAAAATATTGAGCTATTAACTACTAATTTATTCGATAAAGCATATTTGATAGTATATTATTACTATTATTTAATATTTTTCTTGAAAAGGAGAAAAAAATAGATGTTCAAAGATGTAGAAGTCTAAACTGAATCACATACAATTTTTGGTTGGGATGGGATTATTTGGGAAAATTTATTGTCTTTGTGGCCATATAATGTCGCACGTGTGAATCTATATTTATCGGTATATCTTTGGTAAATTTTGTGCAAATTATTTTGAGGCTATAAATGGAAAACGGCACTAATACAAAATTGTTGGAGTACAAATTTTATACAAAATGCTTGCAAGTGTAAACGGCCCTATACACTTCTCAACAGTCACTCTATATAGAAACGGTATATCTGGGTCAACTTGGAGACTATAGCTGTCACCATAAATGTGATCGTAATCATTAGTCAATCATAAGACGCATAATAATATGTATGGAATAAAAAACAATGGCCTTCTATCGACTAGATGAAATAATTCTCATTCTTCCGCGAACGCATAAATTATCCCGCTGACATATTATGGATTAAATGAATAAAGAATTGTATAATGAATTTAGAATTACCTATTTTATTGTTCTTTTTTTCCTTTAGTCGTAAAGGTCAACTCGAATTAAATGAGTCAACATCATGGCTTACTAACATGTACGTAATTTTATTTGTAGATACAGGTGTTTCTCTGGCTTACACGTGATTTTCTTTGAGTACCTACTTTTAATGCTTAGTTTACTGGGTAAGTGTTAGTTAAATCTGTGGATAAATTAATGGATAGCAATTAGTATTATCTAGAAAGTCAGTTAAGCATTAAGCGTTTTTTTTCTACTCCCTTTGATAAAACTAACCAGAATTTGACTTTTGAAAATTTTTAACAATCTCAGCTGTCCCCCCTTTAATTTAAATATGCACAAAATATCTTTATTCTAAACCAATTTGAAGCGAAAAAGTGAAAAACTGAAGGGGAAAAGTTGGGAAATTTTAATCAGCACATACACAAAACCGTGGTAGAATTCACCACTATTATTATCATCTATTGTTATCTTTTTCCCTCTCTCGATGTCTGTCTGTCTGTCTGCCTACCTGACTGCGTTAAAAAGTTAAAGTTTCCTGATGGAAAACGCACGCGAGAGAAACAGACAGAGAGCCTCTCTCTCTGTCTGGAGACAGAGAGGGAAATAAAAGATAAAGGCATACAAAGAGAAAGTTAACAGAACTTTTATCAAGATTAATTACTACAAATTCGAAATGTTCAGTAGTCCTTTTCTTCAATACGAATTTTCAAATTCTGGCACGACCTGCACACAAACCCTCTCATGCAAAAGAAATAAACCAAAAAGAAAAAAAAAAAATAGAGCAATGAATGAATTCTCAAGTCAAGAGAAAAATTCTGAGTGTTTAAATACATAGTCTATTGGTGAATGTATGAGCAAAAAAAAATCTGGAATAAAAAGTAAGAGAAACGAGAGTTGGAAATAGAGCATTAAGTAAATTTATTTTAATTTGTCTGTGTAATTTTTTTGTTTTTATAAAACATTTTCGCTTCGAATTTTTTGCTTCGCTTTCGTATAGTTTGAAGGAACGGTGCTAGTCTACTAAGGAGTAAATAATTGATAGTATTACAAAGTCGATTCAGGCTCAAAGTTCAAGATGGCATAAAATGTGAGGTTAGAATTGCATTAGCTGTAGAAGCGAAGTGTGCCAGAATCGGCAGGAGTATACCGGCTGTTATTCTCTACATCAAACTTCTACTAGTTTTTGGTATTTCTGGAATCATACACTAATTAAATAATAGATGCCGACAGGAATCTACTGGAAATCCTATTTTTTGAACATTTATTCCTACACATTAAATTATGTTTTTTATACATACCAATTAATATAAAATGAATTGCTACTTTGCAATAAATTGCTATTCAAAATTGCCCTCTTGCTCGCTGCAGGTATTTACCACGACATATACATTTATTATATAAATAGACATATAAGTATGTACCAACCAAAGTTGTATTAGTAGATATTTTAAATTATCCGTAATCTCTCCTCTAATAGCAGTACCTATATTTCTAGCATAGATAGAGAGATCGAGACAACACACCCATATTCTTTGGTATTTATGTGTATCTGTTGTCTTTCCTTCACTTGTTCTTTTTTTCTCTTTGTTTATGAAAGAATTTGCGGTTGAATTTTGTGTTTTAATGTAACAACAGCATAGTTTTTTTTATCGTGTTACATAATCGAGCGTATAATCGCATAGACAAATTCGAAGAGAGCGAAAAATAGTTTCGTAATAATAATTAAGCGCCGTTCTAACTATTATGCTTGAACAGTTGGTGACTATCAAGAAATTTTCAATAAATATTGAAACGTACCGGATAAAAAAGAAGAATGTAAACACTTGTCGATACTGATTAAAATTTATTTGGTTACCATTAAAAACTTCTCTCATAATTTTTAATTACATTTCTAAGAATCGATGAAAAAGTACACAATTAAAGTTGGAGAACTAAAAGACCTCGAAAACCGAAAGATAGTTAAAATTCTAATTCCATTTTAACGGAAACTTGTATTAATTTGTACATCAGCATTATTTTATTAGTATACTGAACAGCATTTGGTAAATAATAAAACTTTAAATTTATTATGAAACAATTAACGTAGAGAGACTGATGAAAAGTTCGCTGGAGCTCATACTGAATTAAAGTAGCAAAAAAATAGAACGTTAGTATAAGGTAAAACCTAAGAATTCTACAGAATATTATAGTCCCAAGAATGTCGTGTACCATCCATTAGTCTGAGTATATGTACTCAAAGTACCAGTACGTATTGCTAAGTAAAACATAAGAGCTTCATTTACCATCGTTATTAATGATATACTTAGTAAATATACCTTTCTATCATCAAATATTAATTATAAAACGAGATAATTAATTAATTAATCTTTAGTTTTTTTTATTTTCAGTTTTCCTCTTTTTATTTTCACTTTCCCTTTTCGCTTTGTTTGTTGTTTACTTTTTTTGCTTCCATTGCTTTGACAGATTTAAGCTATAGTGTAAGTACATGGTATAGTTTATTATGTATTAGTAAAAGATTAATGACTAATTGATTGATGGGTCCGGTAACTTTATCCAGATTCTAAGGGTTTCCCATCAACATTTCTCTAGTATATTTTCCACACAATGTGTTGGAAGCTTAAAAAAAAAACAGATTTTCAACAAACTTGACAAATTCTGGTAACACGATCGAAATAAATCCAGAATTTTTCACTTTTTCGCCTCAATTTTCCACCTCATACCTTTCTCTTTCCATCTCTTTCTCTTTACAGTCTCTTTTCATGTAAAAAATACACACATAAATAAAATCGAAATGTTAAATATTTACATGGAAAAAAATTGAAACATTCCGTATTATTATTTATTTTTGTTTATTCTTTCGTTTTCTATCGTTCCATTCCTCTATTCCTATATTCTAACTTGTTTTATTTTATTTTTTTTATTACTTCGTATTTGACGAAACGTAATAATTTATGGCAGACGATTTTTTTAATATAAAAGTTTAAATAAAGTGCCTCTGTGTATTTTGTCATTTGAAAATGTACTTTTTTGTCTATATTTGTCAAAACATCAAATAAAAAAGTTAAAGAAGGAAAATGGAATCACATATAAAGCTGAATGTTTTCATATTTTTTTGTACATCGTCACATCTGCCTTTGTTTGTCCCTCTCTCTCTAAGTAACAATATATTCCGGAAACTCTTTCATGTGATATTTGTAATGTCTACTTTGACGTTGTAACGTCATACACGTCAACGTACAACACACCAATGAACGTATGCGGACTACGCATTTCTAATAATTTCTTCCCCCATATGAATGATGTTCCTGAAATAAATTACAAGTGATTTATTACAATTTCGCAACAAATCAACAAGGTCCTTCGATTTACACGTTTATCCATCAAAGGTATCATGTAAAATATGTAGATAATATTTATGCAAACTGCAATACGTACACACACACACACACACACACATATCATACTTATGGTGGTGCAAAACAGTGAAAAACTCGTTAACGGTGAATCGAATTTTTTTCCTTTTCATTTTTTTTTTTTTGTTATTTATCGGTTTTATTTGTGTAATTCAACTCTTTGTTGTTGTTGTTGTCGTTGTTTTATTCATTCCGTTATATGAAAACTAATAATAAATTCCACTGTACTCTCATTAACAAATATCAGTTGTTTTCTACTATCAATTCTTCTCTTGTTACTCCGATAATTGCCAAACATAATGTACATTTAATTATCATACGATACACAAAGAACAGTGAATTAATGACGCTGTACCATATTATTTGGGAATAGAGACTTAATGATAAAAGTATATTCTTTTTGTGTATATTCAAATTTTTTTTCTGGGGCGTAGAATCTTGAGGTGATCTCTTCACATCTAACATCATCAAATTAATATGTATTTCTCTAGATTGAAATACCTGCGCTGAAATCAAGGACGCGGAAATCGCATGTCCAAGAAGCATTTTTGTACAAGGTCATTGAGAAAACAAGGTCTCCGTTAGGTAGATGTGAAGATTTTTATACGTATTTTTTTACTCAAATTCCTATACGTAACATACAGTAAAACCTCTCCATAACTGTAACCCAAAATGCTAGTCTATATGTATGTATGGACGTTGTTTACTAAATCGCAATAGGAATTACTTAATGAAAAACAGTATACCAACCTTATAACTATGATTTAGAGACATTTGTTTATTTTATATTAAATCAATGTCAAATTTGATGTGTTCAAATTGGTATTGAAATGTGGCGCTAGCAGAGTAAATATTTTTTCTTGGCTGTTCAAGATCTGTTTAATATTTAATAAAATGAATCAATTTTACTTACATAATTTTGTAAAACTATTTAATTTATTTATTTTCGCTATTCTTTTGACAGTTATGGTTTGAATTTCCAATTAAAAGTAATTATAATAGTCAATGTTTCAATTGACAGTATAGTTGTCTCTGTTGTATACACACAAAAAGCGAAACAAAGCTCACTAGTCTTTTCAGCACAACATGTTAAATATCTGGAGTTAAAAGAATTAAAGTTAATATTAGCTTATCTTCGTCTATACTTTATACGAAACTTTTATACGTTAATAAAAGTTTCACTGTATTCATGTACAAAGAACTAATATGCTTCGACAAAACAATTTAATTTCAACATAATTCGATCTAGATTAGATCAAACATGTATAAATGAGAGTAAATAATTGTTTGCATTTAAACTCAGGGTTGAAGTTGTTTTGAACTGATGCAATTTGATTCTCCCATTCTTCCATTCCAGAATATCATATATTACAATAATTAATGATGAAATATGTATTGATGGCAAATATACAATGAAGAAACAGTGTTAACCTTGCATTAGTTACTTTAATCATTAAGCAAAATTATTTTCCTTATTTGTTTGCCTAATACATACAAAATTGAATTGTCTATAAAAGGAGTAAAAATAAATAAACAAATAAGAAACATAAACAAATAGAAGAGACGGAAATTTTTCCAATTAAATCGATTCGATTTCATACTTTTTTTATTATGGTACGATTCACACTGGGCTTTACCTACTCTATTCTACTTACGACTGGCAAACCCACAGATAGATGGCAGCGCTCACCATTTTAGCTTAGCACGTAGTCTGCAGCGCTGACCAACAGAGTTATTTTATACTGTTTTTTGTAATAATCCAATTAAAATATTAAAATTACACGAAGCACATAACAATAGGTGATGTTAATAAAAAAAATACAAAAAAAAACTGTTAGTACGGATTTATGGAAAACAACTTTCACAAAATATTTGTTTTTTTACTTTTCACGTGAATAAATAAAGTAAGTATTCAATTTTCAATAGGTTAGTATTATAGGGCATTACATACCTAAATACTTAAAGGCAGTTAGAAAGTAGGCTTCTCCTGACTTAAAAAAACAACAGTAATTAATTGACAATTGCTTGATCATTACTGATAGATTTGATTTATTTAGATTCATTCATTTTTTTTTTCAATTGTTTTCTGAATTGTCACCAAGTAATGCGGCGTGTCATGATTACATCCAAAGATATGAAATAAGAGCAGCATTATATTTAAAGTTTTTAAGTAATATTAGAGAGATATGGACAAATGTCGCTACTAAAAGAACTTTATATTTTATTAGTGTGAAATTTATTAGTTATTTAGTTCGACTAATTCAGTTCTCAATGATAATCGATCCTCGTCTGAACAAGCCGAACCATTAATAATGGACAATAAAGTCTCGGCAGTATTTTATTTAAATAAAGGCAGTCTCTATTTTAATAAAGTATTATTATCTAAACCGGTTATATATTTATGCGCAGATCTTTGAAAAAAGGGTTTCTTAATAAACTAGCTGCATTTAATTCTTTCGATGTCATTCTAATGACATCGAATTATTAGTATACTACAATATACATACAAGCTTCTTTTGCACTTTTGGGTCTAAACTAAACTCATTGCAGCCCAACAAGTGGCTGAGACTGCTATCCCAATTTCGCACCGAAAAAGAAATTCAGTCTCGGTATGTAATACACTATATTTACTTGCCCATTGTATAATATTTTGCATCTTGTTTTATTAGATTCCAAGCTTCTCTAATAACAAAATCCATGCTTACAGTATTTCTTTGTGGTTTTTCAAAAATAAATTTTATTTGTGAATTTAATATTCAATTTGAACCAACAGTGAGTTGGTTCAAATTTCACTAATTCATTATTTTCATAATATTAATAATAAATATTAATAATTTGTAAATTTAGTTCATCAGTTAACCGCCTGCTGTTTAGATACAATGATACATATACATTTTTATGAATCAATTCATATCAATTAATTCGCATCAGTGGAAGAGCGATCACAAAAGAAGCGACGGGTGGGAATAGGAATTGTTTCCGTGTTCAATTTTATTTTCGCTCCAAAATTGATCCATCCAGGATTGAAATTGACAGTTATTTTATTAATATTGGATTGAATAATAAATAAATAATTCTTGTAAATAGATTTAGCACGTGATAATGCATTTAAACAACAATTGTTATTGCATTTTCCCAAACACGTATAGTAAATCTATACTTTGTTTAATTACTATAAATCCGTGGAAATTTACATAATTAAAGTATAATATTTTATACGATTTTGCATAATATTTGTTATTATTGGATGAATAATATTTAAATAAAAATAATTCGCGGTTTAATTTAGATAAAATATAAAAGAAAATTAGCAATCACGTCACATAAATAGTGGTTTTAATGAAAATATAGTTATGAAATGATAAAAATCTACGTGTGTAGGTATAGGGAATTTAATGAAAAACTAATTTCTTGATTCCCACAAATATCTAAATTACGAATGAACAGTTGCAAATAATTTTATTTATTATATCATACGCACAATGTGCACAAGTAATTTTCTCTCTAAATACCAGTCCTTCATCTCAATTAAGTCGATTAATTAATATTTTCACTTTATAATACACATATTTATGTATTTAATTTAATTCCTTTTATTCCTCATTTCTATTCATTTTCGTTTTTAAATAAGGCAATACGTGTAGAATACATACGAGTACTTATGTATGTACTTATTATATGTACCTGATTTTAGTTCTTCCGGCTACTTATTATTATTATATGTATCTCTCTACAACTGAAATCTAATGCAAGTGAAAGTCTTTTTGATGAAAATTTATAAATGTGTTCAGGTTATTGGCTTCTACTACAAGCAAATTTTTAACGTGATGATGATGGCGAAAGAGAAGAACCAAAAAATTTATTTACACAATGAAACCTTTATAGCAACAGACACTTGTTTTTTGTCCAGAATTCATTATTTCTTTCAATTATTAGCTCTCAAAAAAGGGGATCTCTTTCAACTGGCATCTTTACCAAGCAGCTGCTACACAGAGAGCAGTTTTTCTGTAATTAGAAGAAAGTGAAAAAGACAACTAACTATTAAGAGTATCTTCAGAATATGCTACCATAATAATGATGATGATAATAATTGACTGCAATATTAACACTACCGGTTAACGGTTTGTACTGCAATGCAGCAGGATATATGGCAAAAGTTTGCCGAAACTTTATGACGTTGAAATTTTAATTATTACCTGTTAATTTACTATAGTAGTAACCATTAGACGAACTAATATTTAATTTATCGATGTTTAATACTATCAGTGGGAATAGATCGAAGATAAATTATTTTAATTCGGTGTCGAAAATTAGAAGTTTTTCGCACGCAATTTAGTGACTTATAATAACGTAATTTCGTAGTTTTAATTGTTAGATTATAATCAAATTCATTTTCTAATCTCACTTAATTCCCCAGAATCTATTTTCAGCAAAAATAAAACAATTTCCGGATTAAAAGGCAGACATAATTAATTTTTAAAATTAATTATTTGTTGATTAAAATTACCTCATTAGACAAAATAGCGTTAAATACGCGTCTGAAAACCCGATTTTTGGTGCTCACTAATGAAACACGAACTGCTCCGCAGTTCGTGTTTCAAACTCGTTCGTACCGAAAAACAAGCGGTTTTTCACACTTCTATTGAAATATACTATATTTTATCAATGGTTTGATATACCAAAAGTTATAAGATTAATGGCATGCCCATATTATCCTTTTCTTATTCTGTGTCTGACCAAAACAGTGTAGAAGGGTTTAAAGGTTTTCGTGATACCAATTGCTTTGTAGTCTTTTGTAATTCTTGGTACCCTTATGTGGAAATATGTATAGATGTTCATACAGCGACTGAATAGTATTATTAATGAGTAAAATGTCGGATTTCAGAGGAAATACATATTTATAAAATGCATGTCACCTTGGACAGTAAAGAAAATAAATGAAAATCAATATTGTCACATTTATTCGCGATAATAATAAGAAGAATTATAAATTACTAACTGTTGACACTGTATGTCATGTCGGTTACAAGTAACTGAAATTGCTGAAACGATAGCATGGTCTACCAGATTTAAATACAAGGAAGTCCGACTTGTTATTGATACGAACAAATCAGATAATTTAGACCCACCTTAAGTCATTTAATACATGCTCCGTCTTCTATTCACCATAAACTGGATATTATAAATTTTATGTACGTGAACCACAGTGTATATAAAGCTATTGACTATTATGTATGTTTAAAACTAATAATTAATCTTTCTAATTGCCAGTAATTACGCTTAAAACTAGTACTATCTTACCATCACATTAAATTAGCAGATATAAGCAAGTAATACACTGCAAGCAATACTTGAAGGAAAATTGACCAGGATATTTTAGTCTAGTAAAATAGACAGTCTATTTAGATTGTCGTTTGTTTCCTGTTTATGTTTCAGATTAAATCCCTAGTTCTAGTGTATATACATATATATGACGAGAAAATGTCAAGTGCATAGTTCGATATTACTCACCAGTTCTTCTTCTCTAACTCGCCACCGCCATCGAGACTGCCACTGCCACCAACACCATTAAAACCTCAAACAGTTTGACTAAAGTTCTACATAATTTGGCTCTTGTAAAATTTAGTTACATTTAAACTTTGGAGTGAAGAAACAATTTCTGGTTGTGTTGTTCGTATAGTCGAATTGGTTGAAAAATGAATACGGATAATTACCAATTGCTATTTATTAACATAAATGTTAATATAATATACAATTGTTATAAAATTCTATTTTTCATAAATTTGATATAACTAATTTGCTGGATCCATAAAATTTATGGAAAGTGAAAAATGCATCATTTCTTTTTTAAACGGTTTTGGGACATTGAATTATTCCGTTTCCATATCAACTGAATTAATTGGTTCAAATGCAACATAGTTTAAATGTAAATAAACCTCTCCGGATCCGACATGTTTGGTGGCATACATTTTTTTGGAAGATTATTATTAATGCACTTTTCAACTGGTTCTATTTTATCGCGCGTATTTCACAAGCTAGCCACATTACCTACTTCGTTTAGTTTTTTATCTAATTGAATATTACTGTTTATACATTGTAACTATTCAATGTTATTTTTGTCTTTAATCTTTTTCTCACTTTCTCATATCATTACATACATACATACACACATACATAGAAAGTCTATATTCGTATACATGTACATACACACTTACATTCCACCAAACAAGTTCATAAATACTAATTTTGCCTTTTATCTTCAGTCGATTCAAAAAAAGGAAAAAAAAATCAAAATGGAAAACATAATTCTTGTATAACGGAACAATAAATAAAATCATCGTTGTCTTGTTTGTCGTTTCAGAAAAACTTTCATTATTCACTTTCTTTCTCTTTTTCTTTGGTTGGTAAAGCCGTTAAACGTGATTGGTTTATAGAATGGCTGGATGGATGGATGATGATGAAAAATCGTGGAAGATAATTATTATTATTATTATCTGAAGTTTTCCCTATAGAAATATATATTTCAATGTGGAGGATTCTGTTTTGTTCAGAAGTCAATTAATCAAATTTATTTTACGATTTCTATAAACAATTCGAACTTTTCCAGATGAAAAGTTTAATTTCAAAATAAATCGACTTCAACCATCATTTATTTCAGTTTAAAAAATACACCTGGACAATTAAGATTTGCTTTCCTGCAATAAGGCAACATAATTTTTCTTTTCCTATTTTCGTTTCGTGAGCTTCGTGAAATTAGAAAAAATATTCCATTAAGAAATATTGAATATTTAATAATTTTCCTTAATCGTTTTTTATCACTGGAGAAACTGAAAGGAAAATTAAATTCTAAAAAGCGATTTTAGATCGATTTTCTGTTTTACTAAAAAAGAAAAAAAAAAAAAAAATAGAAAAGAAAACAAACTACCTATACTTACTTTCCATAAACTATCAAAAAGTTAGAATTTTATATCTTTCGTCTTTTCTTTTTCGTTTTCTTTTGTAAAAAAGTTGATCGAGAAAATTTCTCTTTTCAACCAACTTTTCATCGACCACTGAATAGATAAATTGCAATTTTACCAATTCATGTGGAAAATTCTATTCGAATTTTTTGGTGTGGGCAGTTTTTCTCTATGGGTAATTCTAGTTTTACCAAGATCTATAAACGGAGATAAATAACATTTATTTCTTAATAAACTCAGTAATATTTGCCAAGTTAATGTATTGTTCCAAAGGACCTAGAAATAAATCTTATTCAATACAGTAGTATATTACATTACATACTGAGCCTCCATTTCTCTTTTAAGAATAGTACAGCGTCCGAGGGCGCTTGCGTGAAGATGCTACAGCATCCATTAGGTTACATCCATTCAGTATACAGACTCTGCTTATTTAAATTATGAAAATCCAGCTCCCTAATAGTTATCGGTACGTAATGCGCTATATGTTAGTAACCGAACAACTTTAATGGATCAAGATGATTTTAAATCACAATTTGATGGGCGCAGTTTCCATTAGAATCGCTAATTTATTAATCTAAACTTAACATGATAGTTAAGATTCGAAACTCGTTTTGATCTTAGCTTGCAGCCTTAACACAAAAATTCTATTCCATGTTTTTTTTTTGTTGCTATAATAGTAATGGGTATTACTGCACCTATACATAATAGGTGCAGTAATGTGTGTGTGCATACACACACATTCAGTCTCTTAGTACAGAAAATGTAAATTAACAAATAAGCAACAAGAAAAAATTTGCTTGATGTTTGATTGCGCCAACAGCAAATACGAAATGTCAAAAGTTTTAATATTATGCGTTGAAGAAGGCGATGAAAGAAACAAACAAATAAATAGATATACATTGGATATTATGCAATTTGTACATTATTCAATCTAGGCATGTAAGTATAGTACAACTCAAGATCTATTGACTTCAATCACCAGCTAAAAACTTGAACAAAGAATAATGTGCTCTAAATTGTTCCAAATGAAAGCATCGACATTTCAATTTCACCAATACTTATTTAATAGATAAATTTCATTGGTTCTTTTTTTTTGCATCTAAATAGTTTATTCAATTCACTTGGCACAGTTGCTGTGTACACGGCAGCCATGCATGGATATACTCGTATATATACGTACTTATAATATGGTTAATTGCATGTAATTTATATACCTTGCAAAGTTATTAGTTAGTTGCCTGAAGGGTTAGAAGTGTTACCTTCAAATTCTCTCCTCACATTGGCTTTTTTTTCTTTTCTTTTTTTGCTTTATTTTGTTGCTAATTTGCTATGTTAATTATATGTATTTAATATAGTTGAGGGGTAAAATATTCTGCAACATTTTATCCTATTAGGCAACAGTGGATCGGTGCATGGATTCTTTGCGCGGCCAAGGTTATTTCGATAGTCGGTGTTGTCATAGTTCGTTAAATATCTTGAATTTCTCTTGTCGATTTGCTTGTGTGGTTTTGGGAATAGATCACATTTGGAACTTATGAGATAATACCAGTATATTCAACATCAATCATTAGCTATTAAGTAGCTAATTGAATTGAACAACTTTACCTACTTTAAAAACCTAAAGTTCAGTTCACTACTATTTCCATTAATCATAAAATTCGAATAATAATAAGATCTGTTATTCAAATTTGATGTTGGCATCGTCATGATCATTATTATATTTTGATACTTTATAGACAACTTGATGATTTTCAATTTTTTTTACATCGATTTAACCATTCGATTTTTTTAATAGTATCATGTTAGTATGCCGGCGTAGCACGTGGCGAATGGATGTCGGGTTTGATTTATTATTGATTAGCTGCGTATAAATAGTTAATCGAATTTTGGTAAGTGAAGTATTATAGGGGGTACAATTTAATAATGTGCCGATGCTCGAAAAACAAACTAGACCTACATTATTAAAATTACTTCCAAGAGAAAAATCAAGAAAACAACGTAGGTTGAAAATAAATTCGAGTTTATGTCAACTTTGTATCTGTGTAAAGGTGGTGCCCATACAATGAAATTTTTATAAACACCCTTAGGTCTCATATATTTTCGTTAAAATGTTCACCAGCTAGGGAGCACCGCATATAAACATTTAACAAAATAAATAACATAGAAATTGCTGTTGTTTTCTCGTTGTATGAGTTTTTCCTGCAGAAATATTAAATTAAAAGTGCTTATTTAGTAGATATAAAAATTGTCTTAAAAAACATTCAATGCAAACTACCATATTGTAGAAAGGATCTATTTAATAATAATAATAATATGTATGAAGTGCATTCGTATAAATTTCAATTCATGTCTATTTATACATGTATGCGCTACGTTGAAGCGTAGCGGATCGTTTTGGATATTGCATTCTATACTCAATACGTTTCGCATATTTAATTTAATTCAATTTTCCATTGTCAACGTCTCTCCCCCATCTTAAAATAAAATAAAATAGATTATATTCACCAACTTATACCTCCCATTCTTCGGTTGCTTCTACACCCTCGTAAAATCTTCTTTAAGAGTATTCAACAGAAAAAAAAATAGATATAAATAAAATGTAAATTATTGTCAAGTGGAAAGAATATAAACAACTTTATAAATTTCGCATAAAAAGTAATACATATTTAATGGCTGCTACAAAATTGCCATTTTTAATGTCCCGTCTTCCTCTCTGTGCTTCTATCTAACTTGCTCTTTTTTTCTATTGGTTGCTTAGCTTTAATAAATAATTTAAATATGTAAAGTTCTCTTTGCCATTGTCATTATTATGCTAAATGCACAAAATGGGTATGGAAAAGAATTATAATAATGTTACACAAGATATTTTTATAGGTTTGGCAACCTTTGAAGATTTTGAGGAAGAAAATGAACCGAAGATTTTTTTGAAGATAAAATTTCCATTTTTTTTATAGTCTATGCATAATAAAAAAAAAGGGAAAAATTGATTCCATCGTTACCCAAAATTACGTTGAAATATACATACAATACAAGTATACTTTTACTACAATATACAAAATATATGTTAACTTACGTCTAAAGACTACCTTAGTCAAAAAGATATTAGTGTAAACAATTCATACTATACATAACCACATCCCAGACATAAAAAAACGAAGATACGAAATTTATAATGACAAACAAATACCTAAATATGTCACAATAATTGAAAATTCAAACAGGATGGTTTGGCTTTTTTGTTTCGTTTACGAGACCCTAGGGGCCTTAAGATGTGGGTTACATACTTTATATTTTTCCATTGTATTTTAAAAGGTGTGATTGAAATAGAGAATGAACAATGTGTCTGTAGGTACCTATTTTTTTATCCCCGTGTGTAGGATGATTATAATAATAATTGAAATAATGGTAATGAAGAAATATTGTTTTCGTTGTTGTATGTATGTAAAATATATGTGTGACCAATATACATAGAAGGTCTGTTTAACCTTATGCATTTTTTAGACTCGTTTTTTAAACGTGCGTTTTGTAATTTGTAGTGATAATGTTAAGGTTGGGCGCACACTGAGTTTTTAGAATCAAACCGAAAACTTCTATAAAGATATAGTAAATGGTATACCTGTATACAAGGTGACCTGCTTTCATTTGTTTGCATAGAAAAAGAAGGTGGAAGAACATAGAAATTGTAAAATGTTATAAAACCGATTTCTCGGAATTTTTATAGTCAACTAAATTTTTGCAATTGAACACTGAAATTTTCCATTTTTTCGTTATTTTTAAGGTTAAGGGAAAAAATGCGTTATGTGATTGGAAAAAGCAGCAATTAACCATTATTAATGGTTCATAGACAATTATGAATATTATTTAATACAATTTAAATTTTCGTCATATCTTCAAAACGAAGAAGGCTATGGAAGTAGTGATGACTTACTTGAATTATATGCAAAAATAGCTAACAAACACATTTTGAATTTTTCTTCTATCTGTAGTAGTCTTCTGAACATTTATAATTTAATAAAATTTCATTTTTCAGTTTATTTAGTAGGCATATCCTTACTAACAATACGGAGTAGAAACAAGGACAAATAAACGGGCTGCCATTAGGGGGCACTAAGTACTAAAGTAACCAAACAAAACAACTTCTCAGTTCGATAATTTATTTTGTTTTGTTAGAATTTATTAATAAAAATATATATAAATAAATTGTAACAAACCAAAAAAAATACATGCTTGCTCCTGTGTAATTTTTTTATAAATAAAGTAATATAATAAATATTGCCACTAGCCAGTTCTATTAAAAATTTTAATTAATATTTGTTTATTTTATTGGTTTAAAAATTAAAGTATGCGATTTAGAATAAAATAGTATATAAGCCTCGCGGTGTCAGCTTGCCATACCAGCTTAGAGATTAGTCTAGTATTCCGAGACGCAAGCGCCTTTATACTTTTATATTTTTCCTCCATTTGGACTGTAATGGCAAGCTTCCCCACTCGCCTTGTAATCTACTATTACTTCTGTTAAGTCGATCCTACTCCTTATATTATAGGTCTCCATACTAATTACTAAACTTTATTAAATTACTTCTATCTAAATAAGGTATAAGCTATTAAATAATATAGAAATGGCCACCCTGTACATATACCCTCTATACATATGTGAACTTTATTTCTATAGTACAAGTAATAAAAACTGCATGTAATTATAAATGGAATCGCTTGACCAATTTTTTATTGCACAAGAAGGCTATCGATGATTATTACTTTTCCTTTAATATAATAATAAATGTTAATTTTGCCATTTACCTAGATATCCAAATACCTTGATTGGACAGTTCATAGATTAGATACTAAAATAAAATTGTAGCAGAAAGAAACAGGATTTCTGTTAACGTTTTCCTTTATTTTTTTTTTAATTCTTTTTTATAATAATAGTATAATAATAATTATTATTATTGTTAAGTTACCTTGACACGAACGACCAATAGACTTAATTCCACATATTACTTTAGACTTACTTAAGTATCGCATGTACGCATCATTAAAAAAAAGATGAAGTTGTTGTACGAACATGTAATTTACAATGTAGTACAAATTTCTGTCTCTTTTTTGTTTGTTTCGCCGTATACAGGGTGCTTCGTTGCAAATAAATTTAATGGCAGACAAATTCACAGAGTGTGTAAGCAATAAAGTATTATTGCTAAATATACTTTAAAATTTCTTTAATTGGTTCATTTCAAATGTCAAATCGAATAGATACATATGTTTTAATGTCTAACAGCTGATGATTCATAAATAATATCCTATTCTTATCAGACGCTTTTTCTACGCTAAACAAGTTTACTCGCTAATCATTATATTAATTCTATCACTGATGATACATGGATAATGGGAAACCGGTTGTTGGAAAACCTACTATGAAAGTTTGATTGAACTATGAAAACCCTATTTTGCACATGCTGTATAAATACCTCTTCTAGGTATATATGTTTTATACATGCATACTTCATACCATGAACCATAACTTATATGTATTACACCAGCCACATTCAAGCTGAGTGTGTGTGTACTAAAAAAATTAGGCAAGGTTATCTCTTGGTTTATCATGGGTGTGACCAATGTGTTGTATCGTATTATTTTTTATTCAAAATACTTTTAGTTTGTTGTTTCTGTTGTTCGTTTATTATAATTTTTCAAGAATCGATCCGGTTCATTATTGATCGATCGAATGATTGATTTGAGCATATCAATTCCTGGCATCAGAATCATTAAGACTGTATTTTATTGCTACAAATATAATTCTCTTTATCCGCTATACGTTACTTTGCGAAAAGTAGTTAAATTAATAAAGCATGCTATTAATTAAGTTCGAAAACCACTTGTAAAATCCCAATTAATAAACTTAATTATGAAAATTCACTTATTAAATGATGAAACAAACTTCGAATAAAAAACAATTTAACTTTTTAATTAAAAATATCTGAAGACAACCAGACCAACAAACCGAAAATAGGAGGGACACAGAAAGCGCGTGTGAGAGAGAGAAATGACATTTTCCATGTAAAATATTCAATTTTTTATGAATGTTTCGCACGTCTTCGAAAAGTTTTCTGCATCGCAACGAATTAAAATTTCAAAAGTATTTTCCATCCACTTCTTAATTCATTTTTTTAATTTTCTCTCTTTCTCTCTGTCTCTCTCTCTCTCTAAACGTTTTATTTCGCTTCGGTTTATTTTTGTTTTGTTTTATAAAGAGAAAAATTTTAATAGTAATTGTGGAAAACAGTTTGAATAAATTGTGTTGTTAAAAGTTTAACAAATCGAGAGGTTTTAAAAACTTCTTTTTTTGTATGATTTAAATGATCGAGTTCTAAATGGGGGACGTGCCTAGGAAATAAATAGTCTAACTGACGAATTTGTTCTATGATTATTACAAGACAATAACCGGACCACCATCAATAATTTATAACACAAAAGCCTATCAATTTACACCCTCTCTACTTCCCTATACTATAACATTGTCTTTCTACTGGCTGTTTTGCCACCATTTCTAATACACACCGAAAATGTACGTAGATAATATATTTTAGACCCATTTCAAGTCTAATTTTAAGCCACCTACTTAGAACTAAACATACCCCTTTTTAATCCATAGGATTTTAACACCACTACCGAGGGTGGTTAATACACGTTTCATTATTATTATGCGAAGTAATCCTTCTCTCTACTCTCTAATCTACATCATCCTTTAATTTTTTTAATTTCATTGAGCTATACATATGAGTATATTCTAAAATATGAATGTGTTTTATAGTGTTTGTATACGTAAATGAGAGTGGTATTAGTTTTAAAGGGGGCAAGGGAGGGGACGGAGTCTTATTTTCACCATTTTTCTATACCAGCAATTTTAACAGAGAATCTTATGATATAAAATAACTAAAACTTATAGTTTGTATTTTTAACTGAAACATATACAAACGTCCCTTAAAACATGGCAGCATTGTAAAATCTATTTCTATTGACATTTTTCGTTTGTCAGTTATTTGTGTTGCTCATTCATTACACAATCATTTTTCTTGAAGAAGACTGTTTACTGATATTATGCGACATTTCCGAAAAAGTAGTGAAAAAAAATATATCTATAAACAAGAAAAGAGCGTATAAAGAACTAGAAAGAACAAGGGGTGAAGGAAAAAGAGGAGCCACGCACGTTTTCCTTTCTATTTTGTTATTAAATTTTACGATGCCATTTCCCAACGAGATCTTGCTAAAGAATACAATTGAAACCAGCCGCCTAAAAGTCATTTCGAACAGACAATGTTCGAGTTCATCATGATTTTTCCTTTTTTTTTTTTCGGCAGGCCTGTTGGCTTGCCTGTTACATGAAAAGGAAAATAAAGACATAAAACTAAAGGATACTTTTTTCCTTTCCTTTTTTTACGCTTCTTATTGTTGTTTAAGTTGTGTTTTTCGACTGTAGTGACGATGAACACTTGTCGCATCTGCACCAATGCCATTTTATACTATCTCTGACAGATAATTTACAAATATGCTTGGCGCAAATTGATTGTGTGTGTGTGTTGCTTTGTCTTTTTCTCATTCCAGACCAGGTAAAATATCTTAATTTACAATTTTCAATTATTTTTATTTTTCAGGAAATTTCAATTAGTTTACCACTAGTTCAATATCAATGAGTTTTCCAACAAATCAACTAGTTCAAGAAGACGAAATTTTGGAAATTCGCTTCGAAAACTGTTATGTAATTGGCCAACTTTAAATTCAAGTAAGGAATTCGCATTCGTAAATCCACTGGGCGCGGTCATCATCATTATGGAGACTGAAGAGCTTATTAAATTAGTTGATGGGATCTATAAGGTAAGAATAGTTTTCTGAAATGTGTGCTTTTAAATCATGGAACTAAATGTAACGGTGCCGCTGCTATCAAACATTATGATATGATATGACATGACATGGCATGACATGTACCTTACGTACCTTTTAATATAATAATATGTATCACCATAATAATCTAACCATCATCCTTATAATCTTTCTTGAATGTATGTAAGGCTCTAAAGCCTTATCAATTCCATTTTATCAAAAAATTGCATCGGTGGTATTATATGCCACTGAAGCATGCTTTGCAAAATTGTAAAAAAAAGTAAGTCTGCTGATGATTCCCCATTTACGTAAGTAATGTATGTGGCAGAGCATTTCGCATTCATCTCACATCCACCTTTTTAACTTGATTTTTTTTACAGCCACGTTTTTATATTGTAACAAGATGGGAAGATATCATCCTCTTTTCTTGTATGTTGAATGTGTAAGGAGGGCTTCTGTAAGATGATAAAATTTAAAGCGAAATTTAAATAATAATAATAGTAGTAGTTATAATGGCAGGGAGAGCACGGAGAAGCCGCGGCGGCGACAGTGTTCCTTAAATGTTATGACTGCCATTTTTTGCCAATTTATTTTCTTCATTTTTATGCACCAAATGCAACAGCTTATAAGCATTTACTAGTCTACATTATATTTGGAGTATTTAATCATATTTCCGTTCTTTTGAAACCGACTATATTTTTGTATGTATATAGTGAAGCGAAGGGGTAAATAGGGTATGCCCTTTCCACTTGATAAGAGAATTAACCAACTAAAAGTGTCTTTTTGAGAATTTCCTTCAAGTGTCTGATTAAGATTCAAAATAATGTAAATAAACCCCGTTTCTGCTCTGTATTATTTTGGGATCGGAATGAGAAAAGAAGGGGAAATGTGCAAAACGACTTATGAAAATTTTCTTTCAATTTCGATTTGAGTAGAATCTTGGGTGTAAATGTCTTTAGGCGAAAAGGGTGGAAATTAGGATGGGTTATTTTAATTTAATTTTTTCGAAATTTGTGTTTGTGTACAATTTTCATATAAATGTTTTATTTTTATTTAGTTTGTTCAATATTTGAGTCTATTACGAAATATTTTTTAGGCTTTTAATTAACGCCATCAATTCCGCTCTCATTTTTTTTTCTTTTTTTATGTCTGTATAAAATATATATTTTTTTTTAATCGAAAGAAGAAAAATTCTAATTTATTTAAAAATGAAACTATTAAATCTCATAATAATTGACCAGAAATTAATTTAAGGACAAAAAAAAAATCAAATTACTTTTTTCACTTTAACTCCATCCCTAGTCCCCCCCCCTTTGGTCCTCTCTCTAATCTGTTGCAAATTAAAAAGTGAAAGCTGTGGCCTGTTTTTTTTTTTTTTTTGCTTTTGTGTGGTTAAATTTGAATTGGAGTAAATCGGATGAATAATAACCACAACAATAATAATAATAATAATAACAATAATTTGATAGACTGAAAATATTTAAAATTTGTTGGCTAAACAATTTGGCGCAACTACAAATGATGCAGTTGGCAGAACTCTGACTATACTACACATTCTTCTACCATACGGAAAGTTAAATAGTTTGTTCTATTATGTAAATAATAAAACAGAATAGCGAAGGCATCTCTTGGAACTCTCCTCTGTTAGAGAGGGAAAAGAGAGAGAGAGAGAGAAAGAGAGACATTCCTAGACAGAATTGGAAGGTATGTCGTTGTATAACGCATATTTTGGTAAAATATTTTCTAGAAAGAGATGAAAGGGGTATTTATTCCCCCACCCCTCTTTCCCAGTTTGATATTTTAATTAAAAGAGCATCACCTGGTAAAATATGTTCTAAAAGATTTACGGCTTTTAGAGAAGACTGCATTAAATAAGAACAAGAAAATTTGTTTTTGCTATTATGACGCATCGGGAGGTGCAAACTGTATTTCGCCGTATTGTTCTACGGAGTCAGTTCAACGCATAGATTGGCGTAACAGTTTAATGATTGCTGACTAATGCCACTGTAGGTGTATGCAACTGCTGAGGCTTTGCGCGTCAAGACGAGTTTCGACTGAAAAAATTTTGCAAATCTATACGTTTCTTTATATTTTTCAATATCTAAATACTCAGGGAAATATTGAAGAATAAATTAGATAGAGGCCAGTTATCTCTTGACCCTATTATAGGTAGGTATTGTTTAAGTTCAATTGACCTTCATCATTATAAATCATTAATAACTTTTCATTTGTTTTTATTTTCTAATTCATTTTACACGTAAATAAATAAATAAAAGTTGTTGACCCACTTATTGAACAGGTTTAAAATGATAAATCATTTGGAATTGCCAGGAGTGGTATCAAATATGTAGATAATAATAATAATAATAATGATAGTGCTTTGAATTATGATAGTTTCTATTTTAGGTGGTTTTAATTTGTTTTGTTTTTTAATTAAAGTTTAATCACAAATGCACTGATGGGATTTTTTGGCAGAAATGGTTGGAAATGTAACAACCAGTTTAACTTAATTGTATACGACAAAAACTGTTCCCTGAGAATATTTTTAATTCTCTTTAAACGGTATCTCGAAAGTTATTTATCTTGACTTTTCAATAACATGTGGTTATTAATTCAACATGGCAATTTTCTTGATAAGAATCAAACAGAATGAAGTCCATAACATTAATTATTCCAATAATTAATTAACCGTTTATTGATAAAGAGTATTTTTTCTTATTTAAAATGAATTGATTAAAATCAATGTGTTTGATCCAGAGTAGTAATTGGTCTACATCTGATAAAACATATTTCCATTGATTTTAAGTATATGAGAGAATTATGAAACCCTTTTATTTTTACATTGACACCAAAAAAAAACATCTAATTCAATTAAGAAACCACTCAAATAAAAACTATAATTAAATTAAATTTGCTGAAGAAACCATATAAAACGAAAGAAACGTACTGACAACTAAAAAGCAAATTATTATTATTTGCAAAGTAGGTTAAGAATGATTTTACATGTTCTTTTCATTTTATTCCATTTCAATAATCTAAAGTATTTTCTGTTTGTGTTTAATTGTTGGCTTTAATTGATTTCCGTTGTTTCAATGCATCAGTAGAGCCACTTGCTTTTTAGTTCTTTTTACGTGTTATTTACATTTACAGTTAGATTGTTGAATAATCAAGTAGGTAGTGTTTGATGATGTCCCGGTTTGAACTTCATTAATTAAAAAATGATGTGGCAATTGGATCAGAACCGATTAAGCCGAACTGAATATTCATTATGATGTAGGTGTACATAATTTGATAGCCACGCCACCTTCACTAGAGTCACTTAAACTTAAACAGGATTCTATATTCTATAACACAAATGCTACATATAAAACATGAACGTAAATATTATCAAATCGAAAAGATGTTTATGCTCCAGCACCCAAGTAAATTTGCAACTTTGTTCAAAGAGTAGATAGAATAAAAAAAAATTGCAAGCTCATTTCTAGCTGGTTGGTTGGCTACATAGACACTAGAAGAATGTGTTTCTTTCTATTTAATTATAAAACACAAAAAAATTATCATTAGTTTAATTAAATAACTTCGAAAACACACGTAACATTTGTCTGTTTTGTTTTTCTTATTGTCATTTGGATGTTTAATTTTTTGCTTGTTCTTCTTTTTGTCACTGTCGTCGTTGTTGTTTTCGTTGTTAATAACGGATATGGTGTTGATGCGCAACGGACCTGATCGGATTGCTTGCTGGTTACTTACATTACTTTTTATTATTTTATTGATTCTTTTTTGAAATTCTTTTCGTGAAAATACACTTACATTTCGGTGCCAAAAACAGTGAGATAAGAATTACATTTTTAAGTTTGGTAAAAGCGACCAGCAAAAAACTGTGCCTGTATATGATATGACCGAAATGTTAAGATTAAAAACAAAATTATAAAATAACTTTTGCCTTCTGCTAATGTAAAAAGAAGGCAAAAAAAAATACAAAATGGAGAAACACAGGAAATTGTGGTCATTTAACTCTCTTTTTACTGTCTACCCATTCAATTGTTTTATGGAAGGAAAAGCTTTTCGGAATTAAAAGTGAGAAAAAAAGATCATTATCTCATCATTTACCATCATGATGAACGCATGAGAATTCCAAATTAATAAAATGGAAAACGATGAAAAGGATCGATCCAGGCATGTGTTTGATAAAACTTGATTTCTTATCGATACGAATTGAGTTTCAGCTTTAATTTTTTTGACTCTGTTTATTTCACAAACAAGATGTTCGGATCATTGGTAGGTTATCAATGATTATTGACTCGTTTACTGTTTTTCTAGTCAGATTTTGTGTACAATAGAAACACACTGGAACTCAAATGAGATAAAAATACAGTTTGAACGACCAGTGCTAATAAGTAAAATTTAGTTCGTCCTGTATAAACTAGTTATTAAATCAAGTAGCGTAGACATTGAATCTCTGGCAGACACATTGGACAATTCAAAATCTTAATTAGTTAATGTAATTAAGTAAAAATTATGACAGCGTGTGACAAACTACGGGCTGTAGTTTGTTAAGCGATTTTAATTGAGATGTTGCATGTCCTTGGTTTTATTGTTAATATTACTATTATAAGTGGATATTATATAAAACAAGAAAACATCTCTAAAACATGGACTAATAGGACCGTGCAACATGTTGTTACTCTTATTATTATTATTATCATTATTGTTCCAACTCTGTGTGTTCGCCTATTATTTTTCTCCAGTTTTCTTCTTTCATTAACTTCAATAACATTTTTCATGTCTCTTCTTTCTATTTTTTTTTTGTCTTTTTTCAATATAAAAAGCACTGAGATGTAATAGCAAAAATAATAATAAAAATAATCTTAGTCTCGTCTTCGAAACCCGGTTTAGCGGATTCGAGGCTACATGGTTCGTTAGTATTAATTAATATTAGTATTATAAAATGTATAAGAAGACAGATGAACTGGATTAATGAAGGTTTTTAATTATGCTCAACTTATTTAATTGCATGTCAGTAGGATAATAGATTTGCAAAGCACAACGAAAGAAATGATTCTTAAAGCGTGAATGAACTAATAATTTTAATCGCAAGCCCCTCCTGCCCTAACACCTATATGTATTGTATACTAGATACTATTAAATTGGTTTAATTACAAACTGCTTTCGACTAATTCCAAACGCTACTACAATTACTTTGATTCATATCATTATGTTCTTTTTTATTAGTTTGTATTAAACTTAGTAAAAGAAAACCAAGTATAGCTACATGTAAAAATGCCGCGATGATGTCAGGATACGCGCGACTTTCAAATTGAATATTTATTTCATGCAGATAATATATTTTATTTATTTGATTTATACCTAGCTAGTGATAAAAAATAATAAGCTACCTATTTGATAGTCAAATCAAACTCGAAAATCAAATCACAAATTAAAAAACGACATAAAATCAACATCAAATAATTCAAAGTCTTAACCAAAGGGGCAAAAAAATAGGTGAAGAACAAATTCTTCTTATATTATAAACTTATAAACACGTGTTGGTTCAACATGTAACTCTTTCAGGGGCAGGCATATACCAAGACAAAATGACCAATGCGAGCAAAAACGTACAAGTTTTAAGAAGTGCATTGTTTTTATGAATTTATTGTTAAACTCATGAACTAATGAAATTAATAATGTCGATATGCAAATTCTGAGTAAAACATTGCATTATGAACACATAGACTTAAGGAAGCGTATCACAGATGTGGTTCACGAATAAAGCCACTGCCCGATAAATTAATCTAAATCATAACTGGTTTATTTTGTGTACCACCACCCACAAAAGGTTAATTTTTTAGTGATCTATAAATTAAACCATCACCCCTGAAACAGTTAAGTTAGGCCCAAAAAAATATATGATTCTGATGTCATCGAAGTTGCGCACATTTTTTTCATTTTAGTAAGCGAAATGGGTATACTTGGATTTCTTTTACTAAAGTTTTAATAAAATAACAAGAAAATAGTTGAATACAATTTCAAATAGCTTTAAGATTGCGACGAATAAATAAATTGTGAAATGTATGTATTTATTTATTGATTTATTCTGTATATAAGCTGAAAATATCAAAGAAATTATTTATTTATTTATTTAATCCTAAAATGCAATGTGAAGAACCGCAATTATTTAAATTGATGTTACAAAATTTCGTCTGGTTTGACTTGTGGCAATTTAATTATGCAACGAATTTTGCAAGAAAGGTTAAAAGGTTTTGTTCTATTTGTAAAAGAATAACTGGTTGGGTATACCTTGTAAAAAATGTGTATCTCTTGGAGGAGAATATGCCTACGTTAGTTGGAAAAAATTTCATTAGCTACTTGATTAAATAACTTTAAGGATTTTCTGTGTTTTATACCAAAATCGACGATGAAAATAGAGTTCATGCAGTTCATCGAAATATAAACGAAAATCTCATTACCGATTGAATTTTCTGTAGAAATTTTATTAACCCATTTTTTTAAGGATAGATCAATCATAAAATTTATACATATCATATATATTTTGCGATAAAAAATATTCTAAACCATAAAATGCCAACAACTTTTAAAAGTTGTAAAGTTTGTCCATTTGTTGTGTGACCCACATTGATTTGTGATTTTGCCTTCATTTTATGTTTTTCCAAAAACAAAAAATAAATAACTCACTTGATCGTTTTCAATTGAAAAAACTCAAAGATAAGATTTTTCATGTTTCTTTTGAAACAATCAATTCGTTCTTCTTCTCTCTTCTTGTTCTTTTTCATTTATTCTACTTTTTGTTTGGGGTTCCTTTAGTTAAATCGTGCAAAAGATGAAGAAGAGGGCAATAAATACATGTGGCTCGAAGCGCAAAAATAAAACGATATAAATTGATAATTTTCGCGTTGAGTTCGTGACGATTTCTCTTCGCTAAAGGAAAGTTTGGCAAGTGAATGATTTAATTACTTTTGGAAAATGCCAATGTGTTAATATCGTTGATTATTGAAATTGTTTCGTAATTTCAGATGGCATTTAATCAATTGATAATATCTACAAATCGAAAAAATCGAATCGTAATGTTGAAGGCTAGTAAATATATAAGATGCAAATCCTATATGACAACGATCATCCGAATCTAATGTCATCCTGTAAGTCATAGAAAAATTATAGAATAATACTCTTGGAGTGGATCAATTCAATTTGGAATACAGCAGGTACTTTATACTTTTCTTGGTAAAAAGGTACCCCATTTCTTGTGCTCCTTCCCACTTATAGCTAGATAAAGTTAGCTGAAACTACTTGAAAAGAATAGCTTTAGTTTTCTTTCCCATCATTCCATTTTCTTTTCTCTATAAAAAGGCGCGCATCTTGCCTTTTTCAATGAAAAAGTATAGAGATGATTTTTCCTTTTTTATTAACTCTTCCCATTCCATTACTAGAGGATTATTAATTTCCGGTCTTTTAATTTCTTAAAGCGTAACATTATTTTAAATAATCTTTATGAGCATGTCTAGGGAGAGTCGCCTTCTTTGATAACAACACCCTTTTTAAAATAATAATAATAATAGTCTCTTATAAGGGCAGATTCCAAAGGAAGCAATAGAAAATCCTTATCTTAACGGTTTCTTTAAGAAAAAAAGAAGAAGAAGAGAAGCGAGTAAATCTTAAAAATAACAAATTAGAGTAATTTTTCTTTTCGGCACACACAAAGAGAGAAAAAGTAAGGGAAATGTGAAGATGAGATGAGGGTGTTGGGATAGCAGGAAATAATTTTCTTCTCTTTTAGAAATGTTAAATATACATTTTTTTAAAGGGCGTTCTGATGAACTTTATAATTTTCTTTTAAAAGAAATGAAAATCTAAATTTATTCATAATTAGTAATTAAGTAATTCAAAGGTTAAAGGTCGATTGGTGAATGACGAATGTATAACAGCAAAATCCTACGAAATTTGGGAAATTATTTCGAAACAAATCTGCTGGCTTAATTACCATCTATTTAAAGGGACAGATTACACCATCTAATAACAATATAAAACAAGACCCAATGTGACAATAAAAACCAAGTTAAGACAATGACATTCAACAAGATTTATAATGGCTAATTACTTGACTTAGCTTAATAATAGTAATAATAATAATGATGACGATTGCTATTATTCTTATTACTGTGTTTAACAACAAGACAACGGCATCATTTATGACACCGATTCTTGTTTTAATGAGCATCATTTTAATTGACTTTAAGTTTCTATTAATTAATCAAAATTTAATAAATAAATTAATTATGTATTAATTAATAATAATAAATATACATGCTAGAGAAAATATCTATTTGTTTACATGGTTGAATACATTCGAAGAATGTAATTTATTGAAAAAATTGTACAGTTTAGCAAATTGTTTTCTTCGATACGGAAAAGTGAGAGGTATTCACAGTCAAATGGATTCTCTATGTACGTATGCAGTCAGATTTGTGTACGCACATTTATCTATTGATAGATATGCGTGTGGGGAAATGTATTTAGAAATTCTTGGGTAATTGTGCATATCGAACTATGTAAGATAGAGACACTATGAAAATTTCAGTATGTATAGTAAAATGAAACAAATGTTGCATTTCATGCTTAAATGACCAATCAAAACCAAAAAAAAAAAAAAAAAACAGAAAAAAAACAATGAATAATAAAATAAACAGACAAAAAGAAATTCAAGTATTTTAATCTAAATTCTCTTTTGCAATTTGCGCAATATACAAAATGAATAAAAAAAACTAGCAAATAAACGTGATCACAAAGACATTAGTTTCAATTTATCTTTCATTCTCTGTCTCTTTCTCTCCCCGTTCGGACTTGCAGTCATGATATCTTCTATTTCTCTTTTTCGATTTTAGAGATGTTCTCTCGCTCATTAAAAATGATTGTTGTTGTTGTTGTTGTAGTTTCTTTCCGCTGCCGGATGACATTGGCAGCGGCAAAATTCAAAAAGATTCGATAGATTGAGAAAAAGGAAATTATTGTCTATTTTGAAAAACACGATGAAGAAGAAAACGAATCAGGAGAAGATGGAGAAGAATTCGGTGTACTTCTATTCACCTGATGATAATTATTATTATTATGGGAATTCTTCTCTTTGCTCGCTACGAGTACATGCAAATGTTTGTTTAGTTTTGAATTGTTCTTGTTGTTGTTGTTGTTCTGGTTTTCTATACTAAGTTTATCAAAGATTCCGTGCTGCAATTCTTACTTCTAAAGTTTATCGAACAATTTACATTAGCATTCTTTAACAAAATTTATTTCATTTCTTATTTTTAGATACTTATATGTTCCTTTTACTTTGCCTTTTTGTTGCTTGCCGGTGAGTGGTTTGCTTTTTTAATAATTTTGATTCACAGACGTTTTGTTTCTCCATTTAAACTCTTATACAATTTTTGTTTAAAGCTGAGTTGTATTTATGTCTATCCATTACTTGGGGTAGATAAATTCCAATCCGAATTTACCAAAAATGCAAACAATAAGCTAAGACGATCCTGAATTTCACAAACAAATTTCATACTTGATCTTCCTCTTTGTTCCGCACTACAAATAAGTACATATAAATTACATAATCTTCATGCATGTAGAGAGAGAGAGAGACAGTCATTACCTTATAATTATTTCTGGGCTGGTTTCGAAATAATAATTTGATTACGATGGATGTTTGGAAGCACCAAGTAACTTTACACTTATTATTAAATAAATACCTAACAAACACGGAAACACATCTTTCCTCTAAGAAATTATATAACAGTGACCTGCTTAGTTATTAGCCATTTAATATTATACAGGGTGGCCGGATCCTACTCATAACATTTTTATACTTGAAGTTAGAAAAATAGTGAAATTATTGAGCAGAATTCTATAGGAAATTTATTGTCGTGGTCAAATTTGAATAAGTCAGTATATTTTAGATTCGCGTTACTGAAATATGTTGACTTGCTCAAAAAACTGAAAATATCATTTCTGAAATGTTGAATATCCAGAAAAATATTAGTAATAGAAAATCAAATCAAAAGGCATTCAATAGACAGCATAGAATTTTCATTTAACTTTACCCAACTGAGTTCTATAGTTATGCAAACAGTTAAAAACTTGCCATCCTGTATATATACCCCCATTACCCACATATAATTATTCACTATTAATTAGAGTTACAACGCGTCGACTGTTGTTGCGCTCTAATTTTCTTGATTTTCCTGCCACATGAAACAAAACCAGTAGGCAGGTAATTTTCCTTTTAGTCACTGTACGTTTTAGTGTAATAAATGCCATTTTTCCACTACAATAACATATCATTTCGAATGTAGCACGTTCGCATACCATGCTGCTATCACCTTTATTTATCTATGTCTATTTCACTAAAAGTAAAGGAAGAAAAAGGAAAAAGAGAAGAAAATATACGACTATTTAATGTCATGGTAATTTAAATATATACGTACACGTACTATATACCCATTATTAATGACTATATTTAAGCACACGTCGAATAGACTAAACATTTCCCAATAATTTATAATTATTGCTTCGATTAATAACTATTAAGCATGTAGATAGTATAGTTGGTCTCAAGATACTATAAGAGGTTGTGTAACAAAATAAGGAGCCAATAAATATGAATAAATTTTGTCATGTTTATGCAATTATTCAAATTCCCGTCAGTGTGAATCTGAATATATAAAGATAACATGAAATTCCTCTCTAATGAAATTCCGCTCCGTTTTGCGCACCTTCTCGGCTTTTGCCCTATTTCGTCTTGCAAAAAATCAACAAAAATTAAACGAGACCGAAGAGAATTTCGTAAAATTATTCATTCCACAAAGTGTTTGCTTAAAATCTTTTCGACATGCCGTAAATTCATTTCATATTTCAATACAAAAGATAGCGTGAGGCAAATGAACGAACTGACAACGTCAAAGGAGAAAAAGACGTACGAAATCATATATGTAATTTTACTTAGCTCTTTTTGCAATTCTATCCGGTTTTAATTCATTTTTTTATTTATCTTCTAAACTCGACAGCTGTTTCGATATGTTAAATCTTTCCTTAACTTTTTTAACTGTTTGACGATGATTGTCTGTCGATTTAGAAGATAAATAAAAAAAGGGATTAAAACATGATAGAAGTGCCAAAAAAGCTAAGTATAATTATCATTGTAATATCCAATATAAAAAAAATTATACATATGAAATCATATGTATGGAAAAAATTAAATAGTTCCTTTTTTTTATCTTTAATAATTTACCTGCAGGCGGAATAATATAATATTAAGGCATGTTTCTGGTACTCTTCACGTAGCACTTTTTTTACTCCAGATCGCTCTTCAATGTTTACCCTCTAACTTCTATTGGATGCAAGTTGTAGTGTAGTGAATGGATTTTCGTAATAGCAAGGCGAATTTTCCTCGGTTACGACGATGAAAGAAAAGTTTGCATGTGTTGTGAAAAATTTATAAAATTGCAAGAAAATTCCATACAAGTTTTTTTCATAGAAGAGACAATCTTCTTTCTCTCTACTGTTTCTTCCTCTAGAGAGACATTTTATGAAGAAAATTCTTCGAATGTTTTCTATAGTCAAAAAGTCAAACGAAGAGAACGTTAAGATTGTTTTAAAGGAAGAGAAATTCATAATATGCATTCATGTGTGTATATCTCTAAACGTAAAAATGGGAAAGACATTTAAAAGGAGCGAAAATCCCAATAAAATTATTGCAAATAAAGTGTATATCATATAGGTATAAATCTATGGCTGTTTTTAGTGTTGTTGGGAACATTGTAGACAAGGCAGTCAGCACAAGAATATGGTGGTCCTTGCAAATCGTAGACAAGCAACAAAACTGCGGATTTTAGTTCGTTTCGAGCGACAAAATACAGTTTGTACAGTTTAAAAAGAGAAGTATTCGGTATTTCAGTTATGAGTCAAAATGTATGTGTTAATAAAATAAATAATTCGAACGAGTATCTGTAAATAGTTTTATGACCAAATTTAGTTTCTTTGTCTCAAATATACAAAATGAAAACACATTGTATATTTTTAAATATTTATCAATTTGTGCTCTAATTTATACAGTAATACTAGTGAAAGTACCCAACTTCGTCCGGGTTGAGTTATTAATTGAAATTCTCTCTAACGTAGAACTCACAGCCAAACCAAACTGGACTCACAATAATACAGAAAGAGTCGTTATAAATTGAAATTCCCTACAAGGCATAATAATTTCGTGGGTCCAGAATTTTTTTTAATTCCCTATTTCGTTCAGTCTCCTTGTTACAATTCTCCAGAATTATATTATTCAACATAATTATAAAAGTGGAGAAACCAGGACAGCAGCTGCGTTTACCTACTAAACTTTGTCTGAAATTACTACATGCAACTGTAAAACTGTGGGACAGATACATTTTTCTATTTTATTATTGGGATAGATATTAGATTTGTAATAAAAACTTATCAAAGAAACACAAAAAAATCACGCATCTATGAATTCTCAGACCTGTATGACTTACATGACTATGACTTCATATACAGACTTATATGAATAACTTTTGTATTACTAATGGTTAAATTAGCAATACTGATCAGCAACCTGCCACCGTGTATATACACGAATACATATACATTTAGAGCGTGTTTAGTTTTTAATGGATATGCCTATATTCATATAGATGGATTTAGTACTGGAAACTAGCAAAAATAGATGAAGCGAGACAGGAAGAATAAATAAAACACAACTGATATGAGTAAAGCGGGTCAGATTATGATGCTCCCTAACAGGGTAGGTAACATGGGAGATAAAATTGCTAGGAGTGAGAGAGAGAGGATAAAACGACGAATGAAATTGCAAATGGGGAAAAAAGCTAATAGAAATAATCACTTCAATAATAATTAAACAACAAACTGACAGATTTACGATTTGCCACGAACTAAATTTTCCGGTTGGTTCGGCCTCCACGTCGCAGTGGACACTCTTCTACTACGCTGGTTGGATTCCGGCTGCCTGGATTGTAAAACTGAACCCATTGGAATATATGTACATAATTATTGCTAAAAAATACGGTCTATAAATTTCTATTTTGTCAGCCTAAAATTAAAAAAAAAACCAATAAACATTTTCACGTTTTCCTCGATATCTTTATTCGAATTTTCGCTTTTCCACTTTTGCACTAGATAAGTGCATTGGCAATTATTTACGTTTTGCGAATGTGACATTTCGAAATTAGAATTCCCCAGTATTTATATGGAAATTTTATATTTATTTGAACTGGTCTTGGTCGATTTATATGTTTATTTTATGGAATGAATGGATTTGTAGTGTGATGGCACTGGTTGCCAGAGTAAATACGTAATGTAACACTCCATGTATTGTAAATAGGTTGAATTTAACGCAGACACACGCTTACATATCCAACACACATGCAAGAATAAGAAAACATTCGCACATAAATATGCAATGCGAACCAAGTTACAGTATGTGGTAAAATGTGTCATTTCAATTTATGAGATGTGAACAATTCCAAGAGAAAATTGTTCCATTTATTCAACTCTCAGAATCCCAGTTTGCCATGAAAACTTAAGTTTAATAGAAATGCTAATTTGTGTGCCATGCCATTCATAAATCTATATCAGGAAACCAATTAATTATTGATATCTGAATGATTTCTACTATGATCAATTGCGCTATAATTTGATTTAATGCACTCAGATTGTATGTATACTACGAAGTTATACAAATTGACAATACAACTAAGACTGCCAATTGTTAAACTAGAAAAAAAATCTGAGAACGAAATTGAAAAATTGGCTTCATTCAATCATTGGAGATCTTCTTCATTATTAGACCACCACGAGCGATTAATTTATTGGAATCCAATTAATGAACGGCAGTGATTTATCCCGGTCTGTCACTCTTTATAAAGACGAATGTGGAAGGGGAGGAGGAATTAAAAGATAAAAGGCTAAAAGCTTAAAGGGTTTTAGCACACCTAGAAACAATTTGAGTGGTTCAATAACAGACATTTTAATCCATTTTGTTTAATTGACGCTAGATCCTTATTGATCTATTGGAATTGTAACGCTTTAATGTGTGAAAGAAGGGAAGTAAAAAATTACGGCATGTAATTGATTGGCAATGGTGGATTGTTTATGTATTATTTCAGAGAATTATATTAGATATAGTGCCCAATAAATATAACGATTCGGATTGAATTTTAGCTTTTAATAGCCGAAAAAGGTTTTAAGTTACCACTATAATAAATTCGAAAATCGATGCCTAAGAATAGTAAGTATTTGTTGTCCCCCAACTATGGGGAGAGTGGAAAATATTCATGTTTACTCTGCCGCCTTTCATTGGTGCTCCATTTAATAAAATGTACTTTTCGATATTCGTCACCCTCTAGATTCACATTTTACAGTTGTCGCAGCTGACGCTGTTCGGACTCGTCATTTTCGATGAAATGGGGAAAAAAATGAAGAAGACCAACTGTGCATAGTTAATAATTTATCCATATGGAAATTATTATGAGAACATTCTTTTGGCCAATTCGCTACCTCGTTATTAGCTGATTTAAAAAAAAAAAAAAATTACAAAAAAAAAAAACGAATACGAGCTGTGAATTGAAATTTTTATTTCGTTCAGCCAGAGGAGAGAATTTGTAATCTCTTGGTTGTTGCGGTGGTGGCATCGCAACGCCTGCTGCTGCTGCTGCTGCCACTAGTTTTATTAAATATTGTATTTTATGTACAACTTTTGGCACATGATTTAATATATTTATTCTATTATATGATTTGGGTTTTTATAACTTTTCTGGTTATGAGTCAATAAATTTACAGTGGAATTTTATTACTTTCAAATGCAGCGATAAAATGTTTTTATTAGGTGAAAAATATCAAGACCGGATCGCACTATGTTTGGCTCGATTCTGGTTGGCTTGTAAAAACAAACAAATTGAAATGAATGGATCAATAATAATGCCAGTTTGCTACTCAAAAAGAGAATTAGCTGATTCAATTTATATTAAAAATCATATAATCATTTCATGATCTTTAATTGCAATGTAAACTAGTTCTAGTTTCCATATCGTAATTGTTTTCTAACATTCATAACGCTCTCTATCGGTAGATTGACTATATACTATATCCGAACTTTAAATTAATCGGATATAATTTTCTACATGCAAATACTCGAGATCAACATCATAAAACTATGTATTTGAATTGCAGAAAATTAAAGCAAGAATGCGAGATGTGGAGAAAATGGTTGGAATTTGTTGCTAAAGTTTTGAGTGGAATTTAGTTTTATTAAGCCAATATGCAGTGTAGAAGTATTATACGTATATGTCGGAGAAACTTTATAATTTGAGTGCGAATTAAGTCTTTTATTCTGTTGCATAATATAATATCACTCTCAATGAAAAATTCTAAGATTTTAATTCTAAAAAGTTCTTTTCTCACCCGCAGTTAATCGTCATCATCGCTTCACGACTCATATACTTATAAGACTTTACTCGTCCTCCCTTCACCCCGCCGTTAACTTCCTCTGCGTGGCAAGCAAAGTTAAGTAAATAGGCTAATTCGAAAGAGGATCGGCATCGAGGTGGAACGCGAAACCGAGAAGGGGAACGGACCATTAAAGAACTTCTATTTCTCTTTTTTTAATATTTTTTGAAAAGCCTTTTAGAAAATAATGCCTGAAGGCCTGTTGTGTGGTGCTCTCATAATTTTCAGCAAGAAATGTGTTTAATGGGCGGAAAAATTTTTATTTCTACTTTTCTATGTGCATTAGGAAAATTTAAAAAAAACCATGGGAGAAAAAAGGAAAAATTCGGTTTGTTTTCCGCTCATTTCCATCTGAAAAAGGTGTAAATATACTCTGTTTGTTCAGTTTAATTTAATTCTAAAACTAAGCTTCAGAGATATTCGACGAGTATACAGGGTGTTTATTTTCCAAGTGGATACATGGGATTTTCGGTTAATATTAGAGACATAGAGACACAGGGTCAGTTATATTGGAACAGTTGATTTTTCTCATTTTATTCAATATTAATAATATGTAGTTCTTAATTGGATAATGGGTAATACTGGCTAATTAGCAGATCGTATTCTTCCATGTACTTAAGACAATAAGTGAAGTCTTATGGCGTCTTGGCGAGTTCCAAATGACTTTTTTTCATTTTTTCTAACAATCAATATGACTGGAAATCTGTTTACAAATAATCAATTAGCATAAAAATACGCAACTTTTCCCCAACGTAACCAACCCTATATCTTTGATGAGAATCAAAATCCCTCAAATACAGGCTCTCGTATAACGGGGACACTGCATAATTAAAGCATAAAAAATAAAAAAAATAAATTGAGACTTTTGTATATAACTAGATTAGTGCATACGACTGCAGCAACGTAAACATGGAAATTGATTATAGTAGCTGATAGTCAGAGTCAGTCATGTACTCTGCTTCGTATTTATGCTTGTTTTAACTTGACACTATCACTAGTTCTAAAAACCGGGACTAAAATCATTCCTGTAATAAGTGAAAAGTGTGAATTTCTTTGGTAAATAGCATAAGCAGCAGTGGCCCAGAGCTGTTAAGTTTGATGTTTTTTTTAAGCTAATTAGTTTAACCTGATTGAAAATTTAATTTGGCCAGGAGAACTAATCATGTAAATTTTGTTTCAGAACATCTTGGACAAATTCAATCCCGGTGCTAGACAGATGATCAATGCTGGCAAAGCTTATCTCAAAGCTCTACATGGTAAGTAGTGTTTAATCCAATAGTGAATCATTTGAACAGAACTAACAAGCAAGCAACAGCTGATTACCATCATATAAACTGCGACAATAAAAAAATAAGTAAAACAAAAACCGCCACTAAACCAATTTGTCGGGATGAATTATGACCGCGCGAAAACCTAGCTTGGCATTGTACATTTTTCCTCGAAATTGCACCACCTCGACTGGAAAATATGGAATATGATAGTCCAAATAAAAAGTCTCGACGAAACCATGCGACTGAAAAAGAGATTTATTCAACATGTAGAGCCGAGAAATAAAAAAAAATAAATAAAAAAAAAAAAGAATCTGTACATTTCGAATAAGTCGCTCAGATTTCCGAATTGCCTATGGAAATTGTAAAATTTCGGATCAACATAGAATGGATAAATTTATTTCCAGATTTCCCGATATGGATACATTTATGAGAATCGTATATGGGGGATTCAATGCGATTCTTTTTTTGTATTTTTTAAAAGTACGGATTTTACTCGACGAACGAGATCATAAAATTGAGCCTAAAATAAATTGAAATTCGTTTATTTGAAAGTAGTAGTGTACATAGAGTAGCCGAATACCATATTTGAATTTACAAATAAAAATCTAGTATTCAATGACTTGAAAAATTAGGAAAATTCCTTTCAGAGAAGTCTAGTTGAATCTCCGCCACTGGAAAACAGCAACAAGAAAAAAACAACAACAATGAAACGCTTACGACAAGCATTTCCTTCACCCACCCGAACTGTTCCATCTCCGTCGCCCCCATGGGGGGTGAACGTTTCTTATTAAGAAATGCAAAAGGGCCACGAATATAAATGAATTTAAATTTCTATGGGAAACTTTCTAACAAATGAAGTTAGCGTCTTTTTAACAGTGAAAATATATTATGGAAAGAGGAAATCTCGCTATTTTTAGTGACTCAGACTCTGACATAAAATGTGCTTGCCAGAATTTTATTTCGAGAAAAAATCAATGTAAAAATAAAGCGAGGCTTTGATTTTGTTAAAATGGAAAAAATAGCAGAAAATTGCTCAGTTTCTGATGGGAAGTTTATAGAAGAAGCTATTGTCATTGTTGTATGAATTCTTCTGAATATTATCAATTAATGAATCATATCACATCACTCATATTTTGAGTGATGGTTCTTCTATACTTCTAAAAAATCGTCTTCCTTCCAAATGCTTTTCGACTACTAGAAAACAAAAAAAAAAAAACTGAAATAAAACTAATTTAGTTCTAAGGTGACAGGTTCAACCCCCGGCAACCATCCATCTATTCCAATAATATATTGAAACTATCACAGGGGTAAAAGAAAATCCGTTTCTTGCCTCCTCCTAACAGATTAAACAATAATGTGACTGATGAATTTAATTTCGATCCTTCGAAGCGGATGGCGATGCCAACTAACGGCGACGGCGACGACAATGAACAAACAAAATGAAAGAATAGTCTTTTGGGGATTTTTTCGGTAGTGTATATGAGTGTGAGAGGGCTGTCAGTTCACAGCGAGAACAGCGAAAACGAAAAGAAAAAACATAGTTTGTTGTGGAATGAATATTAAATAAGCATCTATTTATACGACAAAGGGAGACAGCAGCGTAGATGGCCAGAATTTAAAGTTGACCTGTCTGAGTCTGAAATTTCATATCGGAGTTTAATGGAGTCATCAGATATCAGCAAATTCGATTATTGTTTTTGTTATTGAAACAATTCTTATATACCCGAGCATAATCTCCTCTAGATTCTTTAAATGAAATGTGCCAATAACATTGCACACAAAACAGAAAATAATATCGGCTCGTCTGCCATTCAGCGATTTTAATCCAATACCGAACGTGCTTACACCGACAGAAAGACAGAATATATAAAATCACTAACTCTACTATTTGCTCCAAACTCTCTCTGGCTCTCTCTCTCACTCACTCTGAAATGATTAAAATTTAAAACGAACTCGGAACTATATGTATGCACATCTGTGTGAGCATGTGTATGAATTGTGTGATCTTTTGTATATGAAATATGAATATATGAATATTTAGAGAGAGTGTGGAGGAGAGGGTTCATCAATCTACCGAATTCATTTTTTTAATTAAAATTAAAATTAGATTTGGAATATTTGCAATATGAGTTTTTATTTTATTTTAAAATTTCGATTCCAAATTATTGCACTGACTGAAATTGAAATAAATGCATTATTGGCTTTAGCCATTACTAGTTTGTGCAATATTACACATATATGGCTTAAGCCTGCAGGTAGTAGAGGCATTTGTGTTTACCTATGTAATATCCGCTTCCACTATAATTCTCTCTCTCTCCCATTATGTATTTGTTCCGTTTGGAATATTGAACATTTGAAATATCCTCAGGTTTATATATCGATGCATCTTTCGATGTGTAGTAACATCATAATAATGCGCATAACGGCCATGATTGCAAAATAAATATCGTATTAGCTTTTCTCGATTATATTGTCTGTCTGCCTATATGCTAACGTGAAGAAAGAAGTTTGAATAAATGATGTCTAGTTCGTGCAGAATGGAAAATATAAAAAGAGCATTAAAAAAAAATGGTCGCAATACAAACTTAATGATCTCTACAAATTGAGTCTGGCGGAGAAACTTTATTATGTATTTGCTACAAACAGCTTCGTTTAAAAGTTATTAAAAACCACAATGAAAATTTTACCATAAAAAAAAATTAAAACTTGTCTGCTCGAAGTAGAAACTTTTCTATTCACTAATAATTTCTATAATACGTCCGGGAAGATTTCAATAGGTCCATTATAATAAGAGTCTTGTCGCGTCTCGTCGTGGTTGTCAGCTGTTCCGGGGGTGATGTAATATTTTGAAGTAATAGTGCATCGTCGTTTGTAGAACCCCCGCATGCATTGTATGTATGTAGCACCAATAACATAAACTCTTATTGTACTGCCCTAACCTCTCTTTCTGTAGAAAATCCCCTTTTCGATTTATATCCTAGAATTGGCAAATCTAACTTGCTTGTGTATATTTGACTATTAGGTCACATGCCAAATTGGTTTTGGCATTAGACTTTAATGCTTATTTATCATGCCTAAATGAACAATAAATATGTAAATAAATGGTGTCTGGGGCTGGCATTCTTTCTGGATTTTCCTTTTTTCTTTTGGGAGAAGTGAATTGTTTCGATAACATACAGTTCTGTACAAAAGTCATCACACAAGAGTCATTTAAATTTATTATCGTAACAACAGTATCCGGAGCCGGGACAGCAGCCTAAGGCAATAGCAAACAAGGGAGAATCTTTCTTTCTATCTCACTTCACTTGCTGCTTTTGTTGGCTCTACATTTATGTATAAGGTCCATTTTCGACCATAGAGGATCCTCCACAATCCCTCATCCCCCACTTTCTTTTTGTCTCTCTCCTATTCTCTATATCACATATTTATTCTCACTCATGTTACCCTTGTTGGGTCTCCACCAATTCAATTACATCATCAGTATCCTCCAAACTAAAACGAATCGTTTGCAATTTCATTACGTCCATTAATGGACGAGCCAACGTTATTAAGACTATTGTGTTATCTAGAGCGAATAGTAGTAGGAGTAGTAGTAGCAGCATCAGCAGCAGTAACAATTCCTGCTAGGGAGAGCAAGAAGGAAGAACGAAATCAAGGATCGCTGTTAATTACTTATGAGAAGAGATTAAACCAAAGTTAATGGGTTATATTGTGCCAAATATTATGATTTCTGATAAGGGAAAAGAGGAATGAGTGGAGAAAATTGAGATAACAATATAGTCTCTATAGTTGAATAGAAGCAAATTTTTAAATTGCTGATTCGTCCAATGCGGCCGGGAAAATATCATGATTTATTGCTAACATTTAATAATAATAAAAAAAAAACGTTTTGGTGAATCCAATTAGCTATTGACTCAACACCAACACACGTACAACATGAAGCTGGCATCGACACCCACCATATTTCGTTAGTTTTTGGTTTCCAAAAAATACCACAACAACTATTTTTCTCAACAGCTAATTTATCTTAATGTAAAGCGACACACTAAAAAAAAAAAAAAAAAGATGAAGAAACTGATGTTACTTGTTGTCGCACAAATTAAACAACAATTTGTCTTCCCTGCCAGATGTGCCACGTACAACAAACAGTCAGAATGTGATAGTTTTTCGAATGGATGGTGTTTTGGAATAGAGCGTTATTTTCGTTTCTGTTTCTCTTTCTTTTCTGAAGCAAGAGAAAACCGAAAGCAACAGTAGAAAAGATGAATGGTTTTTACTCATAGTTGACACACAGGAAAAAGTCAAGTAAATTAGATTAGGTTTTCATGTTGCGAGAAATGGCATGATTTATTGGCGATTGAATATTGTTAGAATTGTTAAATAAGAAGTAATGGGTGGTTCAAAGCAACTATTGCAGATCGACAAAGGTTCCTCTATAAACTTCTTTGGAATAGAGCAATAAATGAACCACAAAATTCACGGGCAGAGATAAAATGATTATTGGTCAAAATTTAATTAAAACCCAAAAAACGAGAAACGATTTTTCCATTGTATCACGCTTTTCACCCTCTTACAATAATAATAATTATTATCAGCAAAAACCGTCATGTAATTTATGGACATTAATTGTTTGGATGGAAGTTGGAAGCTCATTCTGACCACAATATATATAGGTATAATGCAGAGGGACTGACAAGGAAAGGGTTATTTAAAACTTGGGTAAAGTCTAAATAGTTTCATTCTAAACGTAGTCAGGGTGTGTATGTATGTATGTATGTATGTGTCTGTGTGTCAAGTTACAAACAAACTAAATTGTTTCGTGTGCTTCATTTTAGTTGAACTATTATGTGGGTGACAGTGTAGAGAAAAAGAGACGATTCAGCGTGCGAATTAATTTAGTGGTTGAAATTTAGATTGGTATTGATTGAACTTGGAAAGAAAATTGGTAAAGTTACAGAAACCCCGTCTGTGACTGAAAATGTAAGCGGATACCAAATTGGTGGAATTTAATTCTCTACCATTTAATTTGAATGTTGTTTTCGTTAACAATTCGCAGGATCTATGTAATTCCAGCCAATTAAATTAAATCAAATGTAATAAAAACAAAATGAACGTAATATGGTATTTAAATTGTATTTCCCTGATGGTACCTACTTTGTATAACCGATAATTTCGTATTAACATTTACCGTTTAATTTACATTATTCACGAGCAAATACCTGCTTTTACTGCAACATTTCATTCGTGTAAATCAAATCAGCTCGACCAAAAGTAATTATTGGTAATGGACGAAGAGCGGCGAAAAGAAATGGCAATAGAGGAAAAACGGAGAACAAGAGCTGACTTGTAAATCTTTTTAATGGATTTGTACATATTTATTTGGAATATGAAAGTTTCGGAAAGTAGATTTGATTTGAATATGGAGGGATTCAATATCGCGTGACGTTTAATTAATTAGTATTGTTTAGCTTTGAAACCTTAGAACAAACAAAGGAAACCCTTTATATTCGACCTATTCTGAATTTCCCTTTCAATTCATCACTCCATTACCTCTCGTCTTATTTTGGCAACGATCCTAAATCTACCACATTTCCATAAACTATGTAAATAGAAAATCATCATCTTGACAAAACATAATAATGGAACAGAATCCTCATATACTATATTAATACTATTCCATTCTTCGATTAATATGATAGAAGCAAAAGCGTCCCCATTGAATTTGTTCTCGAAAACATCAGCAATAGTCGTAAAAGGTTTTCCAATAATACTTAACTGTGGGGAAAATACAATAACGCAATATTATTATTGTCAAAACAATTGGTCAACTATTGTTCTATACATATATTTCGATTTCTCTGTTGTCTTGAGCTAGTTGTCTTGCTCTGTTATTCGATCGACCTTTCCTATTTATGTATACTCTTGTGGTGGTGTATCCGTGATTGATTAAACGTGTTGTGCTTGAATAAACAAATGAGGAAGTGGTTTTGTGAAGGGTCAAAGATAATTAATTAAGATGGAAACTGATTAATTATTTGAGATTAGTAGGTGTTCTACTGGTTTCCTTAGATGTAAATTGGTATGTATAGTGATTGAAGGCATTTTTCGTATGACGTAAGTGTTACAAGATTATTGACGGTACTTGTTTTGATTTAGTAGCTTGATTAATTAAGATGGTTTTCTAGCTTAAAAATTGTGTTGATTAATTAAATATTGTTTCTACCATCTTTTCGCCAACTACTAGAATTCATAATCACTTCATTCTACTTCGTAGCTCCATTCTGTGACTTTACCTAATAGCCATGTTTCCCTAAACCGACATTACTGAATTCTAAAAATTTTAGCATATTTTGTTTTAGGCTAAATCAAAACCCAAAATAATTAAATTTTATTATACGACAGTCATGATGACAGGTACATATCCGAATATTCGAAATGAATTTATTTCAAACAGTTACAAAATAGAGTTTCTACTCTAACAATTCCTTGTTAAAGATCAAAGTCGTAATAAAATTGGCAAAGTAAAATACAAAAAGTTTCAAATATCATCATCTATTTTAACTCATTCTCGAATTGAACAATCAAAAATGTAAATATCTACGTATTCATGAAAATAACAAAATTCCAAACAAAGTAAAACAAGACACTGTAATATTCTTTTCCAAATCTTCCAGATCCTTAGCATACTACTAAATTTGCCAGCGTCGACTAACAATCTAAAAGCCTATTATTAAAGCCTAAGTCGAAATGAAGGTGTCACACACAAACGAAAGATAGAGGCAGATATCAGGCCTGCGATAGAGAGAGAGAGAGAGACAAATAGAGCGACATAGGAGACAAACCAAATTATTTTCTAGAAAATTAAGCTAGCAAGTGGAAAATACTTCATCTTCTACTCAAACTCCCTTTATTGCAAGTTACCTGTCTGCCAAACTAACTAACTATGTATGTAGTGAGTAAAGTGATGATGAAATACAATTCGACAAGAGTGTTAATCGAATTAAGTTGGAAAACTAAACATCTAGAAAGGTACTACAAACACATAAGATAATTCGATAGTGGAAAATTACATTTTCCGAAGGTTGGTGCAGTTTAAATAAGACGAAATTCTTCGCAACGAATAACTAATTTATTAAGGATTTTGTTGTGTGTAAGGGATAAAACAGACATAGGCTTATTGCTGAAAGTAACGCATAATCAACTATCCTCTTGAAAATATAAGTCAGAATTGAATTTCATCTACTCTAACATTATATTATTTACTGTTACGGTAGAACAATTGCAGTTAAATTTTCAATTCAATTGCATGAAATTGCTGCCAGTTTCCAGCAACTGATTGCTCACATATTGGTCAGCCACTAAATCAAAGAGACAATACGCCGCAATTAGGGAAAGGTGCTGAACATGCAACACGAATTTATAATAATTCATTGTCACAACGTTTATTAAAAGGTCGATCAGTCAGTAAGGAGATCTGTAAAGAAATAAAAATTGAAGTTTTGATTCCAGTGATGAGTTTGTAATTATATCCATATGATTAAACGGAAAAAGATTAACTATTTTGCTGTTAAGTGAGGTGAGGCCAATTGGAAAGATGCTCTTCCATTTTATTTCCCTTTCTCTATCTCTGGGTCTCTGCCTCTATCTATCTTTATATGTATGTGTGTGTGTGTGCTTATTGACCTAGAAAATAGTTTAATTAAATACGTTCGATAATTTTCGATAATTGTCTAAATACGTAACGTAATTTAGATCAAGCAGGAGTGTGCTCGCTTTTAATTGGCAAACGATAATTGGATAGAAACACATTATTTGTAGTCGCATAAAGTTAAAAACTATAATAAATTTTCAAGCACAATTGGAAAATCTTCTCGATAGATATTTATCCATGCTGACTAGAGAAGAAACTCTCAAACTCCCTGTACGAATTTATTTTCTTTCGTTGAAATTAACTATAGAAAGTTTTTCGAATGCCTAGACTTATCTGATCTAGACTAACAAATGACATAAAAGAAAACACCCCCTTTATCAAAAAACACAAAAAAATTGGGAAGTGGTTTAGTTTTAAATAAACTCCTTACTGGTATCAGACGACAAGAGAATAAACATGGATGAAAAATTGGTATAGATAGACAACACTCTAAAGAGAAGAACGGGTTTTCTAACTTAACTATATCCGGAAAAGTTTATAGTCATAACATTTCATCTTTTATACATGTGTGTGTGTATATGTATCCTTTATGAATGTATGTATGTAATGTCTGATATTTAAGGCGCCAGTAGAGCTCCACATAGCCGGGGCACAACTCCAGGGTAATTTAAGTCTCAGTTTTCATTATTAGTGGGGAAATAGAAGAAGAGTGAGAGAACGCGCGAAGAAGCAAGCGCTTCTTTCATTTGACTTGAAATGCATTCTCCCCCCCTTTTTTTGCTTCATTCTCAAGGGGCTCTATTAGACATTAAATCATGTCAAAATGTAACGAAAGTTATATATAAATCAAGAAGAAAGAGGGTGAAGAAAGTAATGTTTTAAAAACTGCCAACAAGTTGATTTATTTTGTGTAACAAGTTTTGATTTTTCCTCAAGACAGTTGTATAAGCGACAGCTGCTTCCACAGAAACACACTTTTTTTGCTTAAGTTTTCCTTGGTGAAATGCAAAAAGTTTGATATGAAAAAATTGATCATGTGTAGACGCTGTTTATTGACTTTATACGAGGCCACCATTTAATAACTGACTCAAGGCTAAATACTTCTTTGACTACACTATTTGAAATGCACGATAACTTGAACTTATGGCAGATTATTTCCACCCAGAGGCGAGCAGTTCTAAACACTAAAAATTTCACGACTAGACACCCAGCAATACTATGCAGACAACAAAAAGGATTAAGATTGTCTCGTTCATTCCCATTTTGTTCTGTTGCATTCAATTTATTTTACTTGCACATTTATCTTTTTGATAATCTCCTACTTTCTCTCAATATATCTATCTCTTTCTAATCTTGTTCTATGGAAGTCAAATTTATATAGTCCTAAGTCGTCATAATTAACCAGCATAAAACACATTCTCTCCTTTAAATTATTCAAAACTATTGTATAAACTGCAACTACCCACTGCGTCTACTACTACTACTACTACTACATAGTATACTACTGTGTGCTCTTATTATAGCCAACAATGTCTCAATGACCTCGTAAAACACGAAAACGTTTTATCTATAGCGGTAATTAGTGCTTTGCTGGCTTTTGAGCCGACCGACCCTCTTCTTATAATAACAAAAGGATTAAACGCAAGAGAACATTATCTTTTCGAGACGAGGCTTATTACGCGCGCTTTCTCTCTCTCTCTCTCTCTCTCTCTTTCTATCTATCAGTTTCTCTTCTTGCCAAAAGGGATTTTAATAATAATTAACCTTTCCACTTAATTTGTTTGTTTTGATTTTTAAAAACGTGAGAATCAAAGGAAATGTAGTTGACACATTGACGCGTGGATTTTTCTAATTGAATCCCTTTTTATTCATTCAACCCCACTGAATAGACAAGTGACAGGGAGTTTATTTTATTTATGTTTTCCAATTTGGCAGTCTAAATAAAACAAAACGATGCCACAAATTTTCTCAATAGAGACAAAGAAACAAATTGAAAAACGAAATTTGTCCCTATCGGTTCCACTTTGTCGCACTATATATTTTCTCGCATTTCTCGACACTGCCACCGAATTCGAAATAATCCGCTTCTCGATTCCCAGAGAATTTTTCAATGTTATCATTATTATTATTATTATTATAAGGAGAAAACTTGCTCTTGTTGTTGTTGCTCTTGCATTATGATTACTCCAAGGAAATTTACGATGTAATTGACTTTGAGCCGATGACTTCAACTAGAAAATTGAACGAAGCATGAAGATTTTACCATGGTGTACATCTGTGACAACTCAGACAACTAATAACCCCACAATTGGGGAGTGTAGGAAGAAGAACGAAGGAATGTTTAATGGTAATTTTCTGGAACAGTCCCAACAAAGAATGGAGAAGCTGTTAATAGATTTAGAGCCTCGTCTTGAAAAAATGTTCTGCGTAATTTTTTATTCGTTTGCTTTTTGATTTTGGGGGAAAAATGCAAAGACATTAACATTAATTTATTTATTATAGCATAGGCACTGCGATAAAAAAAATCATCAATATTTAGAAAATTTTGACTGTATAGATTTTCGGCTGCCAAGCATTATTCTCGCAAATCCTCTTTCCACAAAATCTCTTGTCATGTTATCTAACCATAAAATTATCTATTGCATCCTAGCTGGGGGAAGTTGAACATTTCTTCCCAAAAATGCAATAAAAGTTTTTACTGCAACAAATCTACGAGTTTCGGAGTCGTTTCGCGCGATTGTTATCGTTTGGAAAATATGTAGTTTCATCACTATTGAAATAGTAAAAGATATCTTTTGGTTCCAGTAATAAATTCCAGATATTTTTGCTTGCATTGCGACAAATTCTTCTGATTCGTCTTTGAAAGCAATATCAATAAATACGCATAGGCCAATTTCAAATTAATGCAAATTAGCGCACAAGCAACTTTACATATTGATCTTCCAACTGCGAATATTTTCCTTATCTCATACTATCCTTGTTTGACATATTACGCTGGTACATGTAGCATCCTTTTTACTGCTTGAAAAATCGGTGTTCTCCGTTCCGCAAATCTGTCATCAGTTCATGAAAGATGGAAACTTCGTGCATATGCATGGAACTTCCAAAAATATGAAATGCAAGTTGCTATTATTGTGTTGTGGCATTGCTCTCCATTATACATACGAGCATAATAGAGCTTCAACGGATACTAAATCAGTTTCTAAGTTTTAAATAAAACACATCTAATAAAGCGAAGCATAATACAAAAGCTTGCTCTGTTCGTATGTGTTTCGCTCGTAAAATGATGACGCAAATTTCAAGCTTTGAATACACTTGATTGTAAACATGAATGATGATATTTTCGGTGGTTTATGGAAAACCACAGATAATGATGTTGAAAGAATTGGTCCCGAAATTAATCAAATCGAACTGATTTCAGTCTGGTTATCAAAGCAAAATGCAATTTAAATTATTGCGTTTTCAAATAGAACATTTTAAATTCCATCGAGAATGTTCGCTTTCAACTTAAACTAATTTAAGTGTAATCAGGTAATCGCTAAGGATTTATTCCAGGAAATTTCACTTTAATTGTAGCAGTATAACATTAAACTAACCACGGAAAAGAAATATTTTGCTGTTGGGCACACTTTCTTTCTTTTGATCGTTTCTTAAGCTCCAAGTCTTCGCCATTTGTAAGAACAATGTGGCAATTAAGAAAGTGAGATTTATCTGGTTCTACTTGACATTTTCTGAATTATTTCCTTCATTTTTTTCACTTTTTTTCCTTACAAATTAGAAGATAGATCAAGGTAAAAAATTAATGTGGTGGTGGTGCTCTAAAGTTCCGACTAATTATAGAAAATTGTAAATGAGATAAAGCTTTGTATAGTGAACTCGTATTAGCTTTAGAAACGTGTTAAAAGAATGTTTTTTGAATAATTTTCGTATTGTTTCAGGTGCTGCAGCAGCCTCTAGAATGTACGTGGACACAATAAGTAAACTAGCGAAACAGGCTCAGCAAGGTACATGGGGTGGATCCTCCGATATTGGTAAGCATTTCAATTAATTCAAAACAACTTGGAATTTCAAATGTCGATATCGCAAACCTTTGGGATATCTTATCAACTTTAATATAAAACAACTTTTCTCAAATAAACTTAATAAATAGCCAAACTCCTGAACCAACAAACTTATACTTTAACCAATAAAATCGAAAACGAAAAAAAAGGCAACTTCTGCTCCATATGTAGACGTTCAAGCACGTAGAAAATGACAACACAGTTCAAGTCTATGTGTGTGTATCTCTCCCTTTAGTATCTTCTTCTCATTTAGAAAAAGATCTAAGCAATATATTCCAGTTTTGAGGCTTAGCAATGGGATCCGCTGAGCGTCATTTGTAAGCCAAAGCATGCCCGAAAGACCTATATGGTGCTATAGCAACTTTGAGTAAAAGGAGACGAGCTATAGGGTCCAAGCCAACCAAGCAAGCAAACGGAAAGGGATGGTAGATGCTGCTTAAGAAAACAAAACTGTTTTGATATCTGAGCACATACAAAGAAAACGAAAAGGTTTTCTATGTTGTAATTCGAATTGGGAGAATTAAAGGGGAGATTTATTCTGCCCTCTCTCTCTCTTTAAGCTTTTCTCTCCCAGTGGGCCACTTCAAATAGGAGATTAACAGAATAATGCGTCCCTTTTTTCTGGATTATTGATTGGTTGGTGTGAGATTGTAATTGGAAATCTAATGGAACTTGTTTTCTTTTTGTTTTTTTTTATTCGAGAGAAAGATCTTGTGTGATACTATTATGCGTCAAATTCAATTAAAAACTATTACAGTTGCGATCGAATAATTAACCAAGGGATACACAAGTTGACTTCTGCTTCCTACTAGTTATAGACAATCTAAAGGCAGAAATGTGTTGAGAAAATGAAATCAGAACAGCGTAGATCGTTAAATGCTATTAAAAAATAATCTTTTTATAAGGGGGAACTTTGATGATGGGAAGAATCTGATATACAATAAACCATTATGATTTCGCATCAGTGTATAAATATTTTGAAAATGGTCTCGGACATTTTTACACAGAGATTTCTGTTGCGAATGTCATGCGATTTGGTCATTTGTGTTCTAGCTTTCAATGCAGAGAAGAGGAGAAGAGATTAATGGACAACAAAAAAAAAAGAGAGAAATATAAAGAGATTTCATGCAGTACATTTTTTTACATTTTGCCACAAATAAATCTGGTAAGATTTATAACAAATTTTATTGTACATTTCGCAGAAATTGAACGAAAACGTTCGTTTGGAAAATGGTCGCCACTTTAAGACAAATAATGGTTAATAAATCTCGAAAAAATGTTCAATTTTTCCTAAACAGTGATAGCGATAAAAGTTAATATATATTCCTAAAAGTCCTAATGGGAAAAGACATACACTATTTCGCAGATGTTCTATGTGTTGTATCGACTTTTTAGAAAAAGAATTCAGGAGTGTATTAAAGCTAAGATGAACTGATCAGACATAAAATCTTCAAAAGCTATTTACCATCATTTATCTGAAACGCTTCCAATTACAATTTACGCTAGCATCCATTTCGTATACTTTTCCGATACTTATTACAATAGCATCCATACTTTATGACTAAACGACGAGTTGAAAACAAGTCGAAAATTTATGGAAAACTTCCTAATGAAAATCTAAATGGGAATTGTCCGTCCCTGTTTTACGTTATCTTTGGAAAACAGAGCGAGAGCACCCTCAAATAAATTGCCAAAAACGACAACGAAGACGACGTCGACGAGGAAGAAGACGATGTTAGAAGTAAAGCCCCTTTTTATGAGGAAGTGTTGCCAGCAGTTTTTCTTAATAAAATTGCAATATATATATTTTTTCCTCTTATTTTATGCCTGCTTCTGTAAATGTGGTACAATAAATTACATCACATTTCAACTGTTCATTTTCTTTTGGTAGGAAATAGCCCACTTTTAGTACTTTCTTTCCGGTTTCTTTTTTTTTTTCGAAAGCTACATCGTGCCCCATCTGTCCAAATTATGAGTTCATTAATTTCTTTTTGGACCAAAACAAAAAAAAAAAAACGTATCCCAACAACAAGGACTTCATAAGCACTGACGGAAAATGGATTTTGCAACTACCGACACGCAAGACGGAACAGGAAAATTAGGTAGCGAAATTACCTTATGTAAGTAAATCAAAGGAAAGGAGATGGGATATCAGGAAAAAGCCGAACGAGGGAGAGAGATAGTGAAGGGAGAGATAATCAAGACTTTTAAAAGGAAATTTTCTGGTTTTAATTTCCTCCCTCAACTAACTTCTTTTACTTATATTACATTTTCATGGAAATTGATTGAGTTGTTTAGGTAAGAGGGATTTTTGTCTTTTTTTTCTGTCAGTTAATGTCAATTTGTAATTCGTTTGCTTATGAAATGTTATAACTATTAATTTCGAATTAAAAATCAAAAGAAAATTGCTATAATCATGGCGAAGAACTCTCTCTTTTTCATTTTATATTGCACAAAATTAAACTACATTAATCGGCGCAGCTTCAATTTTGATCTTCAAAAAGCATCCATCTACCTACACCATCCATCCCCTTAGCGCTCGTTATTTTAATTAGTTTTAAATTGGCTGGGGTCCTTTTTTTCCTTACTTTATCTACTGCATCGGACGATTTCCTTCTCAATTTTAATTTCGTACTAGGTATACACATTTCATTTTAATAAATATTAATTAAAAATGGTCTCTATCACTAGAGACGCTACATTATTATAATTATTGTTATGAAGATGAAAATTGAAGTTGAGTAGAAAGTAGTGTGTGGTCGTTTAGCAGAGGTTACTTGCAATAGGTAGAAAAGTAGAGGCGACCGAGAATCAGTACATTCCGCGCCGATGTATTTTTCGCTTTGACACTGCATCGTAGTCTGAGCAATTGGTCGCAATGCGGAACCCAAACTTTTAACATAATGAAAAATTGTATTCTCTTTAGAAAATTGCATTTTTTCTTACACAGTGTTGTTTTTTTTCTACTAAGCATTTATATCTATGCGGATATAGAGGTTACTATACGAATACGGTATACGTATCCTAATTCCTATTTCTTCTATTGTCTAAATAAAATTAAAGAGTACTTGGTATTAGTATTATTATATTTTTTGCCTTTGGCAGAAAAAAGTCGTATTTCTTTTTCCATTATATATGAGGTATGCTTCTATTGGAATTGAAGGCAGCAGCATTTTTGGTTTTTTATTCGAGTGTTATTTAACAATGCAACTACTAAAGCTTTTTTAACTAATAATTTTATATCGCATTGCGTTCCGTATATAACGCTCATCTTCCCCTTTTATGCAAAGGAAAAAAGAGAATAAATGAAAAAACGTTCTTTTGAAAATACAATATTAAAACTCGAATTTGTGCTTCTTATTTTTTTTGTGTTTTTCGTTCGGTTGTTTCTGGCAAAGTCTGAAGGACAATATGTTTAATATAGGTGCCCGTATATACGAGTATAAAGGGCCGTTCACACTTCCGATCATTTTGAAAAAAAATTTTATTCCAGCAATTTTATATTAATGCCGTGTTCCGTTATACATCTGGTCTAGTTTTTCATATTCTAGTAGTCTCAATATGGGTATTCGCGTTGACTGTGTGTTTCAATGTCTCAAAAAACTCCATTTTTTTATGGTAATCTGAACGAACCAATGAGCGTTTGATTTTGTACCAGCCCGTTTTTTGCTTGCACAAAATATTGAAAATTTGTTTAAACTATTAAAAATGCTGATGCAAAATCTATTATTCTCGGTGGTTTTGTACAAAATGCTTGAAAATGTAAACGCCCCGGAAAGAGATAGACTACTTTGTCAAAAGGTTAGCATTGGAATTAGTAGATCGAAAAATTCTACAAATTTTAACGGGACATTTTAAGATGTCTTTGGCCACCATTTTGTCGAACAAAAAATCAAGTAACTCACATGAGCCCCGCCCACCCCGATCATATATGATCATCATAAACATTATTCCATCGAAAACCAACGAAGGACTGTTATCGATAAAAATCTTTCTTTATTCATTCTCTTTCTGTCTCAAATACTAATACAATATCGTAAGTCCTATTCCAAACTCTTTTACGAGACATAACTGTCAAGCGCACCTTTTAATCAAATGGTATAAAAAAATTTTTTGCTAAAACTGTGACAGTCGAGCCAGAATGTGGCGACAGTTTTTTGTGCTTAGATTTTGGGTACCTACTTATGGGTACTTGATAGATCTAATGGATTTTCTGTCTAGTAAGCTAAGGATTTAGGCCCATCTTCAGTTGGAAAATATATTTTTATTCAACTATATACATTTATATTCATTTCTAGTTTGAATATCTGATTTCCATATTGAATATTTGATTATATTTTCGTATTGTTTTTCCTTCGAGTCCAAAGCAATTTCTCCCAGCTGTTACTTTATTAAAGAAAAAATATTTCAATTTTTCTTTGCTCACAGTGATTTTGCTATTGACTCTTCCAGCTCTATCTCCTCTCTCTTCAACGTTAAATCTGAAAATATCCCATTATATTATAACAATAAACAAATACAAAGGGGATTTCTGAACGCGTCGCGCATCAGTGAATTTCACCCCTCCTTGAGCATTTTCTTAAAGGCGACAATATAATGACAACAAGTAAATTGGCAACTAGGCCACGAACATACAGCGATACTATGAGAAGATATGGTTTTTGGAAAGCCTGAGATAAGAAAACCAAATAAGGAAGAGCTCCGACGACGCAGCAGCGTTGTCCATTCAAATTGGCTTACGTTAAGCTCCCTAAGATATGGTTGCATAGTACTAGAATAATTTGCGGGATTTTTAATATGGACTACATGAGAAAGGAACCAGCCACGAACAGCTTAGTTATTATAAACATTAACGATAAAATGTTGTCACTTTAATATGCTCTTTAAGCGAAGTTAATTTTGAAAGTTCAGCACCCTCCTCAATGTTTATAAACATCAACGAAATCAAAAGTAACGACCTTAACCCTTTCTGATTGAGCAGCACACATATATTTATCACATCCCTTTCGAGCATTTCGCTGCTAAGCTCTCTCTCTCTGTCTCTCTCTCTCTCTCTGCCTGACTCCCTATACCTTTGCTATGCTTTTATCTAATCTTCTAAAGTAATGGCATTCGCTTAAAGCAAATAAAAGACATGGCTTGAGTGACTTATATGTCACAAGTATGAACGTAAACATACATCAGATTATCGTCTATCTTCGACATAATCTTGTATAGGTTAAGTTTAAACGGAAATGTTAAGATTAGATTTGAATTGATATTCGCAAAAAGCAAATAGTAAGTAGTAGTAGTAGAGAATAATTTGAATTTTATTGAGTTTGTAATGTTTGATGTTATGCTTCTGGCGCTGCGCAATATTCCTTTAGAGACAATTTACTTATACCTAAGTATATAGTTTATCGATGAAATATCGTTATTTAGGAATAATTACAGTTAAATGCACAAAAATGTGATCTTACATCATACTTAATGAAAAACAGTATGCCAACATAAGATTATAACTATGATTTAGAGAAATTTGTTTACAGTAAATCAATGTAAATTTGATATGTTTAAATTGGTAGTGAAATTCAGCGCTACCAGAAAAATTATGACGTAATAACTGTGACGTAAGATCACATCCTATTGCTTTAAATATTAAATATTAAATTTATCATATAAATAAGATCTTTTCGAGAGCTGAACACGGGTAGTATCCATACAAAGTTATTAATTTATCCAAACATCTTGAAACGGACTAGAATTGATCCATTATCTAAATAGCTTAATATTCTAATGCCGGGAGAGAATATCTGATACAATTTCGCTATTTAAAGTTTAAATAGTCCTTTACCACCACCACTAGTACGATAATTCTATTAATTTAACGCATTATACTTTACAAGAAGTTTTAACTGCTTTCCATTGTGAAAACCACTATACAACTACTATATTTTGTATGATACTGCTGCTGTTGCTCAAAAAGTTATCCTCTATAGCTCTATTTCGAGATGGAGCGTAGCAGTAGAGGACACAGATGTCGAACAATTATCATATCTTGAAAACTTTGTAGTGAATTTGTCTTCTTTTTTTTTGGTTCACGAATATTTTAGTAATTTTTAGTGGGAAAGGTAGTTAATTAGATTAGAACTTATTAATATAAACCATTGTACTTAGCCATAATAGGGTCGGCTATGTAAAACTCGTGATTCACAACTCCAGAGTTCAAAGTACAAGAGAATATAAGCACAAACACACGTTCACAGCGACTACTCTACTACAATAACGCCTGCTTTTACAAGCTATTATCTCAGGTATAGGTTTATATTCGACGAATAGATGGGGTGAAGATAGGGGAGGATGTTTCAGGTTGTTTGCTCACACAACTTACTATACTATAGTATAATGCAGAAACGTGCTGCATAGCACCAGAGAAGCTTAATCTATGCTAGCTATACCTAGCTCATTTTATGGGGAACTTATCTTTTGATGGGTAAAAATTGTGGTGGTAACTCGACCGACAAAACAACACTCGCTCCGTTCCATCCCTCAATGAAAAATGATGGTATAGATTGATTGCTATTGGTGCTGGGAAGTTGATTTTCAACAAGGAACGAGGTCGATCATGATGATTTTTTGTTAGCAGGGAACTAAAAATAGAAAAATCTTTCTGGATCAGTTCACCCGAAAACACCACGTAATAGTTATTATGGGTTATATCGCTGCATTGCCGCATGTCTGTCACTTTTTTTGTTTCACATTTACACGATGTATCATTCATATAACATTAACTGATATCATAATGGTAGATTGTGCAACAGGTGATTCGTCGTTTTATTATAATTTAACTTTATCCATGTATAGTGCTAACTAATTATTAGGATGCGGGGACATATACTATATGTGTTACTTTGTTAATTAGCAAGGGAGTTTCGAACATTATCCTACCCCATGGAGAGGGAGGTCGGGAGATGTACGTATGTAACAATATGGTAAACTTTTGATAGTGCTGGCGTTAACGTAATAATTCCTATTATTTAATGGTATTAGTGTGCAGTAATGTAGAAAACTGATTTCTGCTGCTATTGCTGCTGCTCTGTTTTCGTTGCAACGCGAAAAATGAATATTTGCTAATTAAATTTTCTACGAAAACTACATGAATAGAATCCGCCGCATCAAATTAATTCATTACAAATTTAACGCGACAACAATAAAATTATATATAAAAAAATTTAATTCACAGGATGATAAAATTTAATCGCCATTAAATTCGTGCGTCAAAGTCAATACTTATTGACTGAATGGAACAATTTAAATGAAGCGATATGTCCATCGAAATAAATAAATAAATAAGTGGTCGAATTCGAAATGGGGAATTTTTTCTTTTTACAAATCGCCATGAAATAGTAAAATTTCCTATTAAACTGGGGTATTGCATAGTAAAGTTAATCGTTTAAAGTGACACTTACAGTTTGGGAATTTAATCGAAATTTAAATTGGTAAAAAGAGAAAGCTGATAGAAGAGGATAGCGAGCGTAATATTGAGAGAGAAAGAGGCTATTATATGTGGTTTGTCCAAACGTGTAAATATAGGAGAAATTCTCCAAAAAAAAAAAATTCAATTTTTTAGTGCTTTTAAAATATGTTATCTTGGATATTCAAATATTTTCTTTAAAAGTATCTACGATCTCCTTAAAAGAATATTTATTATTTAAAATAGGAAAAAACTTTTCAAATTTCATATGGTATGGTATTGCGAAGACAAATTACTCTTTTCCCGATCAACTTCAACAAAATATCCGAACTTTTTCGAAGAAAAACAAAACAAATTGTTTGGTAAATGTAAAGTTTTTGTATAAAGTTTAAACGTATGTTTATATACCGAGTAGCTCCTGACAATTTCGAACTGATTAAGTTACTTGTTGTACTTACTTACGACTGAATAGGAAAAACCCGTATAGGAAAACAACGTGGCCTGGAAAAGTTTCAAATAATCCATTTTTTTTTTTCAATTCGATGGAAAATTTCATTATTACAAAATTGATGTTGGCACCACTCTGGAAACTTACACTGATATATAAAGAGTCGAAAGTTACTAGCGTCCAACCCAATTTTGGATACGGCAATTTATCAGATTAACATGAGTTCTGTTATGTTTTTAATAACTGTTCTAGAGCCTCATTTTGACCAACAGGTACTCTGATCCGGGTTTTACAAAATAAAATTTTCATATCCAGTTTGATTTCTTTAAATACAATATGCTGCCTTTTTTTATCTACTACCGCAGAGAGTAAACACCTCAAATCTGCTTCGCAAAACGCACACCAAATTCTCAATCCGTTTAGAAAATAGAGCACTCTAAAGTTTCGATGCTTTTTAGTGAATAAACTGCCAAAATCGAGTCGGAGCCCATCTCTATTCTTCAATACTTTTAATTGGCAAAATGAAAATGTATCATGCTTTTAAATGATTGACATTGTAAATGCGATGTAAATAAAGTATTTCGATTAATTTTTTTTTATTAATCAAAAACAAACTTATTTTGCATTCCATCCAGTACATAAGATAGAGATGGGCTCTGAGTTATTTTGATGGTTTTCTTTGATAAAAAGCATCTAAGATTAATTCTATACTTACTACATTTGGTATCTAAATATTCTATTTTCAATCTATTAAATTTAACCTAGCAAATAAAGGCAGCGTTTAACAATAAACAATTCTTATACGATGTTGATGGGGTACACTATAAACAAAAACGAGATAATAAAATAAAAATCAATCAAGAAGACCAATGAAGATCCATTAAATTTAGACAATAATTAACATACACTATTTCACATAATTCAACTTTGATTTTTTATAATGCACTTTGCAACTAACGATGGCATTTAAAGTACACGACCCCATTAATCGAAGGGTCAAGGACTATTTTGTAAATTATAAAGTAATGGAAAAAGCTATTGTGAAAAAAGCAATTCCTATTAATAATAATAATAATAATAATAGAAAACTAAACAAAAAATTGTTTTTTTGAACAAATTTCTGCTTGTTTACTTCCACAGTTCTCCATCAATGCCGTTAATTGTATTAGTTGGAAGATGAAAATAATAATTAGAAATTTCTTGGGATTGTTATAATGACGACAGTAATAATTTTTCAATTTCATTATCTATAATGGCTGACATTTGTGGGTAAACTGGGAAAATGAAAATGCCAATTTATTGTTATTATTTCGAATCTTTAGATGAGAATGAGAATAATAATGGTTATTAAGGAACGTAATTAATGTTTTAGATAAGTACAAAATTAAACGATAAATTTGATTAAGTTGCAAAAAATTTATATTTGAAAATTTATACGTATAAACCAGGATCCCAATTTGCCCCTCTTGAATATATTATTTATTCCAATAATATTCAATCACCAACCACCCTTATTCAATTATTCCTCGATGTATTTGTGTAAACATGTACATGGACAAAAATTAGCATTTCAACTATCGATAGACAGTCGCGCATAATTCCATAATAATAAATATTAACAAACATAATTCAATTTAATAACAAATTCGTTCCGAACCCTTGATTTCCACCAGTTATTCGTTTGAAAAATTAACTAATCACGGTGCTAATAATTTAAAATTGACATATGAATATGAAATGTGCAAGGACGATGAATATGGGAAATTTGATTTTTTTTGTCCATTTTAGGCAACAGTTTTGTTGTGAAAAGTTGGTAAAAAATATTTGACAAGCATTAAGATTCAACAATCACGGAAATTTGTGTACTGTAGAGTAATGGCATAGAATACAACAACCCAGAAGGGACACTAAACCGGATTTCCATTGATTATATTCTGCATGAGTTTATGCACATGAGACTTCGATCGTAGTTGTTTGAACTAACCGTCAAATCTTCTATACGTATTATAAATATCAATTTGAATGTGTACTAGCTTTGTATAGTATGTTTTTTTCCGCCAAGCGCATTTGTTGTCAGTATTAGGCGGTCAATCCCTCACCGCAGTCAGTCGTTATATGCACTTGGCTGGTTCGGTGTTAATTTCGCTGCTTTGTATAAGCAGCGTGCATGGTGTCATGATTAGGTATCCATAGATGTTTGAAAAGATTATTTATTATGACGCCATCTCGCCGTCCATGTATTAATTTCAGACAAAGTGTAGTAGGTAAACACAGTTGCTGTCCTGGGTTGTTTCCACTTTTATGACAACTATTTGAACTACTGAAACTATGGAAGACTGTAACAAGGAGACTGAACGAAATAGGAAATTTAAAAAATTTCTGACTGTACCTTATAGAGAATTCTAATTTTTAACGGATTGTTTGGTTTGATTGTGAGTTCTGTATTATAGAGAATCCAATTAATAATTCAATCCGGACGAAGTCGGGTACTTCAACTAGTATAAAATGCAAATCTAATTAAAAATGTTACAATTACTGAACAATTGAAGTTGTAACTCCCCTTTTCTGGCGTTGATTCCTGTCATTGTCCTAAAGTCTCATGTAATATGCAACGTGTTCGTTCTGACTTATCGTGTTTTATGGTAATACTCTCACTCAATTCTCAGAAAACAGTTTTTTACAGCGTCAGTGTTTGCCAGAAATGTTAAAAAATTTCTTTAAGCGTCATAAGTATTTTTTTGTATGTTATTTTTTGGACATCAAAAGTGTCCTCTGCTTGCTACTTTACAAAACGAATTTTACTGCAAGCTACTATTACTCCTGGATGCCATAAATTCTTCACTTTAAGCTGCTCCTCTTCATGGTTGGTTATTTTTATTTTTTTCTTCCTAAGGATTTAAAACTGCTGTTAGAATACAAGCATTTATTTACTTTGACGTAACCAGCTTGTATGTTCATTGCGGTGTAAGCCGCAACTTTATTTATATTTTTATTTCGCTCTAGTATTAAAGGTCCAAATGCATCTTTGGATCACAATGCGAATGAATTTGCTGCAGATGTGTAGTTTCGGTTCCGAGATAAAAATGTAAATGCAAGCCACGTGGCAGTCATAGCATATGAATCCTTGATCAGCACCTAGGTTATTGGCCCAGAACTGGCACACTACATCTATTTAGTTTTAAAGTCAAATTTATCGTCATTGATTATTTTATAAATATTAAAGTCTAAACGGCATTCTTCTCTTTGAATTTCAGGTGTCTCTTTAATGAAAGTTGTTGAGGTTTACAAGGAAATACAGGATCAGCATATGAATATTGTAAGTGTTAAGATGGTCACTTCGGATCTAATTGAAGATAACAAATAAATATCTGTTTCAGCTCAAAGCTTTCTACGTAGACCTCTTGGTTCCACTAGAAACCAATTTAGAAAAAGATACCAAAGTAGTTCAGGTAAGCGAATTTTACTTGGTAACTAATAGAATATTAAATGTGACTATCATAATATCACGACTAACGATAAAGATCTAATCATAGCATGCCGATGAAATAGATATTTTCATAACCGCCAGTGTCAGAAAATCGGACTATGGATAATTTATTGATAATCGTATTTGTTATGGACAAAATACATTGAAAATAAAAAATCAAATATTTTATCGTAGCAACGGATTCTGAAATCGGCGGTAGAGGTTCAAACTCTATTAGTTAATCCAGTGTGTAAAGCTGTGTGCTTTATCTGCATTGTTAACGGGTTATTAGCTTTCGATTTAGAGATCCATGACTAATAAGATTATAAACGCTTAGTAAAATGTGTGTTTAATACAATAAATCAGGGCTGTTAATTATGTTTGCTGAAATCCATAATCAATTCAATTTTCTTTCTCAGTCGGAACAGAAACGATTCCTACAACAACACAAACAACGATCCGAAACATATAGTAAAGCGGCGGCCATGATGAAAAAACAAAGGAAAAAATCAAGAGGTTCAACGAAAACTGGATTGGCAATGGATAAGGAATTGAAGGTAAATCGAAATTCTCGTCTTTTTTGTAATAGAAATTCAATTACCTCCACTTAAACTGTTTATTAAAAAATTCTCGTGGAAAAGTTCAGAAAAATATCGAGAAATCAAAACGATGGAAAATCATCGGTAATTTTAACTTAAAAACTTTATTTTTCTTTCCTTTTCAATTTTCCTACACAAAAATAACTGCAAACAAAATCCACTGTCCCAGAATTGGAAAGGTGCGATTTAAACTTCTACATTGAATTAAATTGGACTGAAAGAAAGAAGGAAAAAAAGAGTTGAAAGATTTAGGAATTGAACCGAATGCATTTTATTCCCTTGTGTACGAGTTTATATGTGCAGTGTGCATGAATGCGGTGAAAATGCTCTGTTTACCTTGGTTTTTATACGACATGTTGACAGATTTGTTGATTTTCTTTTCATCGTCATTATTTGTTTGTTTTTATTTTACTCTGAGAATCAAGCTGATTGGAAAATATTTGCGTTTTCAGATTTTTTAGCGTAATTTTGATCCCTCAGAATTCTTCTAATTTTAACCCTCAGCCAAATTTTTCCTTTCAAAGTTTTTTTTTAGGTTTTTTTTTTTTTTTTTGGTGAGGGACAACTTCAACAAGTCTATAAATCTTTTGAATTACAAGTGTGCCATTTTGTCACCCTAATTTATAAACTTTCCCCACTGAAAACCGAGAAAAAGAAACTCACCTAATCAGTGTTGAATAGAGGAAATCACTCTTTCTTTTTGCAGAATATGCAAGTGCTGGAAGAAGAAAAAACGAAACTAGACGCTTTCTGTGAACAAAGTCTTAAAGATGTAAGTACACGAATTAAGTTTTTTAATTTAAAAAACAACAGTTACTAATTAACTTGGAGCAATTTTCTCATTTTCTTAAATTAAATTTATTTTAAACGAAAAGCATTTTACTCGAGCGATTTCTTAAATGAATTTATATTCATTTTTATTTTATAAAGTTGGTGGAATTTTAACTTTGTCAAAGAATTTTATTGAGGAAAGGTGAATTGAGGCAAAATATTTTAATGTAAAGCTAATTTAATTAACGACAGGCTGCTAATTACAACTGGTTAGATTTTAATAAATGTCTTTGATAATTTTTAATGTTAGAATACATACTTAACACTCACAGGCATTGTAAATAAATAAAGTTTTTGTATAAAAGTTCAATTAAAACTGGTTAGCAGAAGGTTATCACCCTGATCTAATATCCCTTCTATTTATTAGCAGAAGAAATTATTAATTTCCTACAAAAATCTTTAGGCAATGACCCAAGAACGTCGTCGATACGGATTCGTCCTCGAACGCCAATGCTCACTAGCCAAACATTATCTATCATATCATAATTATGGTGTAGATACCTATTCCCAGAATCTCGACAAATGGTCCGATGTGGCGAAAACTAGAGAATATCTGCCCGAATCCATTGAGAATGTATTCAGCAATCGTATAAGGGTTAGTTTTAAATTTTTAACGCCATTGAGAGCCAACTAACTGGCACTCGTTTTAATAATTGTAAAATAAATTTCAGCAAATTTCCGTATGGCAAGAGGATGATTTATATTCGAATCCACGTAGTCCAAACTTTGAAGAGGACCGAATTAGTTTGAATTCACAACTTCGCAAAACTAAAAGTATGGATGCCTCGTGCTTAGACATTCGTTCAATTGCTGAGGCCAATTCACCTGTCACTACACTATCTCGTGCAAAATCCGAATTCAATCTGAATCATACGAATGGCAATAATGGAGCAGGTAGAAAATAACGATAAAGAAAACATTGAAAGTGAGAATTGAAATAATTTTCTGTTATAGATAATGGTCATACACCGAATTATCGTCCGAAATCTATAGCAGTTCCACCACCACCAACATGGGAAGCGCAATTAGCACGCGCCCTGTACGCTTATCTGTCCAGTGGTGACAATCAGCTTAGTTTTCACGAAGGCGATTTGATAGCATTAATTGGTGAAAGGAATAAGGGATGGCAATTCGGAGAGAATCTAAGAACTCAATGCAGCGGATGGTTTCCATTAGCCTATACTGAGATTTTAATGGAAGATAATCTTAGGTAATTCGATTGCTTTCTCATTGCTAAAGTATGTAGCTGAATTCAGATCAATATCTGATATTTTTTGATTTACTGCATCAATATTTTACGGCATCCGTTTCAATTGTAATAACATACAGTTTGTAGCAATCCAATTTGTAACATATTGGTGCTATCTGGGATTTATTGGATAATACGAACTTGCACCACTAAATTATTACTTTGCCAAACTAATAATATTCCATATCCTGCGCTTCACCGAAAATCCAGAACACAACTTATTGGATGTTATGTTCAGTTAAAATACAATTGATCCTCGCGATTGACAGTTTGGAAAATTAATGCTTTATTTCTGCTATGAATGATTTTAGGATAATTAAAAAAATATATATATATATTTTTCTCCATTAGTTCGCCTAGTCATCGTAGCGATATCGGTTCATCCAGTCAGCCACATTCTAATAGTTCATCAGCAACACCAACGAATATGATCCAATCAGCTGGATCAGGTGCTCAAACCCCATCCAGTGGTAACACGCTAGAACAGCCTGCTAGAATGTTTGGCGATACTTTACATTTACATCGAGCTAATAATGCTACTAGACAGGTAGATTAGTTTGTTGCCATATAGGAAATAACATGTCAAGCTTCTAAACAAGTGCTGATTGATTCCATTTATGCTTTCGGTTTTATGAAGTAGTTTGATTTTTGTGTTTACGTTAATCGTTTTGGTATTTCTAGATTCGCCGAGCAATCGGTTCTAACAATATTCCTCCACCAGCTGCTCCTGCACCAGTGCCCACTCCATCTCTTCCCTATCAAAAGTCAAATGTTGGTATACCCCAGTCTTACAGTACCAATTTCACTCTAACAAAAACAGGACTAATAGATTCCGGAAGTAACACTTTTCAAGCAGGTCAATATTCAGCACCAGGTAACCTATTGATTTTATTTATTCATTGATTTCAATGCAGAACTTTCATGATTTCAATGACGGTTCTGATGTTTGGTCTATTCAGGAATCAAATCATCCGCTTCGGCTTTTAATTTTTCAACATCTGGCACGACATCGGGACCATATTCGACGCATCCAGCACCAGCAAGAGAACGACCTTCTGCTGGATCTGGTTTACCTTTACATCTACAAAGCAAAGGGGGAAAAATTGGTAAGAAATTCGACCAATAGAGTGCCGCCTAATGGCCTTGCTTCGAGCTAAACTAGGTTTAACCTATTGCTCCAGGTTAAGATCTCGTATTTTGGATCAATTTTTCAGAATTTTCATATCCAAATGCCAAAGGCATTCAATTAAATTCAATCGTGCGCTTACAACTGCTTTTTTCCCTTTATATTTACTATGCTATTCGGAAAAGCGACACACATCCACAGAAACTCCTAACCGAGATAACAGGAGGTTCAATGGCTCAAAATACTTTCTTTTATCTCCCCCTGGAATCTGTCGAATAATAAAATCGAGTCTCACTGTTTGTGTGTCTGTGTAGATGTGTGACCTGTGAAATTTATATTCCGTTCAGGGTTTCCGGAAGCGAGCCTTTCGGCATTTTGAAACGTAAATACACAGTAAATTATAGTAACATTTACATTGCAATGCTGAACGGGAATACAGCTTTAATGTTTATGAGCTGATAACTGATGATGTTGAAAAATATGTGTTTAAATTTATTCCGTGTATCCAACAAGAAAAACAAAATAAATGGGTTTCGAAGTATCTTGGTTGATCTATTTTCTTCGATTTTTAGGCGGTCCGGTGGGCAATGTATCGCTTCACTCTAGCAATGATTCAGGTTTTTCTAACGATCCACCACCACAACCTGAAATTGACTATTCAGATGATGATTCAATTGCAGGCCAAACCAAATTGCCTAATCGGTAAGTTTGCTTTTGACTCTTTAAGTAATTCTCTTCGTATTCGTATTAAAATCAGAGAACATAAATTATGTTTCACATGAATAATCGATTGGAAGAAATAGAGGTAAGAGAAAAATGGGGAGAATCGAGTATAATAATTTATTTAATGATTGACAGCAATTGATCTTCGTAAAAGATAATATTTGACATTTTTCGTATGGAATTCATTGAACGTATCAATATTGTACGGCCAATTGACAAGTTCCCAGAACTAAGAAACTGTTGCAACACAAACGTTGGATCCCGACCATACAATTATGCTGTTGTAACGGTTCACTGAAAAAGCGGAAATTGAAATTTTGGAATAAATCGCTTTTTGTGTCTCTGTGTAAAGAAATTTGTCATTGGCGGAAAATAGAATTGGAAATGGATATTTTATTGAGAATTTGATAAATTTCTATAACGATTTCTTTGAATTTCCCGGCAGTTCTTTATTGTTGATTTTCGATTTTTCTTTATCGTTTTTATTCAGTTATTGACTATTTTCAGTAAATTCTTTTTCTTACTATTTTTTTATTATTTCTTTTTAACTTTTCGCAGTCATTCAAGAAGAGATTTAGCAAATGGTGACCGAAACAACAACAACACACTCCAATCACCAAAATCTTCTAAAAGACCGGAAAACAAGAATAGATTATCGAACAGTCATGGCAATTTAGTTGAAAACCGTTACTATACGTCTGATGAAGCAGATGTGAGTAAAGTAAAGGTTAAGCGAACAAAGTCGTTCTGGAAATTTGGCAAAAGTAATTCAGATAATGAAATCCTGGAGGGAATGGCTCTATGGAAACATCGAGACCTAGTAGATATCAATGACAAGAATAATAAAAACAAACTAAACAGTCAGCAAAGAGTTCGAAGACCCAGTCGAGATTATTCGAACGATTCGGATAAAACTATTAACAATAAAGAAGTTAATGAAAAAGTCGTGAAAGAGACAAAATTAAAGACCCGACAGAGTTTCAAGGAAAAGCAAAAATTAAGTCTACCACCACCGCAAAGGGAATCGAACAATAAACACACTAATAAAATTGAAGATATTTATGGAGAAACCACTAAGAAATCGAATTATATTGATCAATTCTATGATGACGATGGCGATGGTTTAATGATGCGAACCGTTAATAGAAAAAATATTCTGCAGCAGTACAGCGATGATATTTCAGCTGAAGAATCAGATTTTGCATCCGATATGACAAGTGATGATCCCTACAGTCTTGTTGTCGATGATCAGAATTTATCAAAAAATGGCCCACAGTTTCCAAATGTAGCGGAAATTGGAAAGAAACTAGAGAAACTATCAAAATCAAGTAAATACTCACCAACGAAAACAACGAATGGTGATATGAGAAATCATACTGAGAGCGACAATAGAGTGTTGGAAAAGAATGATATAAATTTAAGACGTAGCAAGTCCAGAGACAAAGAGGATTATAGAGGACGAGAAGAACAAAGAAACACTTTTAAAACTTTCGGAATTATTAATGGGCATGAAAAGGTAAATGGTAAAGAAATTGAAAATGGTAGATATAAAGACGATATTGAAACAGATCAGAATCGATATTACGCTGAGTCTACGAAAAAGAATGGTGTTGGCAACAAGGCAAATTATGATGAAACAAATAGTAACAATAAAAATCGAACAATGGATCGATCGAATTCGAATAAATCAAATGGTGAGCATAAAAATGATCAACGATATAACAAATACTATGATTCATCAGCCAATGACGAGTTGTCGGATGTTGGTGACAACAGACAATTTCTGCCTAGAACCAAATTGACAAAGACAAATAGTAATTCGTCAAGCAAATATCATGATGATCAGCAAGATATTGGTTTAATGGAATACGGTGAGACGTTACAAAGACGTTTAAAAAATCCGGAGTTTAATGGAAAATATGATGAGAAATCACAACGGAATGGCAACATGTATGGGCCGTGGTACGACTTATGGGGATTGGATGCATCGGCTAGGAAATAAATTGGAAAGGAAACTTTTCCTTTCGAATTAAATTTTCTAACTAAAATGTAATAAAGCTGTTAATTTAGTGGAAAACGGGATCTTCCTTCTATTTATTGGAGGGCATTTTCTATTTGCAATCGGAATGAATGTTGCAAGGATTGTTTCCAAATAATGTAAACAATAAATTTAAGCTCAATGTTTAGCTGTTAAGGATATTTGTATTTGCAATTTCTATTTTATTGTATTGCTTTAATATATTGGTGATGGGTTTTATTCTATTTTGACTTTTTCGTTTTTTCAGATCATGTAACAGCACGAATTTCGCCACAATCAAACCTCGAAAAACTAATACAAGTACAGACAGAACTAATTCGCTTATATTGGAATAATTAACTAATTAATTGCACAGTTGCATGCCTTATTAATCTCTAGCACATCCTGTATATAGATTAGTGTAGGTACCTACTATTATAAAATGAATTTTGGCGGAGTATTTCTGTGTGTTTGAATGTTGTTTATCTGTTACCATTAGAAGTACTTTTATATGCCATGTTGCCACATGATATATTTAATTAATGATTATCGAGTAGCCTACTAATATTTTCTTTTATATTTTTGTAAATAAATTTTCTCTTCTGGTGGTTGGGAATTGGTGCAATATAATACCTTTTTTGAAACATGAAATTATATATCAACATTATCAACTTTCTTTTAGATTATACTCAATTTTGACGAAAAAAAAAACATAAACTTGTTATAATTTTGTATTTTATATTGTGTATCTTATATCTATAGAGGAACTGTCATTTTGGACTAGCCAACAAATATATGGTTCTACCAGAATAATCAGATTTGATATTATCTATCTATATATTAAGTAATTTTGATCTTTGTTGACATTCACCGGATGCGTCATGATATCTACCACATACGAATTATGAAGTCAATTAAGATCCTAAGACGAACTATATGTGGCGCTACTTATTTTAAAATATTATAATTTGTCAATATTTTTATTATAATCTATCATAGCGTAACCAATAATAATAATAATAATCTTAAATCAAAATAGATATAATAGAAGACTAACAATGTAACTATCAGTATATGTACAGGGTACGACAGAACTGCTAACTATTTTTGTCTAATCCTGTATAATCAGAAATTATAAAAAACTAACTAGATTTTAAGTCACCATCAGTCTATATGCAATACCGTCCATTTTGTTATAGACGTATTAATATATTATGTATTATGAATTAAGTGGGGGGAAACATTATATATAATTTAAGGGGGACTTATTTTGTATATGCGCTGTAATCATATTATTTTAGATTAATCAAAATAATATCTGTGTATTTATAAGTATAAAAAATGTGGGTAGTAAACTTGCTGTTTTAGATCGAAGAAATTATTATAATGGAACAACATTGTCACTTTACTATATGTATTAACAAACGTGTAATTACACTGTTTTTTTTGTATAATATTGTATTGTATGTTACGGTTATATTGTTATTATTCTTACAATACTTAATTATTACTATCGAAGCTGTATATCATTTTTATTATTAATACATTCCAATAAACATTTTTATTGTTTAATTAAGACGACTTTTATTATGCTGTCATTCCAGTGTCTGTGGACGAACACAACTAATATAAATACAACACATTCTTCTAGAAAATTTTGATAATAAGTTACAAACTTCAAGCTAAATCTGTAGCTTTTATAAATCTATCAGCCTCCTACTCTTCTCTCCCATTCCTATACTATCTTCCAGCAACACCACCACCACCACTACAACAACAACAATAAAGTTTTTGCCTTATATATAATACCCTGTCCTCAAATATCTTCTATCCTTCCATACTATTCCTGTCTTAACCAAATTTCACATTGATTTGCAATTCAAATACAAGTTGGAAAAGTTTTCCTAACTTCTGTTCACTCTTGCCTATATATGTATATCCATCTCGGAGAATATACTATCCAACCACGCAGAGAAAGAGAAAGATAGATAGAGAGAATGAGTAAGATCCCAGGATCCAGCAGATCCTAGGATCTATTACTGCATTCGTCAAAATATTATATGTATATCAATACAACTATAGAGCTACAGCTAGTCGAAAGTTTTGTTTATTAAACTTTTAGTGAAGGGAATTTGTCTTGACAAATGCATGCACATGGGTATAAGAGGACAAATAATAATATCGTTTGGATGGATGACACGTGAAAGGGTTTGTTTGACAATGAAGGCATAACTCAAAAATTGTATATTTAATATACGGTAATTTGATATACATATGTAGATTTACGCAGAACGAATGCATTAGAGAAATTATTACTTTTTAGTTAAATCTCGTACTCTGGCCAATTTTAAAGGGTCGTTTACACTTTCAAGCATTTTGCACAACATTTCTACCCAGTAATTTTGTACTCGTATTAATGCTGTTTTTCATTTACACAATCAAAACAGTTTGCACAAAATTTACCAAAGAAATACCGATAAATATAGATGCACACATGTGGCATCATATGTAGCCACAACGACAATAAATATTTCATTTTCCCACTTCAACGTGAAATCGGACCAGATTCGTTTTAGACTTCTACATCTTTCAAAATTAAAAATTTAAATAATAATAAAGATAAATAACCAAACCTCTTGTCAAAAGTCGATCGGCAAGACAGGGGTATACTGTCAAATATTTTATCAAATAAATTATCAACGTGGGGAATACACGTTGACTATAAGTTTCAGTGTCTCAAAGAGCCCCATTCGTTCGTGGTAGTCTACGTTTGCTTAGAATGGGCATTTGATTTTGTATTAGTCTGGTTTTTGCTTGCGTAAAATATTGAAAACGCGTTTAAATTATTGAAAATGGTGGTACAAAATCTATCGCTCTCGACGATTTGATGTGAAATGCTTGAGAATGTAAATGGCCCTTAAGTCCAATACAAATTGTATGTATGTGTGTGTGTGTTGTTTAGAAGGAAATTGACGATATGTGTGTGTGGACATGCAGCCAGATGAATACAAAATAAAGTAATAAAAAGACAAAACGCTTTATATTCATTTCCTATTCGAATATTAAATAAATTTAATTCCATTAGCAGTTCTAACATAAAGAAATTGAATAAATTTGTCTAAGAACGAATATAAACGCGGAATTATTTTTGCAAAATTCAATTTCCCAAATTGCATAATTAAATATAAAGCTTTTAAAAGAAATAAAGATTATTAAGTGAGACTTGTACATAATTCAAGAGAAACTAGATGAACAAAAATTATTTCCGTTAGGAATAAAGTTTGATTATGATTTTAGATTCATATGATCAATTTGCTAATTGATAGATTTAAAGAGATAAAACAGAGAACAAAAGATAGCGTAAAATAGAACAATTGCTTTCTAATGATCAGAGAAAATGTTTGGAGAAGATAAAGTAGCTACCAATTCTCATGAATCAATAATAAAAAATAATAATAATAAATAAATTTTTAGTGTCAGCTCAAACTCGATATCTTCGTACTCCATGACAATTTAACATCTCGACAAGGCAAAGAAACATTCAAAACTGTATTAATTAATGTTTCCTTGTTTCTTCAACCCCTTTTTTAGCATTCATTCGCTTCAATCATCCCGATCTATCGTCATCCAAATTTTTCTCGATATTATTAATCCATCAACGATTATTATTATTATCATCTACACATTAACCGATAAATTCCACAAAAAGAATTTTCATTAAAACAAGAATGTTTATTTATTTCACTACACCCCCAAAAAATAATTAAATACTTCGCAGACAGAGAGAAAGAGAGCGAGAGAATTGGAGATACCTAGATACATACATATATCTAATAGGGGTGAGATGAGAGCACCCACACTACAACAGACAACACTCAAATTTGAATTACTCCTCTTTCAAATTCAACTAAAAACCATCCCTTTTGAAAATTAACTGAATAACTTTTCGAATTATACTACGCATATACATACACGTGCAATGTTCTATTAAATCATGTTTGTAGTTTGCAGTTTGAAATCTCTATTTAACCACAAGTTAACGTGTATATGCATGACTTCTACATACATACAAGTATTTTTGAGGTTTTCGAGGGATATTAGATATGCAATTTTCCAGAGAAGGGGTTTTGGTGAGTTTTAACTACATTTTTATTGTTTTGTATATCAGTTCAAAGGTGTTTCGGTATTCGTCGTCATTTCGAAGGGCGATGATTTGTGCAAAACTTCATCTTTATACAAATTACACTGACAAGAGAGGATAAAACGAGGAGAATATTAATTGAAAATTTAAAGCCATACTGCTCGATCCCGCTGTTCTAATTAGATTAACATTTCCCTTGCTTATTGCCATCTAATTTTGCAAATTTAAATTTTCCTTTTGGAAGCAAATTATCCATAACTTTCCTGTGTCAATTTTGAATATCATCATCCACCTTCAACCCACTACCGGTTTAATATTCCATGATTTTTTCCATGGTGGAACAATAACAGTTACCGCAACACGTGCCTCGATTTTCACCTTAGCTTGACGACTACTTATGTGACGCCATTTCCAGCACATGTTGTCTAGATAAGGGAAAATTTTGTCAAATTTTAACATAATATTTCGATGGTGAAAATGGAAATTTAGCTGATACTTTCAGTCAGAATTCCTCGAAAAGTAAGTGGCAGTACAAATTTAATAAGCCATACAATTTTGATGCGTGTCTATGCTATTTATTACTTTATTTCAATGAATTAAAATGGATGAACTCGTTTCCACTAATTTAAAAATACGTAATTTTATCTTTAACTGTACAGGTGAACTCTTAATTGATAATAAATCGTAAATTTTCAGTGGAAACATTAGTTTGATATGCGCCTGCTTTTCTTAAAATTGCACTTTTCGTAAAATCAAAATAGAGCTCCCAATTAAATTAAATTGTCCGTCGAATTTCCATTATTTTAAAATATATTGCTTGGTCTACGACCACAATCTGCGGCAATAAATTCACTTCATCGTTGCATACGATGGATTTTTGAAACAATTTTCAGGAACATTAAACTAGACATGCTAAATTAAAATCTTTTGCATAGCAAAGCGGTATTTGACATTGAGATTTAAGAACGCGATTAATTGGGATCCGAAAAAACTTTATTCGATTCGATAATGGAATGTTTCATGGGAAAAATTCCACTTCAGAATATAAAATATTGTTTCGAAGCATTAGGACTTTCTAGGAATATGTTGAAACGATTCAAAGTTTAACTTTTCATTAGCACAGGTGCTCTTCACTTTCCCCATTTCTACTGCGATCCGCATATTTCCTTTACCTCTGCATTTCCGTTCTCTCCACTATACATAGATATAGAATATAGTTAGTCAAATGCCACTTTTCTATAAGTGTTTACACGATATAATTGATTTTGTTTGTCAGTCAGACCCTAGGGCCTACATTAACGTTTTTATGTTTTTCGGTTCTACACTGATATTTTCAAAAGGGCGAATTTGGAAATAGTGCCAGTTTCACTATACATCAGTCATTTTCTGGGGATGGTTTTATCAGTTGGTTTTAACAATAGCGGCAATTGTTGGTTTAATACATTATCGGGAGGCAGCAGATTATAGACCGAAAAGTGCTCTATCTATGAGCAATTAATAGTAGATTACAAGGCGAGCGGGGAAGCTTGCCATTACAGTCGAGAGATTCCCAGGCGCAAGCGCCTGAGAATACTAGACTAATCTCGAGGCTGGTACGGCAAGCTGACACCGCGAGGCTTGTATACTATTTTATTTCAAATCGCATATTTACTTTAATTATTAAGTCAATAAAATAAACAAATAATAATTAAAATTTTTAATAGAACTGGCTAGTGGCAATATTTATTATATTATTTTATTTATACAAAAATTACACAGGAGCAAGCATGTATTTTTTTTTTTTTGGTTTGTTACAATTTATTTATATATATTTTTATTAATTAATTCTAACAAAACAAAATAAATTATCGAACTAAGAAGTTGTTTTGTTTAGTTGCTTTTATTAATAAGTTAGGTTAGGTTAACATCTATTGTTTTAAATATTATATTTTCTAAATAATGTTTTTTATCATTTAAAAGTACTTACCTATTAGTTTTTTTTTTTTTAATTTAATTTCTTTCTTGTACTAATAATTTGTTATTTTATTATTAATACACTTTTCTTATTTTTCTATTCACTACGGAAGGAGTGAAAGATACTCACTCTAGTTAGATCACCCCACATACATAAATGTGAAAACAATACACATGCCAGTTTCTATGTAACCTTTGAAAAAATAAATGCAGCCTACATTATTTTACAAGTATATTACTTGTCTCCTCTTCTTCTTAAGTTAAGAATAGCCTATTTTCAAACTTTTTAAATATCAATAATAAATGCATTACATATGCGTTTTGGAATCAACTTGGTTTACACTTGTTTCTAAATTGTATTTATTTAAATATGAGAAATTACAGCCTCCTAGATTTTAGGCTAATTATACTACCACTTATCCAAAGTCGGGTTTGGTTAATTTTAGGTCACAAAAACATTTACCTGAATCGAATGGTTTTGGCTGATCCCAAAAGTGTAACATGGACTTTGTAGAGGCCGCATAAATTTTATAGCTGAAAATCAGTTAGATTTAGCTCCTTTTTTATAGGTATCGTTATCCGTCGAAGAAATTGTTAGATTTTTACCACGTTTTCTTCTACTTCTTCTATATATTAACTTTAATATTGAAGTTACGAATTCGGTGTACGCTACTGAATAAGTTTCGTCCAACCCCTGCTAGTTTTTATAAAAGGCACTGCTATAGTTCTGCTTTCACCCTATTTGCTAAAGCAACATAAAAAAAAAAAAAATGAAGATTTATATATCTTTTTTTCATCAAGCGTTACATTAAGAATAGCTTCGGGGGCCGGATTTCCTTTTGTCACTAATAATGGCTTTAGAAGCAACTGTACTTGAATGTAATAAAGGTGTATGGAAAAAGGAATAAAAGTAATGGTAGTGGTGATGGTGGTGATGCAAATAGACGAGATGAAAGAGGATGAAAATGGAATTTTCGGCATACACAATGCATTTTTGATGGAAGTGTAATTTCTTTGCTTTATTTAGAAACCGGGAGAATGGAAAATGCTTTTAGAGAAAACGAACGGAGATGGAAAATATTTAGACATTTTGTCAAGTGTAATTACAAATTGCTCGAGAAAAAACCTAAATTTATTTATTTAGACGTAAACAAAACGTAATTGGTTTCGCTTATATCCGAATGTCTAACTAAATCTTTCCGCGACAGATCAATCCTTTTGTTTTTAAATTTTTATTCTATTTTAAAAGCGTAATATTTTTTCCATTCACAATTTCGCAGTATTTAACAAATAAACGAGTAAAAACGTAAAAACATAATAACGAATTAACAAAATTTTTGCAGACCGATGCTCAATGCTTTTTAAAGCTTTAATCCAATTTGTGTTGATGGATAATGAAATAACGGTGCTAGAGGAAAAAAGAGAAGAGATGGACAATATGCTGTTAAAAAAAATATGCTTTTTGTCCCAATAATAATCATTCATTCATTCATTTATTATTCATTGGGAACGATGATCAGATAAATTCAAGGATAATACCGAAATTTATAGGGAATACTTTTTTCGAATTTAGGCGTATCTATGTGTATGTGTATATTATCGCAATTAATCTTTACTTGATTATAAGATTGACTAAAAACAATTTCCAGTTGATGTTAAGAAAATCAAAGTTTATAATCTATGATTGCCTAACAGAGCAATTAGCTAGATGTGCGAAATAGCAGCGCTTCTACTAGCGAAAAGGATGTGACAGTGGGAGTATTGCATCTTAAGCTGTGGGTTGGCCACCACGACTCACGACGGCGCGACATCCATTTTCACTATACGCTTCACAGTATATCCGTCTCATTTTTGATAGATTCTCTAAATATATAAGAAAAATAGTGAGAAGTTGCATACAGTAATAAGAGAGAAACAGACTCAGATTTAACATTTCTTTATCTCGTTTCAATATGCAAGAATTGATATCTTACTTCTCTGTCAAAAAAACATAGAGAAAGATGGAATATTTGAATATATAATATGTAATAAATGTCTCATTCATTAAAAAGAACAAAAAACAAAAAGGGACGAAGAGTTCACATTGTAGGGTGAAATGCAAATATGTATATGGCAGCAATTTGGTATTTGAAACTATTCTTTTTTATTTGATGAAATGATGAAATTTGTTATTAACAAAAACTAAAAATTCCCAAAATACTCTATCTATCTGGTACATAGAGTCTATAGTATAGGCTATTAATTATAAAAGGCTATAAATTTCAAAAGACATTTTCTCTCTTTTCAACAACGAATGGAGCTCGTTGTGTATCGTATATGTGTATACGAACATATGTATAAATATAATAATTCAATAATAAACAGACGCAGGCAAAAAACTTATTTAAACACCAATTTCACGCCAATACTAAAAATGAAAAGACAAAAGCCCAAAAGCCGGTCTATTCTTTTGGAATATATTGGAAATAGATTTATAAAAAATGGATCGCAGATCTTTGGTCTTTCCTGTTGCACCTTATTTTCCTTTTACTAATTTACTAAATAAAACAATTAGCTATATTACATTTATTGACTAAACTGATATGTATCTATGTAATATTCTCGTAGATATAATTTCACAATAACTTTTTTAAATACATATGAGGGTACTGTAAAATACATTAAATTTATAATTAGTGATTAACATTAATAATTCCTTTAAGCGGTCACCAATTAAATTATTGTCTTAATAGCAAACTTCTTCATTTCATCAAAAAATAAAATAAATAATAGTTTCAGGTACCAAATTGCTCCCATATACATATGTGCATCTCACCCTACAATTTCGACTCTTCGTTCCTTTTTGTATATTTTTTTTCCTTTTTAATGAATGAGACATTTATTACATATTATATATTCAAATATTCCATCTTTCTCAATGTTTTTTTGACAGAGAAGTAAGATATCTATTCTTGCATATTGAAACGAGATAAAGAAATGTTAAATCTGAGTCTGTTTCTCTCTTATCACTGTATGCAACTTCTCACTATTTTTCTTATATATTTAGAGACTCTATAGAACAAAAATGAGACGGATATACTGTGAAGCGTATAGTGAAAATGGATGTCGCGCCGTCGTGGGTCGTTGTGGCCAACCCACAGCTTTACCGAGTAGCCCTATCCAATGGGTCTAGAACGTAAAAGCAAAAAAATCGCTCTTTTGCTTCCAAATTCACAATAAGAGACCTCTTAAGAGCAAGTGAAAAAGGAACCAGAACAATTTCCAGAATTTCTGGGCTCAAAAAATCTATAACTTTGCCCTGCTTGCGCCCTGTTTCAATCATATTGATGTAGATGTCGCTGGATAAAAATAAAGCACCTAGGTATCGCAAATCATAGAGCTCATATTAGCATGAAACTATTCCCTAGCAGCTGAATTCACCATTTTCCATTTTGTCAAGAAAGAGCCAGTCAAAAGTACCAGCTTGTTTAATCAATTATAACTAACCATATTTTGTTTTTAATATCCAACATTGGCTTATTTAGCTCTCTTCTCTACTTATGCTGTATTATCCTATTATCTACCTGGTAAGTTGGTGATGAATATGTTTGTAACAGTTTTTCACCAAAATGGCGACTGGACCGCCATTTGACAGTATTTCACAATAGTTAAATCATCACAATTTAATTAATTTTATTAACTAACTGCAGGGATTGAATGGGACGTAAAAGTAAATTGAATTTTTATCTCTAATCTATTATTAACCAATTAAAATGGCAAAAATGGAAGCTCCCATCATGGACTAGAGTATCAAGGGATAAGGCAATTATATATATATATATGTATGTATACAGATTGGATATATTTATCTACAGAAAATCCCGCATAGTGATTTTAATAGGTTATCTCCTTTCTCCATTTATGGCCAAATAAATGTCCTTCATGATTTGCTGCCATCAAAATTATATAAGTTTCTATATAGTATCACATCATAAATTTACCTAATTTTGTTAAAAAAACACAATATTAATTTTAATCCATAACATAACCTACATATAATAATGAAAAAAAAAACTGATTGGTTTTACCCTACAACCTAAAAAACTGGTTTTTGGAATAATCAAAGATGTAATTGTGAAAATTAACAGAATCGAAAAAAACAATAAACTAGTAAATTACGACATGGAAATAAAAAAACAGGAAGCAATTTTAATGCCATAAAAACTCAGTGACAGTCGTCTCGATTAATTATAATAAGTGTATTTGACCATCTCTTGCTCAATTTGGCTTCATTTGTTCAAAGCTATTACTATTGCCCTCTTAATTAATTAAAAGTTATGCAAGAACACAGAATAAATCGCGATTAATAATGTATTAACCGGTGATCCATTAATTAGCCATTATTTGTAAAGAATGATATTTTAGCCTTCGCAAGCCAAAGCCGACTTGATAGAGTTCAGATTACGTGCATGAGAATACGACTTTAGTTGCTTTAATTAACATATTTCTGATTTATTAGTTTCTAAGTTATTATAAATAGCAAGTTTATTATGGAAGTTTTGTTACGCCACTGATTATTAGCCCCCTAAATTTATCTCAAAACTATAATCAATCAAAGTAATCAAACAAAAACAAAAGCATGGGAGTAACTACTGCTGTTTTTTTTTGTTGTTCTTTGAAAAATTTATGTATACAATATTATTTAATATGAATAATAAATTTAGATTGATCTTTTAAATGCCATCTTGTTTGGTTTGTTCATTCTCTAAAAATCTTGTAATCCTTGATAATGATGGTATAGATATATGTAAAAACAAGCAAAATTAACTGTCGATACAATTTTAAAACCAACAAAAAAAATCAGATGAAGAGAAGCAGCAGTTTTGACTTCATTTATTGTTTATTGATGTTGCTACCTGTGATGTGTCACGTGAAAGACTTAATGATGATGATGATAAAATTTTGATGATAATCAATCTTATAGATTTTAAAATATATAGCAGTTATAAAATAATTTGTAAAATATCGGAAAAATGTAGGTAATAGCCCCCAGGTAGGTAAAGAATAAATATGCCGTGGAGATTCTAATGGAAACCAAGAAGAATCGAAATTTGTTTGCTAAAAAAATTGTAATATCTACGTACATCTCCATAAAGAAATATAGCCGTATAAATAGTCAAGTATTTCAAAGATTTATAATTAACTTTAAAGCCTATAAAACAACATCAGCAGCAGCAGGTCATTAAATAAAGATGATGTAAAATTAATTAAACCGTAATTAATTATCTCCATTTTTTGACAGCCACAATTAAAAAAAATAAATAAATTACAAAATGGTGAAATAATACCTACATACTTTTCAACCATTAATTTTATCCCGAATTGAAAGTACTTATTCGAAAAATATGTCGACTTTACGTCGTGAGTTAAATTAACCTTGTCAGAGTCGCAGCGAAAATCGGGCGCAAAAAAAAACTCATAAATTCATAAAATTTCACTCTAGAATGCACTTATCTTCATATCGACGTCAGATGGTAATCGGCCAAAAGATAATTATGCTGATTACCATTTTTCAAGTACCTACTTAAGTACTATGTATTACCTTGAATGGCGAAAAAAACGTCTTAATAATTTCACAAATGAAGTAATTTTGAAAAGTAGCTCAGTAAAAATCAGAGTAATTTTAAACAAATTTAAGCCTTATTTTATGGGTTTAAAGAAATTGGATCTTTTTATATTGTAGGTATTTATAGAAAAGTATGAAGAGTGCATCGATCCCCGAAATGTTTTATATGCTTCAGCATTTCCTAGTACTTTACTTTCACTGAAAAAGTGATGCATGGAATCATGTTTTTATGGAACCACTTCTATAAGGTCTCTTTAATATTTCAATTGATGTAATAAAACAAATCTAGTAATCTAATCTAGAATTACCGTATAAAAATTTGATTGGGAAATCTGATAAATACGAAGTGGGCAGGAACATAATAAATTTCAAACCTTTCACCTTCTTCTTTTGGATTGGAACCCATATTTTCTTGATTTAAATATGTTTATATTATGTTTGATTTCAATCTTAATGGATAATTTAAATATGTAACTTCAATACTTATGAATTGATGAATATCTTAATTATTGTATATATTATTACTGGTTGTTTTCCTTCTAATTAAATATTGAAGTATTTATGAAATTACGCATCTAACTTCTGCTATCTAGCAAATCTGAGAAAGCAATTTCTTTAAACTGTCTTTTCTTCTGTTAGTCTTTCTTCAATATCTCCTGAAATCTCTATACTACTCGTCTAACATATAATATCTAACAAACAATGTAATTACTTGCTCAAGAAGTTTATCAACGTACCATATTGCCTAAGAACATAATTTAACAATTTCAGACGAAACAATAAATATAATTAATGGTGGGAGTTTGAATGTCAACTGGTCGAAAATAGTATAAAAGTAAATATTTATTAAAGGACGAACGCAATTTCTTGTTATCGACAGACACACATGAACATTTATTAATACTATCAGAAGAGGAAGAAATGAAGGTAGGTGGTTGTTTATATTTACTCTCTTTATATTTTACAAAATTAATTCAATACAAATTGTATCTTTTCAGGGCCTTACTTTATTAATGTCCGCTCTTTTCAGCTTTGCCAATACAACTGGAGCTAGTATTGTAACACCAGCTAGTACAACAGCAATTTCTCGTACTGCTTCCACGATAATTCATCCATCTGCAGCCAGTTTGAATTATATCAGTCCAATTGCCTATTCTCATAGCCCTATTTCAACCGCTTCCTTCTATGCACAACCTCTATTGCCTCAATATACGTCATATGGATATTATCCATTTCTATCACATCAATCCATTTTCGGTCAATATCCAGGCCTCGTTTCCCTTCCTTCTGGTTTAGTTTTACAAACTCCCACACAGGATGCTACAAATGAAGGTAATGTTTTTGAGTATTCAATAGAAAAAAAAAACACTTATTCAGATATATTTCCATTAAATGTCAATAGAAACCTCTGAACGCATTTTCTTTAATTTCAGTTAAACCACAAATAACTCAACAACCTGTTTCTGAAACACAGCCGGCACCACCATCTATCAGCCCTCCAACTCAACCACCACCATCCGTTCCACCACAATCGCCAATTGTTGGAGCCGATCGACCAGCGACAACTGTAGATGACGACACTGTGTCTGTAGAAGCCATTTAGAATTTAAACTATTGAAAAAAAAAACAAAAATTACGTTGCTGTATCAGTAATAGAAATAAATCTTATTATAGCGATAACTCAGAATAAACAATAGTCTTGGTGAAAGAAGGTTTTGTTTTAAATTTCAAAGATTTCCTCTCGACAAATCATTTTATATGTATTTGATTGTGGAAATAATATGGAAATTTCCCAGTTGATTATCAGTTTCAATGAACTGTAGAACGATTGCGAATTGTTCATAATACACACCTGTTGTCATACATTTCCATCTCCAAACGATACTATTGCCGCCTAGCAGTTTCTTTTTGCCCTAGGAAAAAGGTTGTTATATGTATTTCATATACGACACGCCGGCGGCGGTGATTTTATTAAGTTGGGAATTACCTACCGTTTTCTGCTTTACCCAACTTTCCTAGTCTTCCTTCAATATTCCCTTGATATCTGCGTTGCCCCGCGCGTCTATCCCATGGCTCTAGTATAGTATATGCATATAGCTACAACTGAGAATAACGTTTCCAGGTAATATTTTCCATTGCTTCCCATCCTATATCAGGCTCGATTCCATCATATTATATCCACCTTCATTCTACAGCTTCTTATTTTTCTTCTTCCAATAAGTATGCAAAGACGAATAAATGGGAAACAATACCCTCATGTATTATTCATCTTTTGCATTTTTATATTTCATATATGTATGTATATACCAGGGCCACCACCACCATCACCGCCACCACGAACTACATATTGGTGGCGTTGGTGCGGTGGTAGGCTTATTCGAAATGGATATTTCAATATTAAGTATATGTGACGTGTGATGCCTTACGTGAATGGATTTCTCAAATAGATGATTGGATGGATAGATTCAGACGTTTAGACTATATTTTTTTTATATAGTGCTAGTATGTGTATTCAATATGAATTTGTCTTTTATTCAGGCGGTCGATGTTGCAAATATGTGATTTTCCATTTCAACAGCTGCATGATGAAGCTTGATAGTTACGGGAAATTCAATAAGAGAATATATATCAGGACCGTCTTATTATTTTCGGAAAACAAATGGGAAATGTGTCAAATTGTAGAAATGCAAAAAAATCCAATATGGAAATGACTTATAGTATATATAGGTGGAATAAATGATACCCTGCAGGACAATCTAATCTAACACATTATTTGCCAATGCTAAAAAAGAGATCATTTACATATCCGTGAAACTCGAATTTTCGACTAACCAAAGTGGCCATTGATATATTGGTCGTTATAGTATTTTCGTACTCGATGGCTTCACTTTTATCTATAACGTCTCATTGTAACATTTAATGTTCGGCTTTCGCTTAGCGACAAGAACTAAAAATGAGTCCATCTTTACACAAATCCTGTTCCACAGAATGTACGACCAATGTTGCTCATCAGTCTTCTTATCGCAGTGCAGAAACTGTCTTTAAATTCTATATAGTACCACTATTTTTCCACTAACTCACTGCCTAACCAGTTCCGCCATATTACTGCTCATCATTGAACCAATTCTTAGATAATCTCATCCATTTAAAATGAGAACAGAATTATCCAAATCTTAGACAATTAGAGATACAATCGAATAGATTTATTACTTAGCCGTCGCACAACCATTAGCCATTATTTCGTAAAAGAACACCAGTATCAGCAAAACTTCACTTGTTCCAGATCTGCAAATTTTTCAAATAAAAATCCTTTGAGCTTTCCATTCCGTTTTCACACAAAATCTCAAATTCATCTTCTCGAGACTATTTAAAAAGTATAATAGCATTCGCTTCGATAAGCCCTTGAAAAACTTTTACAAAACTTAACAGCACAGGAAGATAGCAGATAGATAATATGTACGAGTAGGTATATATATGTATAGATATACATATATTCGTAAAACTCAAAAGTGCTCTAAACTTTTACAACCGTCGCTTGTTGTCCGATAAGAAAACAAAAGCTATAAGATTTTATTCGTTGCTGGTGCTTTTTGTTAAATTGTTGTTAGATAGATAGAGATTCCAATGTTAACTACGATTATTATGCTGTAAAATCGTTAATTTTTATGTTATTTTCGAGGTCGGTTGAATAATTGATGATATACAGATGCCCTTCAGAGAGTAATTCAAAAGCAAATTGGAATTGTATTAACTATGTAATTTTCTATGAAAAGATGGCATGGCATGGCAGAGGTGGAGGTACTCAATAGTAGTAACGGTTAATCAAATAAGCCGCCATTGAAAATGACAAGAAGTTGTTAGATAAATTATGAAAATGTCCTACTGTGGCCCTGTTGAGTTAGTCAAATTTACAAAAGAAAATAATCGTAAAAACGTCAAAAAGAATGGAAATACAAAAGTCGTATCTTTTGAAAGAGCAAAGCCTCCTATATAATAAAGCCATCCTATTTTAATAGAATTTATTAAAATGTACCTATCCAACCCTTTAAAAAGGGTCGAATGTAAAATCGCGAGCAACACTAATTTTGAATATGACACGGCTCTTATAAAATACAATTATAATCAATTTGAGTTTTAAGTTAATTACGGTTTAAATAAAATTGGATTTGAAAGTCCATTATGGACGCGACCGCACGCTAATGTTTGCCATTATTAATGGCTCTTGTCATTTTTCATATAGACCCATTTTGCTCTGGATCGTCTCTTTTCCTCGTTTAACAGAGACGAGCAACACAAGCCACCTACGACGACAACCTACTATGTCAACGAACCGATAGAGCTACCACGGCTATCCGGTAAAATGAGAGCTTCTTTTGTAAAGCTATACTATACGGCTTTATTAAATTTGTATATTATGTCAGTGGGTAACAATAATTTATTTGCTTCAGGTAAAAAAGGGAAAAGAAAAGAAAAACAAATCACCTGCACACATGAGAAACTCCCCTTTTCTCTAGCCATACAGTTGTGCAATAAAAAAAGATAGCTTCAATCTATATAATTTTAACACGATGCCGCGGTTTGTATCTAACAATAAACCAGTAGTTGTAATCCTGAAAAATGGCGATATAAATTTTTCTTCTTCTCTGGCACACACACATACACACAAATAACATTCCAAAATTAAGTTAAAATATCATTTATTTTCGTCGAAAGAATATATGAGGATATATTGCGAGCCCCCTATCATTTCCTGGAGAGAAAATTGCAACCGGTTTTTCTTCTTCCTCCTCTTCTTCTTCATCTTCTTTTATAAGGATATATGGAAAAAATAAGTAGAATTTTGTGAATTGTGACGTCAACAATTTAAATGTGAAATGGTCGCCAAAATGAAATGAAAAAAGTTTATTAAAATTTAATGATGTTTTTTTTTTTTGTTAATTTCCAGCCCGATTACCAAGAAGTGTTGTCGTTTCGTTATAATGGAAATTTCAACTTTATTCCCTTGGAAAATCATCTTTGTCAAAAGAACAATAGCAGTCACTAAACTTTATTGAAAGTTTTATCTCTTCACCAGTCGAATAACAAATAACCATAAAACTAAATACGATACCTTCCTCCTCCGTTCCCGTTACCACTCCACACAGTCAGTGTACAAAAGAGACATAAAAATATCATTTTTCCAACAAAATAATACGAAAATATTTGAACATAGAAAATCACTTAAGGTAGTAAATCGGGCTATCGTTTCCCCTCAACTCTCTAGGGGGGTGTGTTTCTAACTCAGTTCCTCTCACCGCACCAAACTCTCTTCATCATTCACTGTGCACATATATACCCGCACACAGCAAAGACACAGCGTAGCGTAGGTAGTGCTTTCCCGACCTTTAGTTGGTTTAGGTTTTCTTTAATTTCCCGCGAGACTACTAAGAAACGTTTATGTCTTTCGAATATTCATTGTAAATGGGACCGTAAAGAAAAAAAAAATGAAAATAAAATCATACAGTAATTTAATTCAGTCAGCAGCGGGTTTTCATTTCGTTTTTTTTCATTATTATTCCGAAAGTTACAAAAAAAACAGCGAAAAAATTGCAATTTTTTATTCTGGAATTAATTTGAAAATTTGAAATTAAAATTAACAAAAAAATACATAGGAGGTACTTGTAAAATAATCATATAACACGATAGAAATAATAATAAAAATTTACAAAAATAATGGAGAAACTAACATCATTCATTATCATCATCAACATCATCATTGTTATATTCAGTTATAGTGAAAACTGGAAAGAAAATCATATTATTTCCAGTTTCTGGCAATTTATTTCCGTATCATTTATCCCCTCAGATATGTTACACACACCCACACACACACACAAACACAGACAAACATACATTGCAATACCATATTGTTTTACGATGATGATAAAATATGAAAGTCTTAGTATCTCTTTTCTTTGTGATTTTCCATTCTTTTTTCTTCCGTTTCGTTGCCACTTTGTCTCTCTGTCTATTCTGTTTATTTCATATAATCCAATAAAGTTGATATTCTCGTTTAAAATGTTTCAAACTTCGTTTCTTATATGCTTCTGTCTCATTTTCATTATTATTATTATTATTATTATTACTATTCGGGATGGACAAACTTCATATATCGATTTGTGTAACAGCAATTTTATTAAAGAACATTCTTTCATTATTTGTTAACTGGTCAACCAATCAACTAAGTACAGAAGTGAAGGGCTTTTTAGGATACTTTCCCGATAATTAATGAGGAATTTTCATTCTATGTCTTGTTTATTTCGTTGATTTTTTGATTATTATTATGTTTATGTATTTGTATAAAACACGTGATTTTAATATTAAATTAAGTAAATACAATGAGTAGAATAGACAATTAATTCAATAATAATTATTATTATTTAACGCAATCTATACATTAATCAAATGTTTGAATTAAAATGAAAATGAAGTTGTACATCGTAATTAATTAATAATGAATTATTATTATTATTATTATTATTATGGTTATTGTCATTGCTTTGCACATTTTGTTTGATAATAATAATAGTAATGATAAAGCTTTAATGCATTATAAAGTGTTGAAGTGCTAATAAAATTAGTTTTGAGAGATCTAAAATTATAATTAATTGATTAATTATAATTACGAATGCACATTAAATAATTTGGAAATAGTTATGTGGATTTCCTATCTTTTATATCTGTTCTAGGAGCCAATACAAAATTTAAATTAATTAATTAATTTGAATAATTATTTATTAATATTATTATTATTATTTATCTTTTTTTTCTCTATATATACCTACATATAACAAGCGAAATTTGTTGGGAAAATCGTTGACTACTAAACCATGCAATATTCAATTTTCCACTGGAATGATTAATTGATTAAAATAACACATTTATAAATAATATTTAATATTTTCACTATATATATTGAATCGATTGATTACGCAACTGCACCAAATTTTTCGTACACATTTTACGACGTGTCGCCATATTTTATGTTTTCATATTTAAAATATACATCGGCAGCTGGCCATATGGCAATTAAAACACAATTTGACATAACCAGAAAATTATTGATATTCGCCAATTTTACATATCTGAGTATATTTTTAACGATTAACAATTTTTAATTTTATGGTGACAGAGTCGTAAAAAATTGATGTCATTTTAACCCCGTACTCCCCCTTCTTTTGTAATGATTGCCAACATTATGTTATTAGTACCGCAAAGTACCCAATTGCCAGAATACCAACTACCATTAATTTTCACAGAGTATAAAAAATCAGTAAAGACACTAAGTGTTTATTCCATTGATTATATTGAGTCATATTTAATTACCGTGACTACTCGAAATTCTTCGATTTTTTTTATTGCTGTTATGCTTTATCAAGTGAACTCTGCGCCATCTTTTAATCTAGTGGGCCAAGAAGGTCCGGCCCCTACTGATTATTCATTTACTTATTTTATAACGATTTATTCATTAAAGAAAGTTTCGAATAACAATGTAAACGTCTTTAGTTTCTTTCTCTCATTTATAACAAAAAACAAAGTTTCAATATTTTCAATTCAGTAATTGTTCTAACAATTAACATAACTAATATTCCAGATTTAGTTACACAAAATCGAAGTTGGCACCACCCGGAACAAATTAGAGTTTAAATTATAACACGAATTTCTACTTTTAATAGCATATACATAATATGTATATCAGGGAAGCAAAAAACAATTATTTATAGATTTCACCCTGTTGTAAAATTCGCTGTTTTTTCATGAAACACTGACCCTTACCTTTCTCCTACAAGATAGATTTTTTTTGTCAATTCGAACCTGTAATAATCGTTTCAACGGTACCATTATAAGTATATCTATACATATAGATATTGAAAGTGGTCGCTTACGTTATTATAGGAAACTAACTAAATAAGTAGGAGATCACGAGTCTATATAAAGTGTTACCAATATTAGTTGTTTTCTATAGAGTTTTTGTATTGTATATTAGCAATAGACTTCATTAATCCAATTAATTAGAGCGTCATTTATAAAGAAAAAAGAGCGAAAGAGATAGTGTGCACGCGTCGATTTCATTTTTTTCAAATTTTTCAATTAAAAAATAATGAGAAACTGTACTGCTTTAATTCCATTGCTTTTAAGCATTTTCTTAAATGTTAAGTGTTCTCCTATTTCACAGCCCGGCTATGAAAATGCCCAATATGCAGGACAACAAGCGATACCTTCAACTGTTCAATATAAACCACAACAAATCCATTTCAAACCAGGTGAGTGTTGAAATTCGAATTTTATTAAGTATCTACATAATATAAATTAGAAAACTGAAAACAACATATTCTACATGTCCAGTTCAAGCTAGTAGACCTGTCTACGAATCCAGACCTGAGGGACTTCAATACTACACTAGCCAACCTAAAATCCAAGCGGCTCAATCTATACAAACAGCAGCTCAACGCCCTGTTCAACAAGTATTTGTACAAACTAATCAAGTAAGTTGATTATTTAATCAATAATTTTCTTATTCGATTAATTATTAATTTTTCATCTAATCATTATTAAATTAATCTGTTATAAGCGCATATGGGTATGCCTATATTAAACAAACTCCGAACCAATTTGGTTCCACTAAATTAACTTTAAGTAGATACAATTCGTATAATTGGCAATTTAGCAGCAAACTGGAGGATTGTTTAAATTCTTTTTTGGGTTTAATTAGGCGAATAGCTTGACGCCCCAGTTCATATTATATGTTAGTATAAATGCGTGCGTGTGTGTTGACTGTGTTGCTATAAAATTAATGAAAATTCGTTTAAATTCTACCAATTAAAAGAAAAAAACTTTACAGCAGAGTGAATGTTTAGTAGGTGGTTCGCATTCGTATAGTATAAACATACCATATAAATGAAAACAGGAAAGTTGAAAGCAATTTTAATTAATTTATGTATTTATTTATTTGTGTATTGAATAGAATATAATGTGAAAAATTGTATTGAGGAAATTCTAGACACGATTTCACGTTCAATGCTAAATAATCGAAAACTGCAATTGATTTAATTTATCTTTTATACGGATGAAAATCGTAAAGTCTCTAAATTAACTCAATTTTTTTTTTTTTAATATTTATCGCAAAATTTGTATTAGATTTATATAAAATAACTATAAACAAGTGATATTACGAATGAAGCTTTTGCAAAGTTTAAAATTTGTGGCAAAAACTATTTAAATTTACATAAGTAATTGATTTGAACTTAGGGCAACTTTTAGCATTCTGTTAAACAGAAATTGAAAAGTAGTCAATTCTGTTCATTTGCAATTTTCTATGTTGATTCATACAAATTATATAAAATAACTAGTAAGCTACAGTTAAATGCACAAGGAGCTTATCTTACGTCATACTTAGCGAAAAACAGTATACCAACATTATAACTATGATTTTGAGAAATTTGTTTAAATTAAATCAATGCAAAATTTGATTTGTGCAAATTGGTATTTAAATGCAGCGCTAGCAGAATTAATATTTTTTCTTGGTTGTTCAGGATTTGTTTAATATTTAATAATATTAATCAATTTTACTTATATAATTTGGTAGAACTGCTTAATTGCTTTTTTTCCATTTTCTTAACAGATTTGATTTGATTTTTCAATTAGAAGTAATTATAGTAGTGTTTCAATTGAAAGTATAGTTGTCTCTGTTGTAGGCACATAAAAAGCAAGACAAAACTCACCAGTTTTGTCAGTTGAACACGTTAAACATATCGAATTAAAAGACTTAAAGTAAATATTTGTTTACCTTCGTCTATACTTATACGATATTAATAATTTTTGCGTAAATCTTCAACAATTGCATTTATTATTTGCAACAATTTATTTTATATTTTTATTTGAAAAATTCTAAATAAAATTGAAAAATTATGACATAACACTGATGACGTAAGATTCCATTCTATTGACTTCAATTGTAGTTAAGTGACCAGATATGTAATACAATCTTTTATTGAATTGAATCTGTTATTTCATTATATCAGTTTTTGTTTCTACAAATTAAGATTTAGAATTCTAAAAATGATAAGTACATTAAATATTCGTCGGGTATATTCTTCGAAAGTAGAGTTTTCTGTTTGTAAGTGTTTGCTAATTGGAATTTTAAATGTGTCGAAGAAAATTTCTTATTACTAATTTTCATTTGTAATTTCTTTGCTCGAGCTTCACTTTCGTTTTCTCTCTTTTTTTATTTATTTATATTTCCATAATAATTAATTATCATCACTAACCGTTCTTTTCATTGCTTTTTTTTTTCTAATTTCACACCAACAAAATACTACTTATATACATAAAATACAATCAACTTTTCTTAATATACAGTTTCCATAAATTTTCCGTTAAGGAAAACTTTTTCAATTAACTTTCACACTCCCCCTTTCCGTGCCTCCGCCTTCAATGTCCGCTTACTTTCTTTCAACTTGGGAAAATTAAATTTGAGGCTAGTTGAGAATAAATGCAAGTAGGTAGGTAGTAGTAGTAGTTGTTGTTGTTGTTATTGTATTGAAACGTCAATGTCTATCCAGCCATTTTCCAAACGATAAGGACAAACGACCAAAGAAGAACTGGTTGGTCTGGAGGTTAAAAGGGTCAACAAATTTCCACACACTTATTAAGGTGTACAATACAAAATCAAGTGCTCCAAAATTACCTGTCAATCCCTCTTTTATCGTTCGATAATAATAATAATAATAATAATGTAACTTGTAGAGTGTGGGTGGGTATGTGTGTTCGAGAGAGAGAGAGAGAGAGAGAGAGAGAGACAAAGAGAAAGTATGTGTACCATCAGCCATCAGGGTGAAGTGTAACAATTGTTTCTGTGGGGTGTTTTTTTTTTCATTTTTTCTTTTAGGGAAAAGAGTGGAAAAGAAAATAGTCGTGTTGGTTGAATTCATCCGTGTTTGCACACGAAGTGGGAAAAGTGACAGTTTACAGCACTGCAAATATTGACAGACTTGGTAAATTTTTATAAAAATAGTGAAAATGATAGAAAGAATATCTATTTGGCTGGAAATTCAGTTTACACACAGTTAAATATGTGGATGTGTATACTATAGGAAGTATATTTTGTAACAGAAAATCTTTTCCAACTTTCCCCTATTCAAAATTGCTATATTGCCAACATATGTATAATAGACATAATTAATTAATTAGTGTTGCATGTATGTATATTAATAATCTATCATCATAATCTAATATAATTAATAACGTTAAATACACGACATTTGTAGGCAATTCTAATTACTATGTAATCATTATTATAATAAATGTACTAGTAATTTCTGTTTGAATATATGAGAGTATATAGTAAAAATTCCAATGATGTAATAATAATAATATGCAGAGCGCATTACCGCTTTTACCTTTACTCTAATTTATTAAATGGAAAAATATTGGAGCTTATGCAATAATAAATGTTATTATCTATACACAGAGTACCCTGTTATATAAGTGGCAACACTATTCAAGAAACATTATTCTAAACTTATGACTTTTAAGTTCAGATGTAATGCACAAATAAATTTGATGTTTATTTAAATTCAAACGTCGAAATGTTTTTGTTACACAATCGCGGAATAAAAGATAAAATTACAAAGACGATTTTATCTTGATTTTGGACAATATCATGTTGATTCATTCACTGTTCCTATATAAAGAATATAGCGTTACCCATTTCTAAAACCACATTATGTATACCTATAGTGTGTCTCGAGATACATTAGTAGCTATAGTTCTTCTCTTCAAGCTCGAAAGAATCTATGTTAGTACATAGATATTTCAGTTATACAGATTTAGTTGCTATTAATAGAAATTGACAATAAATGACATTACCATTTCTAGAAAAACAAATACGTTTTATTTTGTGCTTTCAATTTTCATCTATCATTAAATAACAATAACGAAACCTAAACTCTCCAACAACATATGTCGCTTTCACTACACTATTGTGAATTTAATTGACCAATAAAACCCATTGCACTCTTGCTAGAAATGAGAAGAAAAATGGACATGATAATGGCCAGTTAGTTTTAACCATTTCATTTTTTAACGATTCTAGACATTAATTTTTATAAATGTATTTACAGACCATATACGGTTTGAATTGAATGGATTTCATTTCCATAATTACAAATAAAACGCCCTACAGTTGTTTCGTTTTTTTTTTTAATTTCAGGGTCCTAGGCAACTTGATCCATCACTATATGATCAAGTATTAAAAGCTCAACAGCAACAACCCGTTCGGTAAATTGATTAGAGTTAAATTAAATTAGGGTACCGACTTGATTCGTTTCGTTTTTGTTTAATTGAATTTAAAGAAAACCACAGCCTCAAGGAGGCTATCAAACTCAACAAATCCGTTATCCAGTGCCACCAACTCTGCCACAATACAGTGCTAAATATCAACAGCAACAACAGCAACGTCCCCAATCCCAATACCGTCAACCTGCTGACGACAATGATGCTGAGGATAAAGATGAAGGTGATTTTGATGTAAGATGAATAATTATTGTTATTTTTATTAGTTTGAATTCATCATATATACATATAATGATTCTATTTAGTTCAGAGATATAAACTGCAGAATGTCTTCATAAAATACACATTGTATACTTGGTAGTCATTTTGCAAAAAAAAAATTGCATAGTAACAAACTTAATAAAGAAGTAAATAAGGTTTACTCTATTTGGAACGCCCAAAATAGGGTTCACTTAGCCAAATTGGACATAATTTTTATTATTTTTATAGATTTCAAACGTAACATGGGCTACTGATACGATCATTTTCATTGTCCAATAAATTTTCGCAATTAAAAATTTAAATTTTGAAACATATGTGTAATTTTTGAGGTTAAAAAAATTTGCATTTTCAATGATCCCGTATCCAACCATAATTTCTACTTTAAAAAATCAAACTTTGCTTAATGTTATTATAATAATCAAGTGGGCTATAAAATAATGCCCTGTTTTGTTGCAAGAACATCTATTGTGAATGCGTTTTGAATTTCACTTCTATCGTTTCCCAGGATATTCTAAGAACCTTTAAAAATATGATATTTTTAGGTTTTTTCAGCGTATTTCAATAACGTAGAGGGTTGTTATCGAAAACGGAAGCAGCATCTTATAAAATTTTGTCTAATCTCGCTAATTTAACAATTTTTTAAATTAATTTAATCAAAATAGTTATCTACATATATGTAACTGAATAGAAAATAGCCACCCTGTATAGTAAAAGAGCAATAATAATAATAACGATAACGGTGAAACGTCGACATCACTGAAATAAACCACAAACACTAATAATAATAATAATAATAACCGTTAAAAACTCGATGAAAGAAAACAACCTGCCACAGAGTGAGTACTTCCTCTCCACTCCAGTCTTTCCCTGCACATTTTCCTTCCTTACTTCACAATTTTGCCAAATAATAATGTTCATACGAGTATACGTTATAAAACAGAAAACAATAATTGCTGGCAGTAGGTAGCTGCTATAGCTACAACATGCACTAGTATTTATTTTACTAAAATCTTGTTAACTCTATTTTGTTGTTCAGCTCTGTTAGAGATGCATTCTCTCTCTCCCTCTCTCTTTTTCTCCCTATCTTGCAATAGTAGTAATTATTATTATTATCAACTTTTCTCTACCCCCTTTTTTGCACCCTCCCGCAAATAAATGTCAATGGTTAATTGTTTAAAGTTGGAGACAGAGAATAATTATTATTATCCCAATTTCCGTTCTCTGTCTCTCTTTCTCTCTTAGTCTCCGACTCTCACACTCACTCTACCTCCTCACAATGATGAATGAAGTGTAACAATTGTAAAGTGGTTAATTATATTATATTTCATGAAAGGGTTGTTGGAATGTAATTTCGATCTGTAATAATAATAATTATAGAGGATCACGCGCTTTTTGAGAAGCAAACGCGAAATGTGACCTTTTGACCTATGAACTATACCTATGAATTAAATAGAGAGTCGATCATTTCATCAAACGAGCGATCCGAAAAAATCAATTAATAATCTGTTTTATTTTTTTCATTCTTTAATCAGGATTAAAAAATATTTCAATTAATTTCTTAAAACGGCTTTTAAAATACTTCAAATATTTTCCAACTTTTATCATTTTATATGCAAACAACAATAAACTCCTGGATATTTAATTTCTCCGACAGTTTTAAATTAAACTCCATTAATCCTCCTATAGTTTTATTCTTTTTCTTTTTTTTTGTTTTATTTGTACTATTCATTTTTCTTTCAATTTTTTTTTGTAGTATTTCGTTTCCTTTTTCCTCCTCTTTTTCTATTTCTCGTTGAATCTTTTAATAGTCTCAACGAGCGCTTTGCTTGCTTTAACTTCCTTCTATTTCGTTTTTTTTTGTTTCTTTGTTTTTCTGATTCTATTTCTTTCCCCGTGCTGCTGCTGCTGCTTAGGAATATTTAATTGAAAATTTTGTAAATTACTTTGACGAAAGAGATTTCGGATTATTTTTTGTAAATACCATTAATAATTCTAGATGATTAAGAAGTCGGAAGTTTTAATTTAAATAAATAGAGATGCGTATAGGGTGATGCGCGAAACGCTAATAAAAGTTTGGAAAATGTGAAGAATTGTAGGCTTTTCCTCATCTCTTGTATTCATTGCCAAATGGTGCTCTTGCTCAGGGCCTTAATGTGTCGCGGCTTTAATTTCATTATCTCCAATTAACTTATCGAAAATCTAATTGAAAATAAAAAATAAGAACTTTTTTTTTAATCAACCCGAAGATCATAAAAAGAAGGAAGCAAATGTTAAAATTTCATGTACATGCACACCTATCCATACACGTAGGTATATGTTTCTGTGTAAACCTTTTGTCAACATAAACCGCCTACAGCAATAATCTTCACTTCCCATTTTACGAGTGAAACTATCAAGATTTATGGTGCGCCAAAAGGGTTTTATTTTTCGGTTTGTTTCACCACAACCACCATCACCACTATATTATGATTGGGGAATAGAAAGATGGAGGATGGAGGTGGGAAAAACTTTTTATGTTATATGGATATGACTCAATAAAAATACAAACTGAAAGAGATTTACTGATTATGAAAAAAAGAGAAGGAATCAGATTGAAAACGAATAAGATATTTTTTAACTAGTATGGAATAGGCAATTTTCGATTGAGACTAGAAACTTGTAGATTGTAGATCGGGTCTGAATAAATTCTACTAGATACAGTTTACTTCATACATTATTTTCTCTAACTCCACAATATGTATATTAACTATGGAGAACTATAAGAAGGAGTGGAAACGAGAAAAAAATAGGAGCTGCCATCAACGGGCACTGCAATTAGGAGAAATAGCATTTTTAACATTGCTTTTATGAGGAAATAAAATTACCTTATATTTAAGGAAAATCGTGGGATTTAGTGCAGTAGATTTAAAACTATGATAGCATTAATGACTATTTCATATAATACAGAAATTTTTATTTAAAAAATAGGCATAATTTTGTTTCTTTCCCCATTTTATTAAGTTCACGATTAGTGGAGTGCTGCTATAGAATTACTTCATATAATAGATATACTAGAGCCTAAAATTATAGCATAAAATAACATACTTATATAAACATCGGTTTATATAAATTAAATTGTTATGATTGTTGTTATTTAATACTTATATTTAGATATAAATCAAACGGAATGATCGAGGCGAAGGAGTGATAATTATATATATTTTCATATCATTCTTAATCTACTAAAATTTAAAATAGTATATTTGAATATAAGTGTGAAAACCCGCTAGTTTTTCACAAATCGGGTTTTCACACGTGTATTCAACGCTATTTTTTCTAATGAGGTAATTTTAATCAACAAATAATTAATTTTAAATAGACAAAAATTATGTCTGCCATTTAATCCAGAAATTGTTTTGTTTCTGCTGAAACTAGGTTTTGTTGTATTAAGTGAATTTAGAAAATGAATTTTAATATAAACCAACAATTAAAACTACGAAATTACGGTATTATAAGTCATTAAATTGCGTGCGAAAAACTTCTACTTTTCGGCACTCAAATTGGCTAAAACGGGTGCCGAAAAGTGCACTTTTCTGCAGAAAAAAAAATATTCTGTCAGTAGCATAAATAAGCTTGCGGCCGTTCAGAATTTCATATATATTCACATTTTGCATAATGATATAGATAATGATACAGATAACATTTACCGTTATAAGTAAATGTGTTAAAATCTATTCATTGATGGTGGCATAAACTCTTAGGTATAAACTGATATTTTAAAAGTTTATAACTTGTAAATGTAAATGAAATTTCTTTGGATTGGCCACGTGAAATCTAAATGTTGACGTTGTTCCCATTTATTCCACGGGGCTATCTCAAAATAATCAAGTCAGCATCTTGAATATACGAATTTCCTAGTAGTTCTAATGTCAGGATATGTATATTCTAATTCAGAATTAGACATGGCACAATAGAGTTTATTTCGATTGTGCAATTTGAGTAATGATTATTTCACCGATCGAATGCGCCAATTATATACTACCTTAATCGGTTAAGAAATGTTCAGTAACTCTTTGTCCTAACTGTCATTTAACTTATTTAAAAAAAAAACAATGCCGAGAAGTTTTCGTACTAGACTATTAGACTATAGATAGTTGCTTAATGCATTTTTACGAAGAATTTAATAAGAAATTCTCACAATTCCTAAACGAACATTATAGTACGTATAATGATTACGCTTTTATGGGTTTATCCGCCTCCAATTTTAAAGGAAATAAATAAAAATATTAACATAAATGGCAAATACAGATATTTAATAGTTACGTAAAATGTGAAAGTAAGTGATCTATTTTTACGTATATATGTATATACGTATTGGCTCTTTAATTTAATCATGATAATAATTGTAACACCGCATTTCTACTTAATAATAATAATTAATACAAATCGTTTCCTTTCACGAAATCAAATTAAATGAATTGAAAATTATTATTATTTAATTCGAAGTTGGACTGTCTGTATAAATTCCTGATTTTGACGAGAATCAAAAATGTATATTTGTTAGGGAGAATTTTATGTTTTTTTTTTTATAATAGAGAATTTATTCATTTTATTCGATATCGACAAAAATTGCATACAATTTTTTAATTTAATTACATAAAATATAATTAAATGCATATGCGTTTTGTTTAATTTAATTAATTAAATGTTAACATATTCTTTCTTATCAGGACAATCCATCGTATCAATTTGGTTTTGATGTAAAAGATGATCATTACACCAATTATCAAACACGTAAAGAGGAAAGAGATGGTAAGAAAATTACTGGTAGTTATTCAGTGGTTGATGCTGATGGTTATATTAGGACCGTTAAATATACAGCTGATCCTAAAGAAGGTTTTAAAGCTGAGGTAAGACGATGACGATCGTTTCTCTAACGTCGAAATGGGATTTAAAATTCTCATATTATTATAAAAATATATCTTCTCTTTATATTCTCTTCCCAACCATTAACTTAATCAGTGAGTAAAGAAGTTATATCTAATAAGGAATGAAACTGGAAAAGAGAGGTCATATTTCTAAGATTTTCACGTTAAACTTGATATGTTTTTCAGTTTTAAATTTTTATACGGTATCTAAAATTTTTAAAAGATCATAAAAGTTTAGAAAAGTTCTGTTGCGCGATAAATTTAAAAATATTTTTATGCTTATTTGTCTTTTTCTAGTATATACGTATAAGGTATAAAGAGAGTGAAATGGGGAGATTTTGTTGATGCGTCATAAAAATATAAAACTTTACATAAAATATTCTTTGATTAAATCGGACTGTAAAAATATACGTATTCATATATGTAGGAGTGGAATGAGTCCGTCAAGACGTCCCACATACTGGAAACTGGAATCAACAAAACAATAACCGATATTCCAACCTTTTACGTTACTCCATCAAATTCATCGAAACTGATATTGAATTAACTGTTGTTTCGTTTTGCTCATGTTCATTATTTCCCTAAAAACCTGCCGAACTTTACAGAAACATCTATCTAATCATTCTTCATTCCTCCTCTACCCACTAGCAGCAAGCTATATCCAACTAGAGAAAAAACCGAATATCTATTACCCTTTTCCTACACCAAAGAGGAAGTTGAAAATACCGATGAAATATCATATATGCTCTGTATTATATTTTACTAGAAAGTTGCTCTATGTGTATGTACATGTATGGTAGAGTTATCATGCAAGCTTCTGGGCTATATGTAACGTATATGCCTGCTTGTGAAAGTACGTATACGTACTTGTACGTATACCTACGTTTTCAGAACGTTAAGAGAATATTCACCACAACAGCAACAACAACAAAAGCCATTGTGGTTTTGTAAAATGTTTCTTGTTGTAACCTTTTCCATTTTGTTGTTATGCAAAAACCGTGTTTCTACTTCGGTTGAGCTTCATTCAATTTTGCGTTGCCCCCGCTTTGCTGCTTGTATGTACATATATATCAGACTGTGTGTTTATATGTGTTTGTGTTGGTTGGATGTTTTATTGTAAATTGTTACATATGGTTTACAATTTGCCTTAATTTGACACTATGGAATAATAAAAGAATTTTAAAACTATTTTGAAAGTCAAATATAGCAGCCATAAACTACGAGAAAAACTTGGAAAACCAACACCAACACTAGAATGTATATTGCAATAGAAAAATGACGAACATTGTTCACGCTTTTGTGACTATAGTAAATAATATAGTAAAGATAGTATATAATATAACAGTGAATAAATATAGTTGTAACTATAATACAGGAAAAGAACTCTCTCTCCAAGAAGTTTGATGCGTCCACTCTATTCACAAAACAACTATATAGCTTTTAGTAGTCCATGTCAGACTAGGTATCTATACATACATAGACTTCTACATCCAGGTGCCCTTCTGTACACTCTATAACCGACAAATACGATAGCAGCATCTGTTTTCGATACACACATTCATTTTAGAATCCATTCATCATCATCCAATACATACATAGACAGTATCTATCTACCACATACAAATACATTGAATACAATATACAAACCATGTAAATTATAATGTCTAATTAATTTGATGAATGTGTAACGATTTTGGGCCCGAGGTCAAAACAACAACTCCTGATATATATCCTCTATATATATATATATATATGTATGTACATCATCGGCAACAACAACTACAGCAACAATCAAGATGCACAGCCTACTATATGTATGCCCTATGCGTTGGTCTATGTATACTAGGCAATTTCAGACTGGTAGGGTAGATATCAGATCAAGGGCCTTTATGTATAATACTTGAATTGTTCAAACAGCCGCCACTAATTTAATAAAGGGTCATTAATGTTTAAAGTAATATAGGCCAATATGTAGGACATATTCGTGTACATGGATGTCTAATAATAGATATTGATAATGTACTAATTAATAAGCAAGTAATTGTGATGGTACGAATGATATAAAAAGAATATATATTCTATTCCAGACTAGCTATAGTCTTTTTCTAACACTGTTATAAATACTATCTACATTGTCATTATTAAAAACACAAATTTGTCATACAAAAGTCATGCTGATACCAGCAACTTCCATGTATTTTAGGCAGATACAGTTGAATACACAAGGATGTGATCTTACGTCATACTGAGTGAAAAACAGTATACCAACAAATAATATATGATTGAGAAAAATTTGTTTAAATTAAATCAATGTTAAATTTGATGTGTTCAAATTGGTATTGAAATGTGGCGCTAGCGGAGTAAATATTTTTTCTTGGTCGTTAAAGATTTCTTTAATATTTAATAATATGAATTAATTTTACTTGCATAATTTCGTAGAACTGTTAAATTTCACTATTTTTCTTATTTTCTTGACAGATTGTATTTGATTTTTTAATTATAAGTAATTACAGTAGCGTTTCAATCGAAAGTATAGTTGTCTCTGTTCTACATACACTTCAAGCGAAACAAAAACTCATCAGTCTTGTCGGTTGAATACGTTAAACATATCGACTTAAAAGAATTAATGTATATATTTGTTTATTTTCGTCTATACTTACGCTATTAATCATTTTTGAATAAATATTCAACAATTGTATTTATTATTTAAAACAATTACCGTAATTGAAAATGTTTGAATGAAATCGATTAAAATATCAATACAATTCCAAAAATAATGTTGACAACATTTTCTCAAAAATTATAACTTAATAACTGTGACGTAAGATCACATCTTATTGCTTTCAATTGTATGTCAGATCATCGAGCACAGTTTGTAATAAATGAACTTCCGAAAATTTAAGGTTCTCTTCTGAATAGTATTTATACTTTTATATAATAAATATTGAAATAAAAATCTACAATCTATTGATTTGATCTATTTGTAGGTATCTAGAGAACCTACAAATATTGTAGTAAAAATACCTAAACCAGAGCCACAATATCAAAGCCTACCTAAATATCAACAACAGCATCAACAACAACAGCAACAACAAGCACAACCTCAGGCAGGTAGACATCCCCCTCAATATATACAGGTATGAAATTATAATCTATGTAAAATACTGTTATAAATTAATAAATCATTTTTGACTAGGTGTTACCACATCGACTACAACAACAGCAACAGCAACAACGTGGGGAGGACAACGAATCAAATACAGTTTATAGATATCAATAGTGAGTTCTATTATTATTATTAATTAATTAATTAATTGTATTATTATTATTATTATTATTATTGTATTATGTGTAGCAAACTGGAATTAGCAACATATTGATACATGTAATGTAATTTTATTATTATATAATTCTTTGTAAATTTATTATTATTTCATCTATTATATTGTAAATTTGTTTAATAAATTAAACATATGTCTTAAAATTAGTCTACATCTGTTTGTTCGTTAGTTATACCTACCGCCGCGTAGAGAAAGTACACGAAAATAAGAATCTGAAATTTGTTATATCTAGTAGCTTTCACCACGCACTATTTTTATTGGTATTTATTGCCCCTTTGCTATCATTTTAATTAATTTTTAACTTAACAATGAGCGAACAAGTTGTGTAATAATAACTTTGCCTTTTACCTTTCAATGTTAATTTTGCTTAGATCGCAACAAGAGTTTTGATTTTCTTAAAACAATAATAAGTAATTAAATGAACAATAAACATACTGGGTTAATAATAAATTGATTAAAATCTGAAATCAGTGAGCCTTTACATTTTAATCATTAAAACTGAACTAACGAAAAAAAGTCAAGTTTCTCTTGCTTCAACAGTTGAACACTCCAGTCAAACAATTATATTTCCACATTATTTTTTCTCCGCTCTCGTTATTATTTCAAGTACTATAATAATCTTTGTAATGACTTCATTTTTTGTATTTCTGTATTTCAATTCCCTTTTTTCCACTTTAAAAACAGCAACATAGAAATGATGAAGCCCTCTATATACTCTAACAAATATTAACCAACCAACTATAATAAAGGAAAATGAAAAATTCCATTGTGAAATTTTAGAATGTATATAGCTGTTGTAGAACAGTGATATTTAACAGAATTATATACATCTAAAAGTATGTACATACATATACATGCACACGTGGATAATTTACCGACAAAACTCTAGAGAAATTAATTCGTTGTAAAATAAATAAAAATACTACTGGTAGACTACTAGAGTACAACTTGATAATAGCAACAATAAACTACATTCTGAAATAAGAAAAATCCTGTTAAATCTTTTACATTTTGAATTTCAACATCAAAGCATTTGAAACGATTGTAAGCACCACACGAAATCTTATAAAGGTTGAGGAAAATCACTCTGATTTTTAAGAGGATATAAGCTGAGCAGCTTACACAAAACTCAAACAGCAACAACAGTATGTACTGCAATAGCAACATACTATGTTTAACCGAGATTTGTTTTGTTAGTACAACATTTACATTTTAAAGCTTTAATTTGATAAAATGGTGGAACTTCAAATGTTGCTTTTATTAAAAGCACGTTAAATGGCTAACAAAATTTAGCAATAGAATCGAATTATAGTCGATATAGTATAAAATGTTAATTTAACAATATTAAATATTTGAAAGTGGCGCCACCTAATAACAGCTAGGAATAGTAGATTACAACGCGAGCGGAGAAACTTGTCATTACAGTCGAGCGATTACTCTAGTATTCTTAATAGGACTGGCTAGTGGAAATATTCATTATATTATTTTATTTATAAAAAAATTACACAGGAGCAAGCATGTATTTTTTTTTTTGGTTTGTTACAATTTATTTATATATATTTTTATTAATTAATTCTAACGAAACAAAATAAATTATCGAGCTAAGAAATTGTTTTGTTTGGTTACTTTTGTCAGTAAGTTAAGTTAGGTTAACACCTATTTTTTAAAATATTTTATTTTCTAAATAATGTTTTTTATCATTTAAAAATTATAAGTACTTAGGTATTAGTGCCTTTTTTTAAAATTAAATTTTTCTTGTACTAATAATTTGTTATTTTATTATTATTGAAAACAGTAAACATGCCAGTTCCTAGATAACCTTTGAAGAAATAAATACAGCCGCCATTAGCGCCCCGCCTTAGCGGGGAAGTATATTACTTGCCTCTTCTTCTTCTTAAGTAAAGAATAGCCTACTTCCAAACTTTTTAAATGTCAATAAATGCATTACATATACGATTTGGAATAAACATTATTACATTACTCAAGATTGCCTATATTTTACCTTGTCTATTAATTGTCTTTCTACCGAAATAACTCGTAAACCATGTGTTCCATTATAGTAGAAGCAGAAATGCAAGAATACTTTACTACCTATTAGAAAAAAGATCATAAAAGCGCCACTTACTTGCTTATATTCAGTATCCACCTACATATAGGTATTTAAAGCGTCGAAACAGAAAAGGAAAAAAGAACAAGTAAAGAGAAAATTGTCGAGGGAGAAAATGTTACTTAAAACTGTACGAGGGATGAATCTCTCTTCTACTATACTAAATCTGTTTTATTCTAATATGTATGTAAGCTGCTTCGCACTTTTATAGGCAGAGGTTAACTAACTGCCTAACAAATAACTACGACGTGATAGTACTATTAACATTCCCGGGTTTAAAGAGTAATTTTCTCTAGTTCTCAATGGAATATCTAAACAGAGTCTTTTCTAACTCTCTATAGTTGAGTCGGTGTTGCACCATCGCGTTTACCGGGAGGTAAAAGTAAGTATCTATAAAAAAGGGAGAGAATCTCAGCGATTTTTCGTTTATTTTTGTATAAAAGTAAATTCACAACGGAAAATTCAATTGATATGCATAGAAAGTAGTTGGAAAAAAATCAACAGTAAATTAGGTTTTAATAAAACAGATCGATACAATGTAACTATATAGATACGATATATATAACTATATATCTATATATCTTAGAAGAAAATGGCAGAGTTCAACTGTTATGACGGAAAAAAACGTACACAGCAGAGCGAACATTTGGAAATATCCAAACATCAGTTACAGTGAACCACCATGTTTTTTCACCTTGTATTCTCTTGCAATGTAATTGTCATTCATTCAGTTCCCTGATACTTAGCAATTGGGAATGGTAAATATCACCTACCGTACAGTCCCGGGGCGGGATAGATTAGTGAGTACAAATTAACTCTGACAAACTCGCTACTCATTGTGTATTGAAATCAAAAACGATTTATGTAAATTATATACTATAAAAGGAATGTGGGATATGATAAATAATTCCACGGCAAACAGCACATAATAAAAAAAGCCAATCCAAAAATAAAATAATGAATGGAGTTTTCCTAAGAAAAGATCTCTCGAGGTCTAACTTGGACGTCAAGCGGGAAATTTTAATATTATGAAATATATGAGCATTTTGAAATCAACTTTTAAAAGCAGTTTTGTTGTTAAATCCACCGTTACGTTTGGTCCATTAAATTTTCAAGTGTTGGGCATTTATTATTAAACTCAAAATGAAATATGTAGGTGCAAAATCATATAACATACTGTACATATACATACATACAGGATGGTTCAGGTTTAAGTGGCAGGCTAATGATATTTTCGGTAATGATATGCTTGTGTTTAATGTTTAAATTACTGGAAGAAATAGAGTTGTAAAATACTGTTAACAAGAAATTGGGCATTTACATTATTAGTAACTCGAAATTCTTACCAGTGGGCCCCTTAGTCATTTTTCTATACCGTGAATTCTCGTTGTTAATGTTTACCTCGATATAACGGTCGCCTCAGTACAAATGTCATATAGACTGGTGTGACCGATATAGAGAGGTTGTATCATAATAGAAATAGCCACTATATTTCAACAGAAGCGACCACGTCACGCATGTAAAAATATTCTAGTAGAATACTATATAGATATATATATATATATATATGCTAGCAAACGCATTCTCTCAAAATTTTATAGGTGAAAATCACCCTGTATCCGCATATATTCCTTACTCCATTCATATTATAGTATTTATTTAAAATAATGTTTTCATAGTTTTTAAATGCTAAATTAATTAATTTTATAGATGGAATAAACGATATTTATCGAAACAAACTTTTAAATGGGAATTTCATTATTTTTAGACATACTGCTGATTTTCTAAAAAAAAAATAAAATAAAAAATAAATGCAAATAACGAGGCTCGGAATTTTTAATGCTAAAAATGCGTGAATGCTGCTACCCAAAAACTAAATGCAATTTATTCAGTATATCATCATATTGAGTGACTTTTGATGTTTTTTTATTATTTTAAATCAATCACACTTGATCCGTTTAAAGCTCGCAACTTAAAGCTTCATGACGTACGTTATATATTTTTTACATTCGCTCATGTCCAATTGGATACTAATACTATTCAAAATTAAAAATCTGCTTTCTCTGTTTGTCATATTAATTTATAATAATGACATTATACGAGTTAAGTCCTCGTGTCTGTAATTTTAAACTAAATAGACCAAACATATACTAAAGTTAATCATGCCATTTTAAAATATCGACAAAACTGGCAATCGAAAAAAATCCTGGCATCGGAATGAGAGCTAAAAAATGACGGGGAGCCAGGGTAAAAGGGAATTTATTGCTATATTCCCCAGTTTAACATTGCTGAAATATAACCCCCTGGTTGTGGTGGGGGCTGAACGGGGTGTGGAGGTGGATTTGATAGCTCTGATTGCCGTTTATAAATGGGTCTCTTTTTTATTTCGAATTGTTTTATTATTTGAGTGGATTAAATAATGGATATGCTAAAAAGTCGGAGGAAATTTTTTGGGTAATAAAATGGAGATTAATTTTTCCTTTTTTTTCTCTTTTGGTTTAAGTATCTGGAAGATTATTGAAATAATAATAAAAATATAGGTGTTTTTATTAGTCTACTAAGCGTTCAGTTCAATTTATCTCTAGGATTAAATGGCATCAAATCCTCACCTGTCTCTATAATATATCCAATTAAGAATCAGCAACCAGGACTAATTATCTTAAAGATAATTACCTGCTCACTAGAGAATAACTAACTCAATTCGTGTCACCTCGTTGATACGCAACTTTAATTACAATGTATAAGATGTAATTAAGAGGATATTCGGTAATTAATTAGTAGAGTGATATAGCATATCCGTTTTAATGTATCTGCATAATACATAAAAGCAAGAGAGGAATTGATAATAGGAAGAGATAAGCGCATTTGACACGTGATGTAAAAACATTGATAAAAACAAATTAGTTAGTCTAGACTAAAATGAAAATTATCCGTGCAAAAAAATATAAACTTCAAGCAACTACCACCAGCACTCTTTCCATTCACCTTCACGTTAAAATGAAAAATTTTCTTTCGAAATTTTTTTTGTGGTCGTTAAAGGAAATCCCCAAAATGGTTTTTTCATGGAATCGTAAAAACGGAAAATTTATTACCAATAGCTAAACACAAAACCGAAAAACTCCTTAATCGATTTATGCTGATTCCATTTCTTGTGGTTTCTCACAGCGGGCGGCTTCCCGGGGTCGTTGCTTAGTTGATTTCTGCAGAACTGAGGCTTTTTTCTTCTTCTTTTATTATTATTGTTTTTAGTATGGTTATGCCGTAAAATGTTCAATTTTATTGGCCTTGTCTTCTGTCTTTTTGAAGGTATAAAATATACCTATCTCCTTGTTTTCGCTTCGGGTGAAAAAAAAAAAAGGATTTTCGATTATATAGTATTAATAGGCGTAGATTAAGTAAAGGCAAAATAATGAAACTCTATGTAAAATTGATTTTTATAAATGCTAAAAGAAAAAAATTTGTTTCAATTCTAAAGGAATTAATCACTGTTAAGAACTAATCTAAATTCTTAATTACCAAAACAAACAGCTAAAGAGTATAGTGCCCAACACCGTCGTTTCGTGTTCGGGTATCATTTCAGCAGCTTAAAGCACACAAATCTTGAACACAAATTACAAAGTCTCAAATGCAAAGTCTAAGTAAGTAAAACGATCATCGCCATGCAGACCTACCGCTGCTGCTGCTGCTCAAAATGGATAGTTAAAGGAGCAGAAACTGATGACGATGGCAGCAAATATGAAGACTGCAGCTTCGCTCTACAGCAGCTAACCCGGTATTGTACTAACCATTAATTTCTCTAGTTACACTGGAAATTATCGTTTCCGGTTTGTTTCTATTATTAAAGGTAAAGATAATTTCCGGTTTATGCGAATTTGTTTTGGAATGACATTTATTGAATTTTTCAGTGTTGAAAACCAAATTGGACGGCATTTACATAAATAGTAGACCAATCGAACCAAATCATTGTTCAAATGAACTTTAATCTCATCTGTCTCTCCTTAATTAACTACTCTGTACTAGCTGATGACCAATGAAACTGAATGTATCCACATATATTTTAACCATTCATTTCATTGGTATCGATTTTGCCATTGTGTTCGTTTCTCGACTGGCCTTTACCGGTCGAATGCTATTTGAGAAAAAGAATCGATGATTATTTGCCATGTATTTACTGGATAGTTAGCTTTGTTGTCAGCAAGTAGATGTTAGCAAATGGTTATGTTGTACCATCATGCTGATTCCGGATCGCATCACAAATGTAACAGACATATGCTTCACTTCACAATGACATTTTCCCAGCTTTTTTCTTAACTACAACACTCATAATCTTGTCAAAACTTCGAAGAAACTAGAATCTCCCGAAAATGAAACAACAGTCAAATGCACATGAAAATTGTACTGTAAATATTAACAGGTTTGCAAGAAACTATGAAAGCATAGAAAATCGTTTCAAACAGCTGCCGCACTAGCCACAAAATAGATAAAATATAAAGTTAGAAATAAGGTCTCCTAAGTCTGCTGAACGGGTATCCTAAATAGTGGCACATGTTGCAATGGCAGCAGCAATTGGGCTGATATTTAGGATAGAAAAAGGTCGTTTTGGGCCGACAGTGTTTATGAGTTCGCTTCGAACCACCAAGAAAATATAGACCGTTCCACTTTAAGCGTTAAGTGGAAACAACTACACACGTTAGATGGAAACGTGTTGAGTGTTTTGATTAAGCGGGCACGGAAAACAATTCGTTTACGAATTTTATAGCTGGCGTATAAAGACGAAGGTACAATATATGACTGAAATTGTGGAAATATACAATAAACTTAAATTACTAACAGAACAATACCTATACATATGTAAATCAGAATTAAATTTGAACTTGAAAATCTCTCTTCACACTGGCGACTCCGTAACTAGCAGCACAGAATTAATTGAAACATTTTACATACAAAATGGACATGTACATAAAGAAAAAAATTATCTACCACCACCACCACCATCACCCAGTGTTCTCGTAAAAAAAAACAAGAGCTAATAACCACTACCCCTCTAATTACAAAACAAAAGTGATCCCGTGTTCGTGATACCAACCGTTTACCTTAAATTAAATTTTCCCCTGTTGGAAATGAGTCCGGTCAATTAAAAAACGTTAGAGTGCACGCTCTCGTAATTTTATCTCTTTTTTACCCTCTTTTTAATGGTCGCATTAGAGTTACATACATACACCTATGTACAAAAGTAGATTTCATTTACGATGATGGGGAGGTGAAATATACGTAAAACATTCTGTGGAATGCAGCAATTACGGACACCGTCATGTAGATTTTTTCCCGGTTATGGGATTTTTGATTAGGGACTGTTGAAAATGTTCGTCTTTGTATAATTAAAAATGTAGTATGGCGGACGATGCAATTATATTAAGCACTAAGTGGAGAATAGATTGATGCAGATAAAATTAATGAAATGCTTCTTTTTTTTTTTAGTTGTCATGCAATCTGGTGGGTTCTAGCTCAGTTATCAATAGTTCTGCATCACACACTTTTTCTCTCCAAGTGAATGTTCGCATATTGCTGTTTAGAACTTATCGTCAAATATTTGCCTAAATGAACGAACGCAGTGATCTGCTAGAAAAAAAAGCTATCATCAATAATATTTTACATTTTCTATTTTTACCAAACATTACATTTATCTCGTTCGTTCGTCGTCCAGTCCAGATCCTAACCAAGCAAAAAAAAAAAAATAATAATAATAATAAGAAAAAAAGTTAGCCTCATTTTTCACCACCATCCAAACTGTCCGTACCATTTAACCGATCAGGCAACAAATTTTCTTCCTCGTCGTCCTCGACGTATCTTGTTGGAGGAATCTCTTTGAGGCGAACGGGCGGTCGAGCAACTCATATCGTCGTGCTTGCCTATTCTAGCATTACACATATACAATTTTGTTAGGGTGTTAGAAAAGAGAAAGGGAAAAGGATGAGTACAGACTCACGCTCGCCCGATAATAACTGGGTAGACATGAATTCAGTATGATGTCAAACGGACCTTGAAAAGGTCAGTTTTGTCCCCTCATAAATTATATATTTACTGTACTATCCTTGAGGTTTATCTTTGTGTCTATTTCCGTTTTGAAAGTCAAGGAATTGGAGAAGGGAAAGGTGTCATGTATATCTTGAAAAATCCTAAAAGTAGTTTGCAAGAGTAATAAGTTGTTACGGGTCCTGAGTAATCGACAAATGATTTGTTATTCCTGCTGTTTTATTCATGATGTAAATTTTTATGTATGTATAGTATCTTTCTAAGCTTTTCTAAACTTTTATACTTAGTTACTTAAAAATCGACGCTCCAAACTTAGAGCATTAATAGTTAAACAAAACTAAGCAAAAATCATCCTCCATCTCGAACTATACTGTATAACAGATCAGTAAAGTGCGCTTTAATGAAATAGTTTTCCAGAAACTAAGAAAGATTAAACGTATAGTATAAGTTTTATCATCAACATAATGGTGCTTTTGTGAAAGCATCTCTTCCCTTTTTTTTCTCTTCGTAAATTTTTCGTAAAATTATTTAATAAATTTTCATAATCTTCCATTAGTAGAACTATTTTAAAGTTTTTTTTTTTTTCATCTACGCTCCGGCATTAGGTTTGGATTTACTAAAGTTTATCATTTTTAACTGCAGCTTATATCCGAAGATTAAACTTTCCCATGCTTTTTTTTATAAAATTAATAACGATTTTCGTTGTTTGTTGTTTATCCTCGATCCATTATTTTGTTCTTGATAAAAGCTTTATCATTTTTATCTATTCTTCTTGTGACTCATGTAATCTCAATAATCAGATTTTCCTCCCTTACGCGCCCTCACCTTACTACAGCACTTCATTTTATTTTCCATTCTCTTCCATCTTTCGCTCTATCACTTTCTCTATTGCCATGTACGATGAAACTGATTATCTTAAGGCGGAATTATAAAGTTCGCAAGAAACATTTACGGTACATTTACTTTGAATTTTGTGGAATAGCATTGCAAGGCCTCCTCTGCCGCCACCACCACCTCCACATCTATATCCAATGAAGAGAGGGAAATTGCAAAAGTTCTAGACTGTAATGATGTGTAAAAATGAGTAAGGTTTTCTTGTGTTTGCTGCCGCTTCTTTACCAGATCTTTCTCCGTTTCCATCTTTTTTGTATTTTTAGAAAATGAATTAATAGAAAACTTGCTAATAAGAAGGGAAGTGTTTATTAAATAATAATTCAAGTGCCACGAGCGCATTGTGTTGTCATCTCTGCTGAACAATATGAATATTTTCAGAACACCTCTTTAACAGCTCAATTAATTTCCCTTTTATTATATTTGTGAATATTCTTTTGTTTTTACTGTTCGGGCAGGTTTTAATCTTTTTCCGTGAATACTTATATCAAAAGAAAGAAGACAGAGAAAGTTGGAATTTTCAAATGCAAAAACTTATTAAATTGTGCTAATTATAATTTATTGTTTCCAAAATGGTGTCACACAAGATACCAAGGTAGGTAGATTCACTAAGTAGTTTTTCCATTGATATTAACACATGATTGAGCTAAACATTAATGTTCGATTTAGGGAAACGTTAAAATTGCATTCCAGTATTTCAGTGAAACAACTTGGTTTGGTTTTACTTCTATTTCCCCTGGGTTGATTCCAGCCAGTTGCAACTTACATCTATCGAGTCAACTATATTATCTCCAACTGCTACATTTGGCAACATTGTAACTGTATTAATATCGTAAATTGCATAGTGCACTATAATTTTAGTGTACAATCAAATTCTTCTTCATTTTTATGATATTCGCTCTAAAACTGTTTTTTATTGACAACAAAACAGCCATTAAAATAATTAACATTGCTTTATTATTTAGTGTTAGTGAACCATGTCATGATTCCATCATCGTAACAACAACCAATAAATTCGTTGGCAACGCTGAATTCGACATAAATAAACTGAAAATTAACGATTATTATCTCTAATATTATTAAATTTTCTCCGTGTTTGAGCATTTTCAAATGTTTATAGTATTAACTAAATTACCATTTTCGGATTTATTTTAATTAACATTAAACTTTATTTTATTTCATTTCACTAATTCTAATTGGAGGCGAAAAAAAACGAACAAAAGTAAAAAACTGTTTAGCTTATAGATAGATAATAGAGATACTGCTGTGACTGCTGGTTACTATTATTATTACAATATTTTGTATGAAGTGCTTTCAAAAGACACTATTTATTTATTTGACGACCTACACGTAAACACACACTCATAAAATCGACTCGTTAATTAATAAAACACATTAATAAAATTGAAAACATGTTCGTTCATTTAGAATCTGCGATCGTCATTCATTACATAGAATTCTAGAGCTGGGTTCCAGGATTTCATCTATTCAGTGTCGATATAACGAGGGATATACAATATATCTATATTAAATTATATTCAATTATTGACTATTGTTGACTAAAAGTTGAAGTTGATTAAACTTCATTGTTTAATAAATAATTATGTTTTTCCAGCATGGTTTGGTTTGGTTCACTGTTTAATTCATATGATTGATATTTAGGTAAATTTTAAAGCCTATACAAAGAGAATTGAATATCTCATATCATCATCTTCCACACGTCATTTATAATGAAATTTTCTTAATTATAACCATAATCCATTATACCATATTGCCTCTCAGCCACAACACATGATACCCTATTTTCCTTCTTAAATTTAAACTAAACAAACGATAAAGAAACTCATCTTACAGTTTCACCTTTTTGCCTCCCCGTCTTCTTTGTCCTTATTTCATCCTTTCCCATCACCTACTCTAGTAACTGATAGTTTCAGCTTATATGTAAGTTTCCAAAGAAGTTCTTCACTCATTTCTTAAAACCTTTAGGCCCGCTCCCTTATTAATGTTACTATACAGATACATATTTTCTGCAAAAGAAAATGTACATACAAATGAAACTAATCAAACCGGCTGGTTCGTTTATTCAGTATTTGTAAATAGGCAAGTTATTTGATGAATGAAATGGGAGAATAATAATAATAATAATAGCTCTACAGGGCAGATATAAAACATTTGTTCGGAAAAGTTTTAATAACAATAGTTTCAACATGAGATAACAATAGGGAATTTGGCATGGAAAACGTATTTTTTCTAAACAAATTACTCATTCACTCTGCGTATTGCATTTACGGAAATGAATTGCTTGCTTTCCCTTAATTCATTATTTAACATAATATTTCAAAGCTATGAAGCGCTTTGCAAGATTTGTAGGCAGGGAGACAGTTGCAGGCAGGTAGGTAGGCTGGCAGACAGGCAGGCAAACAGGAAGGAAGGAAGGAAGGAAGACTGAGCTGGAGTAAACCATTTAAGATTTCCATCACCTGTTACTAAAGTAGTGAACATGTTGGGGAACAAGTGTTGGCACAGTGTAGTGACTACACAAGAGTGAGTTACGGATTCTCTCAAGTAAGTGGTAGCAGTGAATTAGTAGATACAATTTCTAATTTATCTGCAATTAGTTAATTGTGTCTCATTTTAAATTCATTGAAATGAATATTTAGATCGACGCCAACAATATGTTCATTTTGGGAATATGTTAGTTTCGTTTTGTATGGTGGAAAATGCTGAATCGACTTACTCTATTATCAATATTTACTTTTATCTATCCATTTAATAAATAAGCCTCCAGTAGCAGACAAAGATCCCTTTTGTTTGCTAATTAATTTGTGAAATTATTGAATAATTGATCTATATTATTTTATACATTATATCTACCGTTTAATGTATATTTCGTTGTTTGAGTGTGTGACGCAAATGGATGACATGCATCTAAATTTCCCTCTAGCCTCTAGCGCACCACACTAGTTCTCAGTAACAAAGTCCCAAATATTAATTAAATATTTAATCACTACAATGTACATTTGTAAACGCAAATATAGCTATGTGAGCTTATACATATTATTATAGAATTCCTATTCATGTTAAACTAAATTTAATTATTTGAAATTTAGATGGTCAGTGTTGGAGCATATTAAATTTGTATGATAAATAGATCATCAATTGATTTAAACTTTGCCCAAATCTAGGAGCAGATAAATTCATAGGAAACCATAATTCCATTTGGATAATCTAATTCTTTCAAATCCCATTCACTCATTGCGATAGCAATTAACAGAGATTCTAATAAAAAAATGTACAATTCGCTTCGCTCTTAAAATTCCATTTACTTCCCATTTTAATGGACCTCTAGAATATAGTTGTTGTGTCGGTTACTTTAGTATTCGCTTTCGCATAAAAGGCTAGAAATATTCACCAAATTGAATGTACGGTTGAATGAATTATTCAAAAACAATGCAATGTGGAATGCCGGAGAGAACTGGCGAACGAACGAACGAAACTAATCAAACCTAGTTTAACGGGGAGTATATACGTATACTATACCTATACAGTGCAATTAGCCCTTTGGGTTCTTGAACACAAATTTTCACCAGCAACACAATGATGATATAGTTAACGATGCCTATAAAATGTCACTCTTTGACAATGCAGCTATGAGACAGAATTGCGCATAGAATGAATTGTATGCGAGTGAGTGACGCAGTGAGTGAAGTAGTTACTGAGAGAGTAACTGAAAGGAGAGAGTTAGTAGTGGTTGTACGCCATAGGATGATTTTGATTTGGGTTTCTTAGCGTATTTTCCGCTACCACGAACGATACCAGAAAAAAACGAATGTAGTAATTATTGTTTTTTCGAGCAAATACTAAAAGAAAACCTAATCTTTCACCCCTTGCACATTAATTCAATTTTTTAAAAATCTATATTATTTCATGATGTATATGTAGATGTGTCTTCCTCAACGAGTAACACAGTAAATTAATGCAAAATATAAGAGAATGCAAACCTAAAACATATAATGCCTCCAAGCACATATTCTCGAGCACGTATTTTGTTTTGAAGCGTTGTACTTTAGCTTAGGCCTCTTCTGGATGAAACTGTAGTCGTGACTGGTACTTAACTTAATTTTCCAGTGGATAAGGTGTACTTAGAAAAAAAAATTCTGCAAAATTGACAAGTTCTGTCATTATAATGAATTCAAGACTGGTTTTCTAATTCTTTTCATTCGTCAACAAACATATTCCAATTGTTATAGATACATTTGAATTCATTTTCCATCACACTGTTAACGATTAATCAAATCAATATTGTCCTTCATCATTATTACCACCATTCTCTATTTACCTACTACTACTACTTCTGCCACCAGTGTATAATTTACTCCAACTCACCATCATTCCTACCATCACCCAAATGTACATTCAATATAAATTCCCCGGTTGTCAAAATGGCACCCGATACAACACCTCACAAAAGAGAACAGAGGATACATCTAATCAACATGGATGTAGTCTAAATTATTACTGCTCAAATAATTAATTAAATTAGCAAACCATTGGCTAATTATCTATGCGGTGTCACAGGGCTGCCATCCATGGAGGAAGAGAAGGAAGAAGAGGAATGAGGATATGCATGATAGTATCTGATAAACAAGCTTTCAATTGGGGTTTGTTAAATGTTATACGTGAAGAGAGAAACAGGAATAGAGAGAGAGAGAGAAAGAGAAAGGTGAACTACTGTGCAGAAAGTATGTCACGAGTATCCTATGTGATTGATAGATAAGAGGGGATTTAAGTTTAGTTCATGTGTTAATTGAAGAATATGAACAGAGAAGGAAAATATCGATGAAAATTAAAAAGGATAAGATGCAACATATGCAACATATATATATATATTGATAATTGGTCGCGATGACATAAAATGGCTGACATTGTTGTGCAATCAAAAAAAAAAAAAAAAAGATTAAAGATTAAATTAAACTACGAAAATTCCATCAACTTTTTTATATAAAAAAATCGATTTACACTTCTCTTGTACCTATGTACCAATCTATTTGGAAATTCTGCTACTGTTCCAGAGATTTAATGTGGCGGCAATAAAATGATTTATGATTGGAGTTCCATTGGATTTCATAAATTGAGCTTGGAGTCACACACCAGCATATAGATTACCTCAAGCCAAGATACACTTAACTGTCCCCCCCCCTCTTTTTTTTCTATTTGCTATTTGATTATGCTTATGTTTCTAAATAAACTTTTCTTTCACTAGAAAAATTCGGCTTTAATAAAATATTTTTAAATCGGGAGAAAAGTACTCATCGCTCATGCACATGTATGGAATCTGTACTTCATTCAACATACAGATATTTTATGCAATACTTCTCGCACATTTTCTATGTGGTTTTATTGTCAGCGTCCATTCTATCAAAATTTTACAGATCATTATTCGGGTGGCGGCGATCTTATCCTTTTTCTTCGTTCTGCGTGGAAGTAAGGCGATTGTTCTCTTGAAGTGCTAGTGGTAGTAGTAATACATTTGGGGATTTACGGAAGTCGAATGTGTTTTGAAGAGAGAGAAAGAGGGACAGCGAGAGGTTCTGTGTGGGAGGAATGGGATCTATTGCATCCAATGGAATATAGGAACCGACAATCGGACGGGTCGGTTGCTCTCTGATGAGATTATGTGAGGGATGAATTTATTGCAGCTCCAATTCTCGCTTGAATACCTTTGAGATCTTTAAAAAAAAGAAAAAAAAGCAATTTTTTTTTGCATGTTTGCTTTTTGTTTGTAATATTATAAATGAAGGTTTCGATATTGATTGATTTCATTGGCCTACATAAAAAGGAAATATATAATAATTAATGTCTTCTGGCATTCATATGTAGTAATACTTTAATACTATTTATATGAATAGAAATATTGTAGTTGTCACTCATCGCTTGGCAAGATTCTCTTGTTACTCGTTTCCGATATTCTTATTCGAGTTTTTCTTACTTATATACCAACGTACCTACTACTTGAATAATAAAGGAGCATCAGCATATAATCAGTTCCAAATGTCAAAATATATTAAGCTTGAATCAGTAATCTCGGAGTAAAACGAAAAAAAAAAAAAGACAACCCTCCAATTTTCAAACCGTCACGAATTCATCGTTTTCATTTGAATGCCGTTGAATATGTTCGAGCCATCATAATAATAGTAATAATAATGACATATTCTTCGTAAAACTTTTAGTCGATTCGTATAGTATAAAAGAACTCAATCCGGCGGGCGTTTGGTTAAAATAAAATTGAAAAAAAAAAATCTTTTATTGAAATTGAAATGTCCGTCGGTTATTTTGTCACTTGTAAATCATGTATTCTTTCCGCTTTTTCGTTTCTCGTTTTTTTTATTATTCATTCACAGGGGTGACACAGGATGTATGTGTATTGCCTGGGGTTCAAATGAGCCGCTGCAAACTATTCCCCTTTTGACCATTTTCACTTTTTTGTACGTTTCAATGGAAAGTTGTTTCGAATAGGGCCGCAGACAATATGTCAACAAATAATGAATGGTAGAATAGAAATTTGTTATTTTAGAAAATTGTGAATTTTCAGCCGGTTTCAACATTAACTTTCCAAATTTAATTGTATCAAAATTAATTAAATTAATTGCAACCTAAATGTCGAAATTTCGCGTTCTCCCTCTTTCTCTCTCTATATATATTATATCCCTTTTCATAAACGTACGTCAAGTGGAAAATGTTATGAATAATATTCTGGGAATTTAAATATTCCCATCTCTTTCTCCCACATCCTTCTAGTGTAGTTAACACCTATCATAGTTTCTGTAAGCTGAAACTGTTTGGTAATGTAAATTAGGGGGGACTCTAATGAACGGGTCGAAAATTTGGAATTCAGTTTGCATTTTGGTTAATCTCCCCCCACCGACGTTGACTACGAACGACGGTTCGTAGTTGAGAAGGTATAATATTTAAGTCTCGTAAGTGTTTCCACGTTGGCCTTGATCTCTAGAAAGTTCATTTTGCCAAGAAATCTTATTAAGTTAAAGATTATTAGTTTTTGAATAATTAGTCATTGTGGTTTCTCTCTTGACAATTTGATTCCCCAATTAAAATTCTCTCGCACTTTTGGCAACAGAAGTTTTCTACTAAATTTGAATCTACATTACGACCACCCAATTTTTAATAATAATAATTTTAATCTTACTCAAATTTTCCTCACCTAGAATTATTATCATCTTTCCAGCTGCTTCTGTTTGCTGCTGCTATAGCGTCAAGCAATGTTTTGCTACTACAAACAAATGCATGTCATAAATATTGCGAAAATTCTCAATTAATAAAAGGAAAGAGGAATGCCGACAGCTGAATTGCTAAACATTAATATGAGAGAAAAGATGGACTATGAAAAACAGAGAGAAAAGGAATGAGTGAATAGGGGGGGGGGGAGTGTAATGGGTGGTGGTAGTGGGGGATCTTACTACCTGGCGTCGGCGGAAATATTAATGAGAACTTTTAATCTACGGCTTTATTCTGGTGTCGTTTGCTCGCCTCTTTTTTTTTCTTTTTTGTTTTTCGAATTATTAAATTGCAAAATGAGGAAATGCTGCTGCCGCTGCTGCTGCTGCTAAGTCGTAGACGTATGAATAGTAATAGTAGTAATACAAAAGTGAAAAGCATTAAAAATGTCACAACAACAAGTGCAAGAAGAAATGGTTGTAAGTTATAATAATCTAGATAGTTTTCTAGCGAGTTGCTTTTCACTCTTTTTATCTTTCTTAGAAATTTAAATGCACTGTCAAGAAAATGGGGGAAAGAGAAAGAAATAGACAATCTTTTTCCTTGTGCCTATTATGGCACACATAAACAAAGACAGAAAGAGGGAGCGAGATGCTTCTTTTATATTTAGCACAATGCAAACATCTCACACAAAGATCTAAAATATTTACCTTATCAGACAGAAAATCCTCTCACTGATTCCTATTCCTTTTCTTTCCGTCTCATTTTCTCTTTATTTTCTGCACTCTTCTATTCCTGGAAACTGGATATCTTTGCAGCTTTGCTCAAATACAAATACTATAAAATATACGAAAAGAATCTTTTTTTTTTTCTAATAGATAGATGGATTTAGGGAATTTAATTAATTTAGCTTTATCTTCTCCGATTCAGTTTTTTTTTGACTTGTTTCTGTTTGGTCTTTTTTATTTATTTTTCTTGTAGTAAAAGCCATCGTCAATATGTTATTTTATGATTTGCGATTTTGTGTTGCCTATTGCTATTTATCGAAAATAATTGACATTATTGTCAAGTTCGTCATCGCAATATCAACCCTTGTATACTATCAAATAAAAATTAGACTCCTTTTCAACATGCTGATTTTAATATCTTTACTCTAATTAGGGTAAGAAGCCATTCTTGGGTCCTACAATGAAGGGTGGCATAAAGGAAGAATCCATATTAATAAAACGATAAGCTCCGATAAAAATTTAATTAAAACCCTCTTCTTTCGCTATGTTCCCTTATTAATCGGTTCGTAAAAAGAATTTTCCTCATAATAAAGATAATAGGCAACTCTTCAATATCATCATCATCATCATTATTATCTAAGTACGTCGCCGTACTCGTCATTCAGTCCAGTCACAGATCCTTTACAAATGTTGACGTTAATAGGAGAAAGCTTAGTAACAGATAGAGTAAAAGCAAAAAAATGGGAAGCGAATTAAAAAGTTTTAATGAGAATAAAATTAAAAGACAAGATGAGAAAAAAGCATACCTATTTTGAATGGTTTCATCTATTTTATTTTTATTTATTTTTTAGTGTTTGAATTATACTGAAATAGTTATTACCTACCCACCTATTTTTCTACTTTATCCTTTTTTGCTTTCTATACTTATTTTGGCTTCTCCACTTCATTATCTTGATATTTTAATTAGATTTTTAAAAATGTTGAAGAGCTTTTTTGAAAAGTTTATATGAATATGAACATGGTCCTGATAGAGTTATTAACAAGGAAGCTGTTGATTTTGAATAAAATTATATTTAAGTATGGTGTATACCAGGAAATCAAATTTAACATAACCAATTTTCATAGGTACAATTACATGCACAAGGATCTGATCTTACGTCTTATTTAGTGAAAAAACAGTATGCCAACATAAGATTATAACTATGATTTACAGATATTTGTTACATTAAATCAATGTACAATTTGATGTGTTCAATCATTCATGTTGAATCATGTCACATTGCACAAAATTTATTACTTAATAACTGTGACGTAAAATCACATCGTATTGTTGATTTAAATTGTACTGAAAATTCCAAAAAATCAAATGCTATTCTTTTTTCGTTATAATTTTCTTAAATTTCATGTAATTGTTGTGTTAATTACCTGCCAAACACAAAACTATTGCAAATCATTTTGAACAATTTTATTATTTTCAATAACAAATAAATTAATATGTATATAACAGATCACAATTCTTTATACAATTATTTCATTACAAATTATTATAATATAAATACAGACACATTCACATATAATAATAATAATAATAATCATATGATAATATGTAATACATATTAATAATAATAATACCGTTTATCACAGCAATGTACATACAATAATAATTATTTTACTGCTTCATTCATCAGTTCTGTCTCTAGACATAAATTTTTATCAATGTATTTTAATCAAACTGGAAAAGCGAAAGGTAAATAGAAGCTTTTACGAGTTCGATACTGTTGATGGTGATTGGATATCATAAAATAAACAAGAAAATAGATTTATGACTAGAGATAGAAATGCATAGATATAGTCGATTTCAAGAAATAGTTATCGCACATAGACTACAAGTGCATTATTTCTTGAAAGAAACTGTATAGTAAGTATTTTATAGGACAATTTATATTATGGTACATATAATAATAGTTAGTAGTATAGTAACAATAAATAGAGTGCTTCATTTAGAACTAATGGTATAACGTTTTTGGTAGTATTCCTTTTTCGTTATTCAATTCTTTAAAGAACTTATTCATTTTTGACTCATCTTTTGTTTTATCTTAACAAAAGAGTGTAAAACTTATTATATATGTCAATATAAATGATTAGATTATGTCAACAAGTCACGAATTAATCTATCAGTGAATCAATTTTACAACCTTTTAGGCTTTTTTGTAAATTCATTCAATTTGACTCTAGTAAACCATCATAATTGCTTTACAAAATGCGATTGAATTAATATCAAATATTTGTCCGTTACGAAAAAAAAAAAATTGTAAAGTTTGCTATTTATTTCATGCTTTCTATCATCATTTTTTAAAAATGTATACGAACTTTCAAAAGCACAATGCCAAATTACACATTAGTGAAATCATGCAATGCACGCATATCATAGCTTCCAAAATCATTTTTCCCTTTCTATTGTTTTTTTTTTCGTATTAATAAATAAATTTTACAAAAACTGCATCGAAAAAATTCAACATACGCAGATAAATACACTAGCTATTTGATTCCATGTGTTCTATACCCATAGATAGAATGTGAAAAACATAAAAGTAGTAATGATAAAAACAATGCATAAAATATGTTTGACAGACAAGTAACTGACAACCGTAAAAATTAACAGGAAATAGTTTCCCATTTTTTTGTAAAAAATATAATAAATATGTAGATAGATACATTGTTGTAGTTGCCATCGATTTAAATTACTCAGTAATGATGCGCAGATTTTTTAATTATATGTGTGTGTGTATAATGCACCAATTATTCGCTTCTCTAGTAAAACAACGAGTACCATTCTGATTAAGTCTATACTCATTTTTCGTATTTCTTGTCCAATATCACATTTTTCATTTTGATATCATTTATCGATATTTCAATTTCGATTCTCACGACTAAATATCTAAATTTGGCAAACCTTAAACCTATACAGAATCAACATCAAGATGCTACAGTTTTTTTACCCCACCTATCTTACCACTTATAATATTGGTACCCAAACAATTAAAACATTATATCTCCCCCACTAATTTCCTCTCGTCATACAGCACTCCCCGAATAATTCAAATTACTATTTGCCTTCTGCTGTTGTTGTTGTTGTTGAAGGTGTAGCTGTTGTTGCTGTTTACTGAATCCTTCAAAACTAGTTTCAGGAATAAGAAAAGTTTCCGACTTTAAGCATTTTCTTGCAGCTTGTTGAGCTGGAGCTCGTTGTTGTTGTTGTTGTTGTTGTTGTTGCTGGCACTGATGTTGTTTCGGATGTTGAAGCGTTTTACTTTTTCCACAATAACCACTCGAACTATTCGAACTTGAACTACCCATATCAGATACTCCAAGGAATCCTTGATGTAGAATAGTATTAGTAGATGTACCTGTAATACCACCAGGCATTGTTCCATATTTTGATATTGGACTATTTGAAAAACTTATTGGTGGAAAATTATGATTTTTGATTGTTATCGGAATCGTTTGGCCAGCTAAACCTTGACTTGAATGTACACTACATTCAGCCATAGCGCCTGTACAGTAATTAATTTCAATTGTTCCGGCACTGCTTGTAGTTGCCGGCGCGCCTGCTATAAATTCCTGGCACCGATTTGTCGTGCAAACATCTGGCGGTGTTTTGTTTAGAATTGGTCCACATTCATCGATATCGAATTGCTCGAGAGGTATATGCTGTTCAGCTGAAATCGAATCGTATTGTGCCAGCAATGGCGTTGGAGTAGGCTTTGAATGACATATGAGATACTCGGCTGATAGGTGATGTTCGCGAAGTTTCCGTTCACCACCCGGTACCATTTTACATACCTGAAAAAGGAAAGAATAAATCGAATTAAATTAGCAATTGAGAATTAATTTTCTGTTAGATTCTCATCATCAACATCTGTTGTTAATAGTTTGCACTCAGTTTAACTTCAATTCTTTTTATTACCCGAAAAACCTGATTATTTAACAATCCACTACCAACAAGCTCATCAACCCCACTCCATCCGCTTTCGCTCCTTACTCTTTAGCTTAACGAGCCTCAAACCAACTCTCTATATAGTACAGTTCCTTGTTTTCTGATTTGTGTTGTAAGTTTCTACCAGTAGCAAGTTCAACATTATTACTAAAGTTTACTTGATATTGCTATTGTTAAAGCATGGTAATTTGCGAGTAATTGTGTGTCGACTTACTAAATAGAATCAAGCAGAGAAAAGTGCTGCTTTATTAGAGATGGTAAGCGGAGTTTATAAATCTTAGGCAAAGGAATCCTTTCTTTCACATTGAAAATAACAAGTCAGTTGTATTAAGTTTTTTGAGTGACAGAGTGAGGAAAGTATGTTAGTTTATATTATGTTGTTTATCTATCCTGCTTTTGATACCGATTGCTCAGATTCTGAGACTTAATTCCTCATTAATTTACCCTTTAATTAAACTCAGTCAGGGGAACAAAAACAGGATAAAAAAGAAACTCAACGACATAAGAATCAGGTGAAAACAAAGGTTTATAAAGCTTAACTCGGAGTTGTAAAATTTACTATATATCCGGAAACTGAAAATACCGGACATTTAATCTGGCAGATTTTCTGCAAGCAGGAACATAATAAACTTCGAGAATAAAAGGAGCTGCTAATATTAGGGTGTCTGGACACCTTTTTCATCCAGCACAGAATGTTAAAAATGGCGACAAGATAAGGATGACAAGGAGTTTGTAGTAGAGAAGAGTTTGGGGAGCAATTGCTGTTTCCCCCATACATAGAAAGACCGTTATATTTCCTTCACCCCGCCAACATCTCTTTACTTTCACACAATATATGTGTTCGACGATTAGATTAAAAATGAAGGAAATTTTTGAGAAAGCAAAAGGGGATTGAACAATATGAAAGATTAACCTGGCGGGTTTATTAAAGCAGGTTTTGTCGTACCCTACACCACATCTAAACCATATCTTTATGGGAATCACAGTGATTGATGGTTTCTCTTTTAATCTTTTTTTTTTTTTCGCATTGTTAAATTTGTAAAATTAAATGTTCGAGAGTTGTATTTATCGCTTTAATGGAGTTCGGCATCGATTTCGAATAGAAAGCTTTATCTTTTCGTTATTGTTTTTAATGAGTTAAAACATTTAAAAAAAAAAACGAAATACAAAGTCTTTTTTTTTTAATCTGAGAATGAAAAAGCCTTCTCGATTAACTAATGGAACTATTTTTCTTTACATCAAAAAAAAAATGCCAGCAACCTGGAGAAATTCAAAAAGAAATCCATCGGAGTTTATTTGGAACCTCAAACATCAAAACAACAATACTATACGATTTTTGCTGCTTATTTTCCCTTTGAAAACATCATGAGAGACGAAGTTTAAAGGAACTTTTAAAGCAGCAGCAGCAGCAGCAGAAGAAGAAGAAAAAAACGTCTCAACGAAAAAGCGTAAACGAAAACCTAAGTAAGTAAGCGGACGACTGAAGTAGAAAAGCTTAGTACATTTGTGCTGGGCTGCATTTTTCCGAGCATCCGATTCGCTAAAAAGCCCCACTCTCCTTCTCTTTTTGTAATGTACTGTCATTAAAAGAGCACTATAATACAGCTTTTCGTTTTTTTATTCCTTTTTCCGTTCAAAAAACACTATTCCATTAGCATGTAAAAATTGCCATTAATGGAAAATATGCAAAATGCAAACGATAATACGATCCATTATTTGTTTCTATATATAACTATATAGAAAGTATTGACTTAATATTCTAGATATACGCTTGCATGTTTGGCGCTGAGAAAGCTTCAAGAGTTTCATTACAAATTCATTGTAAATAAACAAACAAACAACGAAGCTAATTTGATCGCTTCATCTTCCGTTCTTATACTCTTGCTATAAGCAAGCCATTCACCCGCCACCATCCACCCTGTCTAAAATCGCGTTTCACCCTTCAAAATTAGATATACATATCACGCCTGGCAATTTGCTTACATCATCTTTATCAGATCGAATAAATGAATATGCATGGAAATTTGCATGGCAATGTAACCCGATTTCTGATGGTCGATGTGGTAGTATGTATGTGGGTAATTGTATAGTGTCCGATGAACGACCACACGAACATTTCGGACACCCCTTTGGCACCAAAAATTCCCCTCTGATTTCTATTAAACTATACCTCCGCCGCCACACTCTCCCTGTCCATTCAGATAATAATAATCTTTTATATGGCATGTACAAACTGAAATTGTTGAAGTAATTTCGTTGGGAAACAAATAGATGATTTCCAGAAAGTAGTGCCTGGAGAATATAGTAAATGATCTTGTTAATGATATGTTATTCTGGTATTGAATGCATGCAAGGATTATTATTGCCATTTTCTTAGTAATTAAATTTAAGAAGCAGCGTACTGAAATAAAACCCGTCCAGATCTCATCAGCCACAACTACTTACCATTTCATCAACTGACGAATATCGATTCAAATAACCAATAAATGACAGTGCAGATCCCACGTAGATTAAAATTAATGAGATGCCGGCAGTGAAAAAGCACCAACCATACCGATAATCGTAATCGGGCCCAGCGGCCCCATCTTTGTGGTATTCATAGATTTCGGAGAGGGTCGCTGATAGAGCTGATACGAAAATTACTAAACCGCAGCCGAGGGACAGACCTGAAACGAAATTAAAAGCAAAAATTTAATTTTAATTAGAATTGAAAAAGAATTATAATGGTAAAAGTGGAACAAATATATAATTTTTCTTCTAATTTTTTTTAAATTTCTTTTAAATCTAGTAAATTTTGTACTCTTCTTTTGTGTACATTCTAAAAAATTTAAACTTTTCTAATAATTTTTCTTGCAGTCATCCACCAATACATACCACTTCCTACAAATACAGATATGTTTCTTTATGGGCAGCAAGATTTAAAAGCAACTTTGTTCAAGTTCCATTTGGGGGATTTTTATCGGTAAAACGTTTAAGTTCACCCTTGATTCGAGGAACTTTTCTCATCGCTTTAGTAGACGATTAGTGGTTACGAAACTGATGTTTAATAGATATCAAATGATAGTCCCTAGAGGGTTATAACAGACATTTCAATGTTGTATATGGTACGATGCAGATCTAGTACCGTTAGCTGACAATTGAGGTGACAACTTAATCTTTCTGTTTTTTAACTAATAAACCGTGAAGATGTTATTTAAAAAGAATTCAAAGATAGTGTTGTCTCTAGAAAACAATCGTCATTAACTTCAGCATTTAATTAAAACGAAACGAAACAAAAAAAAAAAAAAAACATTTTCTTGCTTACGGTTTTTAAGCTCTGCTTATCCCTTTTTTGGGCAGATTGTTTACCAACTTTTGACATAATAAATTCTTGCTGTTTAATTTTCCCTCCGGCGTGTTCTTTGTTTTAAAGTTCGATTTAAATGAGCAAGCAGGCAGCAGCCTCACACCTCCTCCCTCTTCTTTTGTTAGCCTCCGTGCCCTTCTTAATTCGTTCTTCGTGTGTCAAGTAGTAGCAACGGTAAATAGGGAGTTGTTGGCGGCGAAATAGTTTCGTAATAATTAGTGTCAGCAAAAGTAAAGGCATCAACTACATCATACACAACTGAATGAGATTTTATACGAAATTGTTCTCTCGTTGTAATTAATTAATCAGCAACTTTCTCGGGGGGGGGGGGGGGGGGATTCAGTATCCATGGATGATACAAAAGGCAGCACAATACTGATGAAGTAGTGTGAGCGAGAGGCGAAATGGCGTAGGAGAAGGAAGAAAGCAACTGTCGTTGCGTGCAAATATCTTTATCGTTTTTAGAAAGTTTCTTTCTTCTTCTTCTCTTTTGTTTAGCTTTAGTCTGTCGCTTAACTTTAATACGAAGTTTGAGAAGAAGTTTAAAAGTCAAAGTCGCACATAACGTTGTGCCTCCATCAACTTCCTGCTCTTCTTTTTGAAAATAGTTTTAATCTCTAAAAGCTTTAATATCTTTTCGTTATTTCTTTTTCTATGTTTTTTGTTTGCTAGCGCGAATTCGTTTCCTGGAATTTTTATGGAAAATTGGCAATGCATTTACATTGACAGATTAATAGAATGCGAATAATTTCAAATTTTGCAAGATGAAATTAAATTCTAAAAAAAAAAATGCATTATTTACAACCCCAAATGATACAGTACAGAAAAAAAAGCTAATGAAAAATCACACTGACATTCCACATTTTTTCTCCGAATACATGCAATACGCGCTAATTACAGGTGTCATTATACAACTCATATTCATAACAAAAACTTTTCCAGAAAATATTAACCCATTCCCAACAATAGTTGGAAAAAGAACGCAAAACCAGAACAAAAGATTAAACATCCCTTTGTTTCTCAACACAATAATTTATATGTTGTCGCATGAAAAATGAAGGAAAAGAATAGCAAAAATCCCCTATACTATTAAAGTTTTTCCAGTCTCGTCGTCATCTCCTTCGTTGCAATGGGGGTGCATTTTTATATCTAATGCGCCACCACGCGCGAATACAACGTCTTGTTTTTTACGTTTGAAAGAAAGAAAGAAAAAAAAAAGAAAGAAAGAATAGAGCAAACTCAACGAGGCTTTCAAGTTTAATGGATTTTAATAGGTGAAACAACTAGATAGTGGGGGAAAAAGCGAGAGGAAGAGAAAGAGATAGTAGTCGCAGCAGTTTTTTGCTTAAGCAATGAAAGAAAATACCTGCGGGATTTTCTTTTTACCCATTTTACTTGATTTTTGTTTTAAACTGTTCCCGTGGTGCAAACACGATAGAGAATAGAAAAGGATTTTATACAACAAAGGATTAAATGAGAAATTTGATTAAATAAGTTGTCTACTTATGGTTTTTTCCTTCTTTGTGGTAAAGGAAAAGAGTATTCGTTCCTGAATTAGCTAATTAAAGGTGACAGAATAGGCTCAGTTCTACTTCATACAGCTGAAACTTTTATCAGCCATTCAACTATACTTTATTTCTCCGCTTTGTTTACAAGTGAAAGATTTCGACTGGATTGATTCTATTTTAGATGGGCATATCTAGTTGCTGAATTTAGAATTCGGCCTATTTTGCCTATCGATTTTCAGTAGACCAGATTTAAGTCCAAAAGGAAAAATTATTTAAAAGTCTTTGTCTTTGAACACGATACAATAAATAATTTCCCAATTTTTTAAGGTCTAGTAGCTAGAGAAATATATCAGAGATACTCGCTCTATTAGCGGAGATTTATCGCTAATGCTCGGTCTGTTTTCGTAAGCCGATTGAACCTTATTATTTGGGATTATTTTGAGCCTCTTACAGGCAAAGTTTGTAGTTGATATAGGTAATGGATCCTTAGCATTACAGTTGGATAAAAATATTGGTTGGAAGTATGCGATTAGTTTTCTCTTTCACAGGAACTAGTTATCTGTTTTGAGATTTACAATAAACTGTAATTATTATACAGCTATTTTATGTTTTGTCCGCAGGGTGTAGAATTATGGGAAATTTCATTTCATAAAAATTCCAATCTCGAAAAATGCAATTTTCTGCAATAAAAATTACGTCGCCTCTGTAAACCATGTCCGATATCGAAACTACTATCGGTGCCAACGCCTCTTGTATATATGTGCGGAAAATTAAAAATTTGACATCGCCAGCTTTCATAAATAAACTGCAGGCGTTTAATAAGCAGTAAGTTACATGGGAAAATGGCTCTCTCTATCCTTCTGGCTACCAACGTTTCCCAAGCCAAATACATAGTAAAGAAGCAGCTTTTGCTTGAACACTGAAAAGAGATAAAAGGATTAGACGATTTTTTTTTTTTTTTCTTTTTTGCCCCAAGTTTGACGATTATTACTGAACGTGTGCGGCAAACGAAATTATATAAACGATGAAACCTTTTCAGTGTCGCCTTTTTTCTTCTTCTTTTTCGTTGGAATTCTAACAATGCAATGTGAAAGGATCTTGGCGTATAAATAAAAAAAAATGTAGGGAGAAAGGGAAGCGATTGTCAATTCTAGATCCAAATTAGCAGTCCATCCAACACGATGTGTTTCTGAGAATTTTATTCTTTTTTCGGAGATTAAAGTTTGGTGAAGAAGGGACTCAGCTCTGTTCATTGAATAAATAAAACATTCGGGTGTAAGGGTCATTTAATTATGGATTTATAAACCCATAGTGGCTTTTCGTTGAAAAAATAAATCAATCGATTTTGCCTATAAGCTGGTCGCAAAACAGTAAATGTTCTTTTCAAAAATAAATCTTCAAATTCTATTCAATGTACTAAAAAGTACTCTGTCAACTTTATTATTTTTCCTTTCAAAAAATTGCTTATTTTATTTTACCTTTTTTCACCTTTTTTGTGGTCTTTTTTCTTTACATCCCCTCGGGTTACATTAGGAATGATGGAGCCATTTGAAGTGTGCGTCACGCTTTTCCACTTTTTCTTTCTTTCTCTTATTATTATTATTTTCATATTCTTTTTAGGTGTAACTTATGTCAAAAGGGGAAAAAACGAAGGTCATTTCTTTCAGACAAGATTACAGTTGCCACATACTTTCATTCCGTTGGTTGGCATATAAAAAATGGTATCAATTATGAAGCGCCTTTTTTTTCTTTTGATGATGATGTAAATTTAACGTGGCTCACAGAAATGTTATGAATGCTGCAATCAAACTATCTCCAACGTAATTAATCGGGACAGAAAAGTATAATTTCATATGAAGATTTTACGATTTTGCTCGCTCTATGCAATTCATGTCTGAATAATACGAATAAAAGAAACCAGAAGAAAAGAACGGATTTCTTTCTCGGTCTCACTACATTCTATTTTGGAAACTTTAAGACATTTCGAATGGATACTCTTTCAGTATCCGCAGATAAAGCGACCTCAATGGGTACAACAGATCTAAGTGAAATTGTTTAATAATAGTTTAACATAATCATCTAACAGGAAGAAATATTAGTAATAATATTGCTGCCTTCTGCTACTCGTATTTTGCTCTATTTTTCAATTAAATCGTAAATTTACGAATTATTCCTTTTGCAGAAAACATTTGCAAAATAAATGAAATTTAGAGCATTCATAGCACCATTTTAAACAGCTCCATTTGATTATTTTTAGTAGTGTGAATGAGAAGGATATATAAAGATAGAGAGAGAGAGAGAGAGAGAGTGAGACAATACGAGAAGGAGAACGAGGTCTATTATGAATTTTACGACGCACATTTTCATTCTGCCGGATGGATTTATGTTTTCAAATCAGGGGTGTAAATATTTAGGGGATCGTTTCGTTGTTTTAGAGCCATTTACCGTTTGTTTAGAAAATTTGTTTTGTCGAGCGATATTTTCCTCCTAGTATTTTTTTAATGGGATGTGATTTTTCTTTTCTATTGTGCATGAGCTCGTTTCGACAATTTACAAGATTGATTTAATCCATCAAAAAACATTTTCATTTTATAGATTGCAATCGGCTTTAAATTCGAAAATTCATAACTGCTTTATGATTGAATAGTACATATACACGAGTTTAATGTCCAGTGTAATAATATGATTTAGTGTGTTGGTACCAAGTGCGTACCTAACACTTTAAATATTAAGTTTTAACTAAAATTCGTAAATCGTATAAGTGATAATTCGTGTAAGCTAATCGTTACTATAACGTATATAGTAATCGGATACTAAATGAGCAATACAGGTGAAGGATCAAATACAAAAGAAGCCTGCCGCTGTGCTCGAGATAACTCGATTCTATTCTATTGCTGTTGCTGCTGATTTTCTTCTTTTTTTTTTTGGTTTATTTATTTCTATTGAATTCGATTTATAATGTGACCATCTCTTCTTTTTTTCTTGTATTCATCATATTATTTACCATCAATATCAACTCATTTTATAATCTCTTTTCCTATATGAAAATATTCCCCAAGTAACTTCTGGATGGTGCTTGTTTCTCTATCTAGATGTGTGTATATTTCAAGATTGGCTTTCAACTGTTTGCCTGCTGCTTTGTAAAATTCGATATGTATAGATATATGTTTTTCATTTTTATTTTTCGCTACATAAAAAGGAAAATAAATACGATCCGTAAATAGAAATATCGAGAAAAAGAATTCCGGTCGTTCAATTTTAAATTGCACGAAACGAATTTGAACGAAGAAGCACAGTGAAAAAAAAAAATAAAAAGTAAAATAAAATAGAATGATAATTTAAAACCGATTTTGCTGAAGTGAACGGTTTAAAAAGGGCAAAATACAAGAAGAAGAAAAAAAAAAAAAAAAAGAAAGAAAAAACAGCGCGCAATATGAGTTTTCAACAGAAGTTCCTGGTACGAGAGAAAAAGTTGATTGAACTAGAACAATTGTATCTAATATATAAAATATATTGGACATCGGAAATTGCGCTTTTATCTTTTATATAAATATTTTAGCAAAAGTTTGATAGAGAACAGCAAAAACTTTTTTAGATACACGAATTGCTTCGCAAATTTTATGAAATAAATGAATGAAAGCTAGATAGAGATAGAGTAAGCACGCGCGCTCAGTTTTTCAAAAAAATATGCAAATAAAGCAGCAGAGCAACATTTCAATAATCTCCGGAACGTTGTTAGTTTTCCAAAGCGGCTACTTAAATAAATCCTATTGATCAAAATTTAGTTTTCGTTTCACAACAAGCTGACGACGACAAAAACAACGTGGACCCAACTAAAAATGGAAATTAATTTTCTAAAAAGATTTCACTTTAAACAGCAGAAGAAGGAAAAAAACTAAAGCTTATTTAGCCTCTATTGCTATTTATTTTAAACTATAAAACTTAATTTAAATTAAAATGCACAACGCCACACAACAGAGACCCCAACAACAATAATTATTACTACTATTATTATTATTATTATTAAATGTTATGTCTGATTCATAAATTTTAATTGCTTAGTGAATACCAATTAAATCACATTACAAATAACTAATTAAGGTTTATAAGCCCAAAACTGGATAGGTACGTAAATATGCAAATTGATGTAAAAAGCGGACTGATTTTGGTAGGGTTATCCTCTTTTTTGGTAGAGATTAAATGACTATTTCTTTAGTTGGCTGTTTGCTTAATAAAGCTTTAAGGCACGTTCACATTGTATATGGTGCAGAATAAAATAAAATCTCGTTCGTTCGTTCGCTTATCATGCAATTCTTGCTAATTGACTTGCAGTTTTGCAATATAATTATTGGCTGGCTGTCGGAGGCTTTGGTTATGCATGCGGAAAATTGGATGCCAGCATTGCTGCAAGCCTTTTAGAGATGTAATCTTAGCAATTTTATATTATCAGCACCCACACCCGATTTCCGATGAAAACCCTTTAATAAAATAATATTCTACGCCTAGGCATACGTCATCTTATACTCGTATTATTGCTTCCTGTTCGAATATCCAATTCATAATGGATCTCCCGCATGGGCACATATTTAATATACATTTATGAGGAGAAGCACAAAGAAATTGCCCCAAAACCAACAACGAAAAAATGGAAAGAAAAAAAGAAAGGAACAATTTCAATAAAACTTACCCCCAAGGATGAACAGGCCGCCTGCTATAATGGTTTTATTGTCGTTGTTACAATGGCCCAAAAGGCCAAAGAAAACGGCCAAGACGAGCAGGATTACAGCTGCACTGCACAGCACCGTGCATGACCTGAAACCAACAAGAAGGAAAAAAATAATATATATAATATACTATATATACATATAGAATCACGAGTGAATTTCCTGGATTTTCACGCGCCTGGGGAAAATATCCTGATTTAAAAGAGTGTTAGGATGATCGCTGCCGCTGCTACTGATGCTGCGATGGGGATAGAATGAAATGGATGGATGGATGATGGGATTTTTCATAGTTGAGGAGGGTGATTTTTTTTTGTGTATATCGTATATATAGGCTTTTATCGTTATTGAGATTCTGGCGAATAAGGGGGGGGAAAGTGGCTATTTAAATTCCCATAAAAATATGATTGATACGTTTTGCGATACTTACATTTATTATTTAGGGATGTTTCGTGTTTCCCCACTTTTTAATCTTTTAGTGTTGTTTTTTTTTTATTTTTTGTTTTCTTGCACGATTCAATTTCAATGATTCTTTAAAGGCTTTATTTAGTAAGAAAATTATATATTTAATGAGTAGTAAGGGATGGGAAATTTTTGAATCTTCCTGAGGGAATTCTATTCTGTACCAATTGAAGACAATCATTTCTCATGTATACATATATATACATATATGTATATATATACTAGCTGTAGAGCAGTCATGCAGGAATACTAAACATAAAATTTCAAAAGACTTTTAAGCTATTATACTTAATTTGGATTAATAAATATATTGGATAAATTTGTTGTCAATAATACTGTTAATTAATCTATTTACGTAAATCAAACGAAATAGCGAATGAATTGCTTGTGTTACTACAGGAACTTCAAAATCTATATGTTAAAGTAGTAGATTATCTTTATATGTCTATATTTATAATAATAAAATAGAAAAATGTATCTGTTCGACAGCCCATGACTCACGAGCCGCTGATGTTCGTTACACAGTTCCTTATCACGAAAACAGATGGATCGCACGCTCTGATCTGCACACACATGCTCAACATATGCTTCACTATGTGTGATTTCCTTAGTTCAACCACCATGGCGTCATCTCACCGTGCATATATTAATTTTAGGCAAAGTTTAGTAGCTAAACACAGTTTGTTGTCATGAGTTTCACTTTCACAGTGATGTTAAATTATGAAACTATGGCGAACTGTAACAAGGAGATCGAATGCGATAGGGAATTTTAAAATTTTCTGAGCACACGAAATTATTATCTCATAGTCTCATAGAAAATTCTAATTATTAAATCACCGCGGACGAAGTTGAGTACTTCAACTAGTAAAAAATATTTTCATCGTTTAATTAATTTCGTTATTTTTAACATTTTTATTTCATTTTAATGTAATTTACTTACTTATCGTATTTTCAAAATCCGTTTATTTTAATACGAAATGATTTTCAAAATGTGGATCAATACTCATCAATTATACGTTCTACTGCTTCATTGGATCATTTTATTGATATGTGACTATTCAATTAGAAATTTCCTACACTCGAAATGCGATATCTATTGAAACACTAAATACAAAGCAATTAGTCGTTCGTATTCTTTATAGATCCTTTCCTATTCGTCAATTATTTTCGACAGAGGGAAAGAGAGAGAGAGGGATGAAAATCTATGTTCGAACGACTATGTTAACAATACTAGAAGCTGACAAGCGAAAATTTCCATTAATTTAAACTGCTGTAGATTTAGAGGTAGATTAATTCCCGTAAAACATTCGATCATTGGAATTTAGATTTTAGCAAACACAAAAAGGGACTGAAGAAGTGAGAAAAAAAAATCAGCAAGACTTTCAGTCTTTTCACAGAACATTTCATATTCTGTAAACCGAGATATGGAAACCGACAAAAAAAAACTAATAAAATCAAACAAACAACAATCTGAATTGACAAAAAAAAATGGAAAAATTAAACCTAAAGAAAGTATCATCATTTGCATGACCGACACGTATTTTATTAAAAGTCTTAAAGAATGAAGAAAAAAAAAGAAAAACAAAAGAAAAGAAAAAGGATAAAGTTGAAAATACCAACAATGTTTGACGATAAAAGTTTTAAGTTGTTCTTTAGTGGTAGTGGTATTGGGGTGGAAAATAAGGTGGAATAATCTGAAAATGGTGTTTCTACGAGTTGAGCATAAAATATGTAAGATTAAAACGAAAGTGCTCTCTACGTGTTAGTAAACATGTGAATCAACCTTTAGAATATGGAATGATGTGTTCGGAATGTTTTTTTTATTAGTTATTATGAACTTTTCTTAAGTTCCTTATCTATTTCTTTGATTACTTTCTTTGTTCCTAACTTGTATTTTACCATTCATGGTTCTTCTCCATTTTTTTTTGCTTCTGAAATGCAAATCAGTTAAAGAAAGCAAGAAAAAAAAAACGTCTTTTTCGAGGGTAAATATTCACTTGTGTGCTTATAAGGACAGATAGAGATCGAAATAGCCCGATGGTCTTCGAAACCTTTGAGCCGTGTAATATATGTTTCGCTTTCCATCCTATAAATTCAAATAAATATTTAAGAGCAAATATATCGTATAGATACAGGTACGATAGAGCTTCCTACTCTCTCTGTCTGTCCCTTTTCCTATCATGTTGCTTTCGGGTTTTAGCTTTTTTCTCGTCCTTTCTCCCTAACTTATTCCGTGAATATTGGACGCATCTCTCTATCTGATGCTATCGTATCAAAAATCCATATGGATTCTTCTATATACTCGTACGTATACCACCATCACTACCGCCACCTACACCAGCGTACTTCTTAACATTGATATTTGACAGCTTGAAGTCGATATGATTTTAAGATACCATTCAGATTGCCGAATAAGGGGGAAAAATGGAGAAAAAAAGGCGGGAATGAAAAGTTAGTAATTCAATATAGTATTATGAAAATTTATTTGCAGAAGCAGGTAAATTGGAAACGAGACTTTTAAGGCATGTATCAAAAAATATTTTATATTTGCAACTTTTGTAATATAAAAGGGGGGATTTATTAAATTTTTTTCTCAATTCAAGCAGCATACGGAAATTATACTTGGTATCAGGGAAATTAAGCCCTCAGCGAATACTCATCACCATTATTAAGCACTTCTTTTTACTATTCTCCTTATCATTATCATTATTATTAGTATACGAATAGAATATAAATGCATAAAGATAATAATTAGTCCCGATCCTATTATTAGATTAAATGCATTTCCTCTTCAGCTCTTCAGCGACTTTTAACTGGAGAATTTTCGTTAATTTCAAATGAAGGGAATGGAAAGAGGGTAAATGAAGAATAGAATGGGGGGAGTTGAAGGTCGGGGCGGTAACGCAAGGGGACGAATTAAAACGTTTCACACTTAATTGCTAGAATTTTAACAGATGATAGCATCCAATAGATGGAATAGATTAGAAATTAGTGCGATTCGAAAATGAATGAAAATGAGTAGTTTTAATTCTGGTGCTGATTTCCTAATAAATTTACTCAATTTCTAGACTGCTGCGCACATTCAGACTTCGAAGAACGGAATGCGAAAAAAATTAAGTAAAAAATTCTTCTTATTAAAAAGAATATTTGACTTCCCAAAAAGCAAAAAAAAAGCTAATTTTGAAATTGGCTCGTATCAAATAAAAACGGAAAATGTCCGCAGACGTGGAAACATTTTTCTTCATTCATTCCTTTTTATATTGGAAAAAATATACTGCTCTTCTTTATAATATTTTTTTTGCTCTGCAAACCATTGTCACTACTCAGAGTCTTTCACTTGTATCTTTCCTTGGAAAAATTTAATAAAGACAAGAATTCATTCAGCCAATCGCCCGTAGTAGGAAAATGCACTACATTGATAGGCCCCTTTCCCTCCTCTTCCTCCTCCCTCACCCTCGCCAATTCGTGGGAAGATGTCGAATCTCATCTTCGTAATAAAGTTTATGCTTTGAATATAAAAATGTTTCTTGATTATTAATAATAAAAGCAGAGGAAATATTTATATAAATACAGACAGATGAAAAAAAAGTTTTGTTGATTTTTTTATTGATGGTGCAATGAAAAAAAAAGCAGAGAAAGATGCTGAAAAGGAGAGATGTCAATGGAATGCATAGTGTTGGAGCAAATACATTTCTTAAAAATTACGTCCCAATCCAAGCTATTAATCTTCAGCTGTTTGCCCTTTTAGCTATTATTATCTATTGAAAGTTACATTTTTCCACACATTCATTCATATTCATTCATATTTGATTACACCATATTATATCGACGAGAAATGCATCTGGTCGTTCATAATATGATTTATGTTCTGGATATCAAATGCACATCACACGAATTATTTTGATAATATGCACCCACACACACACACATACATTACAGAATTAGACATGCAGTGATTGCAACGTTTTCAAGTCAACGAGTTTGTTTTACCAAACGATGGATGGATGAGCAAATTGCAATTTGCATTTGAAAAGTAGGCCATGCCCACTGACTTTAACCAAACAAGGCAGTACGAAACTAGATAAAGAGACAAACAAAAAACAAAAAAAAAAGAAAAAGAAGAGAAAAAAGGTAAGCCAATTTCGAATACTTCAAACGATTTTTCACAAATTGTATCTCATCACACTCTCTTTGTGGTTTGCCGAGATAAATTTATTTTTTGTCCGTTGTTTTGATTATCTACTATTGTTATTGTCTCTTTGTGTTCCTTCTTAGGGGCAATAAGTTTGTTTGATTACTGATTGATTGAGAATATTCCGAAAGAATCCGGCGTGATGAAATCGTTGAAGAAACAATATTGAAATATTGATGAGCAAAAAATTTAGATTTTCATTAAGAAAGTCACAATGAATTGATTTGAAATGATTTGAAGGAGTCAATCAAAAAGTCAATAGCGCTATTGGCCACTTAGTGACCAACAGCGGACCACCAGTGGACCACTAACCACTTGTCAGATAGTGGTTAATTGAAAGCCGCCTTATCCTCGATAATCTCAATTGTTCGTAGAACGAAAACAAAAATGACATTAATCATCATTCATTTATCATCAAATAAAAAACAATTAGCTAAAAAACCGTTATCTTTCACGTCTTATTTTCCTCCACACTTTCGTTTCGTTCGCCTTGGTTTGTTTTACCTCTAGCTACCGATATTACTATGTGATTTAGGCTGGAAAAGATTCCAGTCCATTTGTCTTATAAATTTATTATTGACGTTGTAATATGTCTAGTGTTGCTAAAATCCAGCAGCGTTTTTTTTTCCATAGCCATTTTTTGTTCTTTCCCTCTCTTGCTCGCTCTCTCGTTTCTGCTCGGTAAAAGGTCTGACAGGAGTTATTGGACTTTGATACGGAAAAAAATGGCTTTAATAGGACGGATTTGACAGATGAGATTTACGAAATGGGGCATGCGATAAAGCTATAGTTTGTGTGTATGTGTTCTTTGACATTTTGGGACTAAATATGGATAGGGAATGGATGAGTGTTCTGACCATGGAGAGCAATATGTCTAAATTTGTGATTCTAATACAAAATTTGATATTTTACAGTAAACCGGTGGCAGTAGATTCGAATATTTCAGCGAAGTAAACAAAATTTATATTAAGCTTTGTCACCAATCCAAAGGCTCGGCAGGCTATACGGCGACCAACGGGGAACAGCCGCTGTACTCGGAGCGTACAGTACACGTACGTACAAATACTCCTTATTTACTAGAAGAAAATATGCGATGAGCCTACATGGAATAAATGGGAATTTTGCCTGCCTGTTCCCTAGTAGCTCGTCAGAGACCAAAACCTTAAAACATTCCATCATTTAATTTTCTTTCATCAACATTTCACTGCTACTCGTAACTGTCACTCGAGATTGACATTAAGTAGTCTTCGAAATTGAAAGTTCCATTTTCTAAAATTACCATAATTATTCTGGGGAAAAGTTTCGTTAAGTAAAAGCCGTTTATAATCTGTACAGTATTTTGGAGTTGTAATCGTTTTTAAAACAGCGGAAAGAACGAAATGGAAAATATAGTGAGAGAAAGGAAGGGAGTAAACGAATTATGGTCTGTTGTCTTGTCATGGTTCAATAGAAAGTTTCATCCCTTCTCATTATTCCCGCCCATTGTCGCCCTATGCTTTTATTTTGAATAATTAAATTTTAGGCAAGTAAAGGATTTAACAGCAAAATTCAAAGGTTATAAATATGCGGTAAAGTTTTCGTTTAAAGGAATTAAATGTTAGAAGTAATTTTCGAGTAGACGACGTAATAAAATGTATATGACGGAATTGTATCACAAGATAGATAGAAAGGATAAGAAAAAGGGAAAGCTGCAATAATTTCATAGAAACAAAAATGCTAAAATGGGAAGTAGGTAAACTTTAATTAAACAGGTCACCTATAAATCTAATTCACCATTTTCTAAACTATCTTTTTTTTGTTTCAAACAAACTGTAGTTTATTTTAATGCTTAGATTCTACTCAATTTTATTTAGAAATTTATTGTCAGAAAATTTAATATAGTTGGCGGAAACCTAGTAGTAATTTAGAAACGATTTTAATTTTGTGAAAACCTCACTGTACACACATTATCGTTTATGGTTTCCAACTCAACCTCATACGACCATATAAAATAACCGAGGCAGTATCATATCTGTCTTGGTGAGAGCTTCATTAAAACATTTCCCCGACCACTTGTTCAGAATGAATGAACGGCAAGACATGGAACGAACCTGGGGCATTATCATAATCGTATAGTTTTTCCTCCTCCAGTTAGAATGGGAGCCAAAGAAAAAATGAATAAAACATGAAAAATCTCGAAGCGGAAACATCTGCTGCCGATTTATATTTTAAGGGAAATTTGTATTATAATTGTTTTGATTGAGGCTGTAGCGGGGGCTAGTGAACGAAGCAATAATATTAGCCGTCTAACTGAAACCTTTCTCTTTCCTGAAAGAAAGAGCTAACGCAATAAAGCCGGTTTCCCGCCAACATACGGCGCTCCTTAAATATCTTTCCAAATCTGCGACCTCATTTCGAGTGCTCACGATGTAAAATGCAATAAAACTTTTAGAAAAGAGGAATGACTTCACTATTGCGAAAAACGTACGTTTTTCTTCATCTGCGACACCATTTTCACCATCTGAAATATTCGCCCCTTACGACTTTAGTTCCATAATGCATGGCCAATCTCATCCCCTCCATATAAGAACGTGCTCACTACCATCCTAGTAGATATTTCTTCTTCTGCTTCTTCTTCTCTCGGTGCTTGTCTTTTTCGCTCTCCATTTCCAAGGATATAATGGACACGAAACGGTTTAAATTATATAAAGCGACACTGGATGAGTGTTGGAATGATGAAATATGGCGGAAAAGCAAACTTGGATTCAGTTGCACTAAGCCAAGGGATTAATCTTATGGCATAGAGCAAAGCCACAAAAGTGTTACTGTTTTTATATTTCTGAGAAGAATTTTAAAATTCTCCGAAGTAAATAACACTCTATTTTCCAACAACTGACACTCACTAGATTCTCCACATGTTTCTTATAATATACAACGCTAGTTTTGTTATGAACATATCGTAATTTAATTTAAAGCGAAAATAAACAATGGTGAATTAGTGAACAAATTTTGACGCAATTTATTAATTGCAATCCATAATTTTATATGGATTATTGAATAGTTGATCTTGCAATTTTTATATGTGTTTATTTTTTCTTTAATGATAGTGTCGAAATATGAAATTATAAATTCTGATGTCTACATCCTTAATTTGACAGTATATATCGCATGAAATACGCTTCCGTTATATCCGTCTATGCATTGCATACTGAATCTTCTTAAATTTCGCATAATATAAATAGAATACATTTCCGTATCGAAATACATAACAAAGAGTAGAACATTCTTGTTCATTAAAAAAACTTCGTAATATTTTATATATTCAGTGGGTTCGTAGTATTTGATTGATCACGGAATTGCGAATAATCCGATATTGAAATTAGATTCTTTCTTACATTCTAGAAAATATGTGTATCTTTTGGTTATTTTTCCAGGCTAAGTATTTCCTCATTATTTCTTCTCTCTCTTTTCCGCTTTACCCATCTTATTGCCATTCAATTTAAATAGGACTCCCATTAGAATTCATCTTGAATATACATCTGTCTATCCATTCTTTGGGTAAACATCGGGCAAACTCGATTACAAGTTTGTTTGTACCAATTGTACCGGCACAAAGTAAACGACCACACGATCTTTGTCATCACTGCTTGCCATCATCCTTCTAGCTCTTTCACAATTCCTCTCCCTCTCTCTCACTCTCTGTCTCTTTCACTTACTTACTATATTCCACTCATTCATTCATTGTGTCTCTCTTTCTAAATCTAATTGCATTTCCATGCGGCGTAATCTTGTTTCGTTTATTAGAGCGACAAATTGCGTGCCTACGACAACTTCGCCGTTTGAGGATCTAAGATAATTGAAGTATGGTTGGTTGTGTTGTGTTTTATTAATTGAATTGGTGTTGTTGGTCTTATTCACACAATAATAAATGTGGTTGATTTTTAAATAAATTACTCGTTGATTAATCGACACTGACGAAGCGAAGTTTGTGCATGTTAAACGCCAATGGATGTTTTATGAAATTAATCCGTTTTTACGAAAAGAAAATTGAATGGTTATTATAAAAAAAAATGATCAATAACACTTACCCCCAATATCAATATCAAATCTAATCAATCATTTTCTTTAATAATTTATAAATGATATAGAAAATCTATCGTGATTTCCCAAACGTAAACAAAAAAGGAAGACGGCCGGCCGGAAGATTTTTCGAAAATTTTATTCCCTCAAATTCACTCAAACACACACACACACACACAAACATGAAAAGTATAGCGATGGGGTCTATAATGGGACTTGGAGGAGTTAGGAACTGTTGCCAATATAATCGCGACACCCCCCAGTGAAAAAAAGGGTAATTTCCCTTATGGAAAAACCTTTTCTGATTCTCCCAATTGGGAGAATCATCTACTGCTCCTACTATTCTATTTTAGAGCACCACGAGCAGCATGGAAACATTGAAAACAAGAAAAAAAACGGAAGAAAGTTGAAATAGAAGAAAATAAATGTACTTTACGTTTATGCAAATTGCTTGTTGTTCCTGTTTTTCGTTTTTCTTCTTTTATTTTTATTATGCGTAGGGGTTTATTTAGCGAGGGTAGTTTTTTTTTATGAAATTTTTTAAAGTTTTCCGCTTTACCTTTTTTTTACTTTTTTTTTTCTGAAGCTTGTTAATGCACAATAAGCACATATGTCGAACTATTCGAACAAATGCAATTCGTCCATATATTTCATTCCTTTTTATTTTTATTTCCCTGCCAAATGTCATTCGGCCATTCGATTCATTAATCAACGTGATAAATTACTAGTGCGCGAAGAGAGAGGCAACCGCATGTTTACTGAATAAAACAAACCCCTAAATAAAACCGTAATGAAAAGCATTACCGGGGGAGCGATGTTTGATTTGATTTGATTTTTTTTTATTCCTTTAATTTGTCTTTAAACATATTTAAAGGGAGCGACAAAGAATATTGTATTACATAGAGGAATTTTTAAGATTTATTTTTATATCCTTTCATATCTTATTAATGGTGGTGAGTACCCGTTGAAGTGGCACATGTAGAAATAAATTAGCATATATGACAATAATAGCAAAAGAAAACGATTCCCAACGGAAATACACGAAAAAGTAAAAATATCTCAAAGAAATACTCGAAAAAGTATTACGGATTAGTCGTATTATGTGGATTTGTATTCAATATTTCCATTATTCTCCACTTTTGCTTTTTTTTCATTTCCATTTTTATTTGCATTTATATAAGCTGGATCCCGTTAGCATCTTTCCGTCATGGCACTTTTCCATATGATGAATTAAATCGATAAATCCGCAAGTGCAATTTCCGATGCCATTAGTGCTACGCGAAAAGCTTTAATAATAAAAGCATCGTGTTGGTGAAGAGCAAAAGCGTCGTTGCGACCAGGTGAAAGTGTCGCCTGCAAATTGCTATGCTATGCTGTACATGTACACACACATATAAAGGAAAAGAGCGACAGGGAGGCTTTTTGTGAATATACTCTCTTTTTTTTCTAGCCATTTCACCACCAAAGTACATGATCAGTAATTGCCATCTGAAGCGTAAAAAGCCTTTGATATTTGGTGTTGTTGGTGTTTTTTTCTTCTTTTGTTTGGGAAAGAGCTGGAAATTAAATAAAATGAGATTTACACGTGTGACGATGCTTGTTTGGAAATTTAATGAGTTTTTTGGATGTAGCGCCTTATTTTTTCTTTTGATAAAAATTGAATTGGCTACTGCGAAAATGAATCAGGCGAGCAAGCTTCTTTATACTTCGCATATTTAGTGGAGCTATTCTCCGAAGTTTAGCACTCATCAGCGATTCGAAACTTTCATGTTAAACTTACGAGGCAATTTCAATTATTAATATTGTTTTGGAAACTACCCCAATTATTCTTTAGTACATCGTCAGACTTCTATTACATGCACACATGAAACTTATCTCTTTGACAACTTGCAAATATGAAGTTTTATTTATTTCAACAACTATCTAGTGAACTATAGGAAAAGTTTTCTAGCATGGAACATGGAATATCGTCATAACCTCTGCCTCGTTAAATTATAGAAAATGTGTAAAGAATAACTTTTAGTTTTGGATGAAAACTAAGGTATTCAAATTCATTCGTTGCAATTATCCAGTCATAATTCTTATTACAAGAATGGATAAGAATTAGAATTGTTTAGAGGAAGGGTCCTATTAAAAAAAGTAGACAAGAGTCGTAAATTAGCAAGTAAATCTGTGGGATTCGTAGAAAACATCAGCCAAAATACTTGACAGAAATGATAATGCCATTGGTTGTAACGTCAGCAACTAGAAATGAATTTTTAAGATTATTGCTTTTGGCACAATAATCCCAAAAATGACCACTGGGAAAGAAAAAAAGAAGAATTACGCCCAAGGTGCAAATTACGAAACCTCCCAATAGGATTTGATTCGAATTTATGTCTATATATAATTCTAGGTCTATAATGTTGCATTCCCTTCTTTTATTCCATTCCTCCTGATCCTCTCTATGTAACAAGCTTAACGCACGTCCCCGGGCTGGCACTATTTTCTACTTGTCCGCCTTTTAGAAATCCTTTTTTATGTTTATTTCCTCTAGTGGTTTCATCTCTTACATATATGATCTTAATAGAAAAAATAAAGAGCGAATTTTATGAACAATTCTCTTATGTGCACCCTGTACGATGTAATATGGAAGATAGCAACTATTATGGAATCTGAACTAGCGCTGCAAAAAGAGAAAATATACGTTTATGCCGCTATCTACTAGAATTGCCTTTTCTGTAGAAATATCGTTAATAAAATAGTCCGAAATTGATCACTTATATTTAGCTATTATTAATAACCTAAATTTGTACCCTTACAAAATGGAATTTCGTTGTTCATCATTAATTAGCAACCTCCTTAACTTTATTTGTTGTAAACCTAGCTTAAAAACCCAGCAACTTCTAAACAAACAAAAAGAAAAAAAAATCAAACACACCTTTACTCTAACATTATTTAATCCAAGCTTCGAAACATGTTTCTACTTTTCATGCTATATCAGCAATAATTTTTCTATCTATCTAATTCTTCTACCTGAAAACTTCAAACGAACTAATTCGTGTTGACTTTAAGAGAAAGTTTTTCTTAAAGGTATGAAGGAAAACTATATATAGAGGAAAAAACGGGCTCGTATTCTTGTTGACTGTTTTATCAGAAATCTGTTGTATTCATCCATCCATTTAGATTTCCTCCATTTAGAAAAGGAAAAGTTTCTCTTGGTTTGGTTCACAGTATCCAATTAAACGAAATACCAGTGTTCAAACTTCAAAGTTTTATGTATGAATAAATAAGTAGATAAGTATATTTCTGTTTAGAGGCGGATTTTGAGGGCCTAAATCCTCACCAAATTGGTGAGTAGCTAAACTTGAAATTAAAGAACATTGTAAAATTTAAATAAAGGTTCAAAAAGGGGTAATTAGAAACTAAGTTAGTGCTCTTATTTCGCTGGAATGAATTTGTTATATTTACGACGAGCACATACAAGCAAATTCACACAAGCGATAAATGTTATACGAGCCCCCTTTTTCTTCATCGTTAATCGGTTCTTTAATCACTTTTCGATTCTATCCTAGTTGGAGGGAACACTCATAAATGCACTCTGGAAGAAGAACGTAAAAGACTAGAGTCAGTTAATTCATGGTATAGTCTAATTCATCATCATATCCAAGCACAACCATCACCACCACCACCCCACCATCATCAACAAACCGCGACGACGACAACGGCACTGACGCCGTTCACACTTGAGTCCCTTAAATTGAAATTCCTAGTAAAGACGCTAAAAGCTTTTTAATATATTGACTTTACGAAAGAAAACGCCTGAAGAAGAAATAGAAAAAGTAGGAGACCTTCCCCGTTTTTTCCTATACCTTCTTTTTCTTTCTTTGTTTCTGCTTACACTCTGCTTCAAGCGTCTCTATTTTCGTATATGTTTTTCTCTTTATTCGGAGGTCATTGTGTTAGATGGATGGATGAATGGAGATGGAAGAAAGAAAATAAAATTTGATAAAATGAGTGTGGGCGGAAAGTGGAAATGGCTAAAGAATATATAAGGAAAAAGGTAAAGTAGAAATAAAAATTAGCACGGACAAAGTAAATAAAAGAGAATATGTGAAAAATAATTAGTTTGCCAGAGATAAAGAAAACAACATAATTTAGAAAACAGTTGAAAGAAGATAGAACAAAAAGGGCAAACAAAGTACAATTGCTTTCTACTTATAGTGGAAAACAACTGTAAATATGTTGAATAAAATTTCTCAGGGCAAGGCGTTAACAACTTTAAAATCCCAGAATGAAGATCATTTCGTTGGAATTTCATTACTCACGCAAACTTAAAATCTTGTAGATGCACCAACCTCCTCATTTGCCTCATGGCACTTTTCTTCTTCCTCTCTTTTTCAGTGAATAAAGCATATACGTATACAGACATAAGGGTACAGAAAGGTTCCCTTCTCAGCCACAATAGCCGCAAGTCCTTTAAATTCTCTAGCAAGAAGAATGAAAGGGCCGGGAATGATGCATGAGCAGTTGTTGACGTAGCAAACGTATAATGTGGAAGTGGACGGATGTGAATTTCATCTAAAATAACTAACTCGATTATTAAAGGAAGTTGCTAATGAGACTTGTGCTGCTACTATCATCATGTCAGCTGAGCATGATTTATATAAGCGATTATGTCACGTGAGTGGGAAGTAGGAAAAGGAGGACGTTGAGTCTTAATGTGTGTGTGTCTGGATAATGTACGTTGGCCACATATGTTGGTCGGCTTTTGTGGTTGTTTATAGTCTCTTATGGGGTGGAGCAGTAGCTAACACATAGAAAGCAAGAGGAGAATGGAAGAGGTTATAACTGAAACTTTGGTCAGACTGGGCAGCCAGTTCATCGGTCGGTTCGTCAGTCAGTCGAGACTAGGGTTGTTTTCTATTTACATAATTAAGTTTGTTGTTGGGCGGAGGGTGAAATGTGTTATTTGCTTGATTTTGATAAAGTTTGCTTGATAGTAATGCGGACGAATATAATTTAGAGAAAGGGGAACAAGATCCGTAAGATTAATTGATTAGATGTTATGAATAAATAAAATTGTTTTTCATAGAGCATAAAAGGGGTTGAATATGAATATATTTTCTTACCAACTAAAGGTCATTGCCTTCTATTATTTGACATGGCACGGCTGTTTTGTAATTAATCATATTCATAACTTTAAATCCATTATTTCCTCATTTAACTAATAATTTCATTTTATATCTCATCCCCTAAAAACTGTAAGTCCTACAGCTTAAAGTTGTAGCGGTTAGAAGTTAGAAATGAGGCATCCCATTTCCCCTTCAGACCTTTTACCCAAATATTCATTTCCACACATATTCGCATTCATTTTAATTTAGTATGCGGTTAAATCATAGTCTAAATTCTGTGTTCACCTCCTAGCATTGTTGGGAGATAAATAGCACACACACAGACACAAGCTGGTGCTTGGTGAAGGAGAAGGAGGGAAGGATTAAAATTTGCTAGTGGTATGACAACTACGAGAATAGTAAGTTGGCATCACTTTCATCCTTTGTCGTACGTGATGTGTTGTTAATGAATTAAGCATTTGAAATGAGGATTTTATTGTCCCAACAAATGAGAGCGCTAATTGTCGGTGTTATGGACAATAAAGATACGATTTTTTTAGAATTCTAATCGATAACGGGTTGTTCGGTTTGATTGTGAGTTTAGCCTTATACAAAATTCCAATTAATAACGCAACCAGAACGAAGTCGGGCACTTTCACTAGTATTTAATAGAAATCAAAATGGCATTTGCAATTCTATTATAAAATGAAGTAATTTGTTTTTAAACAGTGTGGACCTGTGTTTGAATGTCACACCACAAATAAACGCGGCATAATTTACAAATAAATATTAATGATTAACAAATAAAGAATTGAAAATTGTAAAAAATCAACGAAATATATGTTAACTAAAAAACAAACACCCACTTAAATTTTCCAACTTAAATTCAGTAAATAACGAATAATCGCAAACAGCGAATTATTAATGCACTCATTTAAATATTTCTCGCACACGTTTCGAGATACAAAATGACTAATAAGGCGCACGTATAACAACCATACTCACAAATTTGGATAAAGCTCTAGAACTATAGAGTGAAAAAGATATAGTGAGGTAGAGGGAGAGCTAAAAAAGGACTTTATCAATTCGTATAACTAAATTAAAACCGATCTTGCTACTGCTGAGGGAGTTTTACCACCCTCTCTCTCTCTCTCTCTCTCTCTCTCTCTGCCACTCTTGCTATGTATATATATGTGTGCATGTGTGTGTCAGTGTGTACATTTTCCAGACAAACATTGCTAACTTGATTAAAAGTTTGTTTTCAGGCTATGTTAGCGACCATAATCTTTTTCAACATTGGTGGTGATGGTGGTGGTGGTGGTAGCGGAAGGCTGCGTTTTTCGTATTTTTGTTTTTCTCCCTTCACTAGAGTTCGGTTAGTGTGCTGGTGGTGGATGCAATAATAATTGTATTTTCAGTTGGTTTAATCTTGTTAAGGCATCGCGCTGAGTAATGTGTGTATGTGAGACAAAGCAAGAAGAGCAAGAGAAAAAGAAACTGGGACGAAAATAAGACGATAATCGAAAGATTGTATCAGAAATAACGGAAATTTGTATTGTTTTTAGTGTAGTCAGAGCGGATTTTTAATCGAGGAAAAGATCTAGTATAAAATTATACAGGCTTACTCTGATTTCGGACAAATCGGCGATTACGTAATCCGATCAATGAATGATTGAGAAGTGTCCATTAGTTACATTGACATAGAATATGGAGATCAATACAACACAAGTACTCTTAAACCAGCCATCAAATTTTAAAAGCAAAACAATATAATGCAATAATAATAGTAGTAATAATAGTACAGAGATTCCCATAAATATCAACCTCTGCCCTCTCCACTCCCTCTAAAATATTTCGCCTGAAACTCTTCCCATTAATCTCAATAATGTAAAGCAAAATGGAAAACCAAGAGCTGAATTATTGCTGTATTAATGTTAAAGGCATTTGGATTCACTATGCGTCCTCCTCTTCCGCCTCCTTCTCCGATTACTTCTATTCCTCCTCGTCGTCCTCTTCCTTCTCTTACATAGTATGTATGTACATATGTATATATGTACGAGCCAATGCCGACTACGACGATAGATTCATTTGCATATTATTTCAAGTTTACATACAAGATTGAAATTTTGTTTTAAGTGAATTGGTTTCAAAGAGGTTGTTAAATTTCGCATTTTAAATAGTTGAAGATTGATATGATTAAGGAAGATATAATTAACGTAGCATTATTTTTGCTACTTGTACTTTAATGAGACAACTGTGCATATTTATACCACTCATATTTATTTTACTTTGTGGTTCTTTATTTTGTTTGCATTTCCCTTCAGTTTTCTTGTATTCAGGCTACTACCACCACCACCACTAACATCATCAGACTTTCCATTTAACTTTAAATCCTTTAGGGACAATTTTGTTTTGCATTGCAAAAACGCTTAATGAGAGAGGCTTATTTATTATTAAATACACCGCAGAACAATCTCTCTATGTATAACCGTTGAAAAGTTGAAGTAAAATAAATAGCTCTGACTTTACTTAACATTTTCATAGTGTATAAAATTCGTCTCTAATTGGTATTATGTGTATGCTTATATGGGCTTGCATTCCAAACAGATTATTGCTGACGGGATTACAAGAGTTCGTTTAATTGTTGATTTACAAGCAAAGAGTGACTGAGTGGTTTATGCGTTTAATTATTTGAAAAGCAACCTTTTCTCAATTTAATTAAATTGACTTAGTTCGATCGTGTTCACCTGTTTAATACAGTTTCGAAACTCGTTTTCTCTTCCATACATTTCTCAATTTAACGACCAGAACTCTGGGAATGTCAAAATTTCGCCGAATAACTAATTATAATTTAATTTAAATGGAAGATAATTATAATACTCGGCAATTTCATTTTGCATTGAAACTCGAACTACATTAATAACCATCTAAAAGTCAATTCGTTCGTCAAGTCCATAAGCCGATTATCGTTTTGGAATATTTCCTTTGAATAAACTTTACTTTCTCATAGAACAAATTCCATGGTTGCATCATCTTTTAATTTAAATTTGTTGGAAACACACAACAGGGAAAGGAATGGGGAAAGAAGAGGGAAACTTTACTTATTACTAAAACTATGACTAGTTTTTGTTTTAGAAATTACCCCTCAAAGAGTTCCATATTAGATTTAAGTGGAATAGATATTCAAAGAAGGGTAATTTCCGGAAGAATATCCAAGAAAAATCGGATACTATGCTTAGCCGAATAAAAGGATTTTATTCTACACTAAACTTGATTTAAGTTTAAAAAACTTGTTATCTTACCGCATTCGTGTAATAAACATTTGTGCCAATTCCACATGTGTCCATGCAATTCCTAAATCGGTGTGAGTGATATCGTGCCAGCCGGAGTACTTTATCCTTGTACAAGCAGGCGCTGGAACCACTAAAAAGCAAAGGATAAATGATTGAATTAACTTTTTATAATTAATTTACCGCAAATTTTTATCATAGTTAGATACTGTAGCCACTACCATTAGTCATAAAAGAAAAATCTATTTCTTAATTGAAATTCAACAAAATTTTTCTTAAAATTTATTTTCATTCTTCTTCACTCATGCTAAATGTCTGGTTATGGCAGATAAAAAGGAAAGAAACCGCATGGATAATTTTTGTTCCCTCTTCATTGGAATTTTTTCGTTTTTTTACGAAAAGTAATTAGTTGAAGACAATTGATTCAAAAAATGTATTTTCAGTTTTGATAGTAAAAGTCGATAATTAAGACTATTAATAATTAAGAATACTTATAGAATTGAAGTATAATAGAGAGTACTTAATATCAGTAGATTTTTGACGGTTTCAATTCCTGACCAGTCAACAAAGTACCAGTACCAGTGGACCAGTAAAATAAAAAAACAACATAAGATCAACATTAAAAAAATTGAAACTTACAATGTGAAGAAACAAAAAAATATATTAAGAACAAATTCTTCTTATATTATTTTTAACATTGGTTCAACATGTGGTTAAGTTAGGCCCAACAAAACATTTAGATTCTGATGTCATCAAGGCTGTGTATGATTTTTCATTATAATAAGCTAAGTTTTACGAAGTTATATTTAGTTTCCTTTTATTAAGGTTGAAATTGTTTGTTAAAAGAAATTGCTCAATTGATTTTGCTTTATGCGTATTCGACACTTATCGAGAAATTAATAAAACACAAAAGATTAAGCGAATATAAAATTCTAGAACTTAATTCCATCTAATACTCGCCATTCGCGTGTTGTCTCGTAAATAAGCTACTTTAAACTTCCGTATGTATTTCATGTACGTTCGAAAATCGATTTACGAGAGATAATAATTTTGTATTGCAAACATTACATGGCGAACTTTAAAAGATATTTACGATCGTCGGTCTATCTCTCTATCTCTCTACGTTCTTCTATCTAGTATTCGCTGCTTACAGTCGTTCTTTCTCTTGGGAGTTTTCTGATAACCTCCTCAAAATATACACGTATGAATCAACTGTACGTTAGTACACATACCTAGTTTATAGAGTACTTTAAAATTTTGTAATTGAAAGATTAAAAGGTTTTAATTTTCTATAGGATATTGAGAGATTTCAGAGTACATGAGCTGATGATTGAATAGCTTTATATTAAAGTTTATTGCTTTTGTTACAGATCAGAATGGATTCTCTATTTGTTAGATCTTCAAACATGTAGGCAAATAACGAAAATCAATCTATTAGTGTCATTGTGATCATCTGCATGTTCAAATTCAAACAAAACTTTAATGGGAAATTTGCAAAAGTATTATTTTGTAATTTGTAATGAAATTGTATTTACAAATCGCTCTATTATCCTGCTTGCCTGGCTGCCTGCTTGTCTGCCATCTCAAATATTAACAAATACAAAACTATTGCTTACTTTTCGAAAAAAACTTTTCTAATAGCCTCATTCAAACTAGTCATGCTATAGCATCCACTCACTTCTATTCCGATTCTCTATCTCTTTCTATTTCAAACAAAACTCTGATAGTTTGAAATTAAAAACTACTGAACATTCAGGAATTTTATCGAAGAGGAAAACTTTAATAAAACAAATTAAATCGGTCACGAAATAGAAAATAATAATAATAATAATAATAATGATAATAATAGTAATAATGGAAAAAAAGATGGAGAAGGAATTATTATCATTATTATTATTCGTCTGGCTTATTTACAAAATAGAAATGGAATATATTATTTTTCTTAGTAAAGTGGCCCCCAACTATACTATTTCTTGTCTTATCCTCCTCGTCCTCAGCCTCCTTCTCCACCTCCTCTTCATCCTTCACCTCTCCTATTTAGCATTTTTTTATTATGCAGAATGGAATAGAAAATGCAGTAGTTTTCTAGCCAATAAAACATCTTCTCCTCGGGGGTACATTTATTTATACTTCTTCTTTCCATTTTTATTCGTACTGTTGTTGTAGCTTGTTGAATGAAAATTGAAAATTATCTTTGCAAATATTCCAAAAGGGTTAATTAGTATGAAAAGGTAAAAATGTACAGAGAGGAAATTAGTTTTTTTTTTCTAATTAAGTATTAATTAACTTTTTACTTAATGTTTAATTTGTACGAAGATCGTCTTTACCAGATTATCGTTCCTGTTAAATTAGAGCCAAAGTAAATGAAGCGAGGTGAAATCAGGTAGGGAACGATCCTCACAAGTGATCTACACTAAACGCTTATATATATATATATGCTGGTAGGTTAGATTTCATTCTATTTTAGGACAATACCAGAGCTACTAATTAAAAAAATTCAATTCGCTTGAACTTCAAATTTCAAATGATACACGCATTTGTGCAGCATTCAGCTGACATGCCACTTTTAAAATCCACGCAAACCAAAACCAAACGCACCTATCTAAATAGACACAGTCTATGTACGATAAACAGGAAAGTAAACTATCGACTATCGACACACATACAAACACCATACAATCAGAGGGGCTCTAGAATAAGTTTTAAGAGATGTAAAATCTATAATATTATAGAGTAGAGCGAGGATCACAGCAAACGATAAACAAACATGACATCGATGCTCGTAAAGCCAACAATTATTATTATTATTATTATTATTATTATCATTATTGTTGTTGTTGTTGTTGTTCAGTAACAATAAAACAATGCGTCAAATACTGGTTCAGTTAGGTACTCTCGGGCAATATGGCACACATTCAATATCCCCAGAAAAGAAAATCTCATCGACATGAATGAAATGTTTGTGTTTGTGTGTCGTTGTGTGTGAATGTGAATCTGTTTGTGTGTGTACGTGTATTTATTGGTTCGGATTATAGTATACATATAGATCATGGAAAATAATTATGGAAAGACAATTAGGATGGTCGATTGTTCTGATTTTAGGGAATTTTTGTTTGTTTTGCAGTTTGATGCTACTCCCATTTCTGTTGTTAGTTCAGTTTGTTCTATAGCTGATATTCCAACTGCGAACAATAGGCAGAATGGAGAGAAGAGCGAGATATGCATAAAATGCAATTGAATATTGGAAATATTCTTTAGATAACACCGATTGTTAATTCACTATTGACATTTGCGTACAGGCGGAGCGCAAGAAAAGTTGGTTCAATCTTATCGTTAAGAATCTAAAATGTCTTTTGCCGTCATAACCAAGAGAAAAAAAAAACATTCCCACACTAGACGGCTATGACAAGAAAAAATGATAATGTTACGAAAAGTTGAAAAATATTCAGCCTACATCCCAAAACGCATCTATCAAGCTTTTCCTAGGGGGTAATTTTTTACACTCCACTGGAGTATAAGATAAGTAGGAAAAATCGCAGGGCAATTTACTTAATCTAATCCCTTCTGCTACTATACCACTACTACTACTACTACTACTATTACCTACTCTACTACTACTCATTCTACTACGCTAAATGGAAGTATTCGCAATGGGGGATGTGCGTATATGTGAGTTGATAATGAATTTGTTTCCAGATATTTTTCTAAGATAAAGTCGCAGAAAAATTGAGAGGAAAAAAGATCAATTTTTGGTTATCTGATTGTTTATTGTGTGAATTAATAATGTGTAAAAGTTGGATAATTAACAAGAATTGAAATGATAAATTAAAAGTGCCCAATTGTGGTTGCAGCGTGAAAACTTTTCAGGAAAGTACAGATGTTTGTAAAGTGACAAATTAGGGGGTGCGGTTGCGCAAATTATATGGACATAACTGAAAACTCTGACAACGATAAATGAAGTGGAATTATTAATCTGAACAAAGAAGAGCAAATACATGAATATTTGCTACGATCTCATCCATTATTCACAAAAATTTAATATTTTTTTGACAATGAATATCTAGATTTTAATTGAATTTTTACAAGATTCCCTAGAATAACGTGACATTTTTAAAATCAAAAAGACAAAGTTAAATACTAGCTCCCATTTACTATAATCCGTCGCTCTAAAGCTGTCACATTTCAATAAAAATAAATCTAATTTTCCTAGATGGAATAAATGCATATTTCATAACGCACCACCACCACGAGCCACGGCTGAGCTCAATAGAATACTACTTTATGTATGCGATGGATGCAGACCCATACTCTTCCTATTCCTCCTTTACACCGTCTCCGCACAGCATCCCGTCTTATGATTCTTATTGATATATTCCCTGGGAGTGTGCCGTCTTGCTACTGCTACTCAATCCACCTTCTGGTTATTCGCCCCGATCTCTTAGGTTATCCAGATATTTAGTTTTTACTATTGAATCACTCACTATCTAGGTGCAATGATACAAGTCAGATTTAGATTAAGGTAATAAAAAAAGTTTTTTTAGAAATTTCAATTTGCGAGTTGTATAGATTATTTATTTTATTTCCTAAACCAGATACTGTACGATTTTTGACTATACAGGAACCTCGAATTTCCATATTCTAAACTCAAATGTCACCCACTCTAATCTAATTCATTCTCAAACCCCCGACCGTGCCACGTATGCAATTTTCCATTTTCCGTTTACTGTATAATCCAAACAACGTCTTAATACATCATAGTAATTGGAGCTGCATAATATTTTAAGCTGGCTTTTATCCGTTGCTGCAGCACCAACAGCAGCTAGGTGAACATGACACTTAAATGTGTGTATATCCTTATTTTGTGTTGTGTGCTCCTCCACCTTTAATTTAAAATCTTAAGGATAGCATAAATCGAACTATAGGAGATGCTGCAGGTAGCTTCGTTAGCGTTAAGTTATATTGTAACGATGAGCTGGATATTATCTTTTAATTATTATCTCTGTCTCCTCGACATTTCCAAAGAATTGTGCATATCTGGATTTACAATTTTCTCTTATAAATGGATTGGACGTGGTGGGCCAATATGGTGAACGGCCAGCCAGTTAACCAGACAATACTCCATTAGATTTTATCTTTAGGATCACATGGAGTGTAAGGAACCCGCTAACAGTGAGTATGAACTGCAGGCACGAGTTATTCAAGTTGCCAGTGAAATTCGTCAAAACACCGCTGCCCAATTTCCGTTTGTAAGATAGACATTATTGCATCGAAACAGACTGTTAAAATAGCGGCTATATTGAATATATATAGCGGTTATAGCTATTGTAATTTCGTTACTATTTAAAAATATTCACCCTATTTAATTCCGTAATTCATTCAATTACAAGATCTAAATCATTTTAATCTGATTTTTTGAAATAATTCTGTGTCTATTGCCTAAATCTATCATTCTATTTTGAAAAAATTCCAAATCAATAAGCAGAAAAATTGCAACACAACATCAGATTAATCGCCTGCCAAATCAAGTATCTTTTCTATTATTCGATTACGTATGAACTGTACGAGAATTTGTTGTATGAAGAATTTATGTGAAACACTTTAAACTATCATATAAACGATCGAGTGGTTTCTCTCACTGGAAAATTGTAGTTTGCATCATATTCTTTTTCGTCTCGAAAAGAATTCTTATTTACGTCGAGTGTCATTTTCTATTCCGTTCGGATGATGCACAAATTTTGTCAATAATTTGCAAAAGAATCTGATCGTATTTTTAAAGCTCTTGACACAGAATCAAAGTATCTACTTGTTTTATTCGTTCATTCGTGGAATTTGACAAATAAAATATCATATTTTTTTCCATTCGCATAAATCTTCTTTATAGCATTGCTCCATAAATTCAACTGAAAGAAATTAACTTTAGATCGATTGATCTCTTTTGGCAGAAAACGTGCTTGGTACGTGCTCCTCACTCAATCGAGTTGAATTTATTTCCAAAAATTTTTCTCGATTGATGAATGATTCCTCTAGGAACATCATATGGTGTTCTATATGCAGACAGTTCAAAGTCCAGATGGACTATTGGCCCATAAATTTCATTAACATTATCCATAATTTGAATTGTAAAACAAGCAAGCCATTCATTTTACTTTTTGCGATCCCCTTGCATAAATTCCAAAAAAGGGGAGACAATCTATCCGAACCAACATAGGCCATTAGTGATCCTATTTTCGGGAAACGATACTTTTGTGTCTTATAGACCGTGTTTCGTAATTAGGATAATGACAAGCGTTATATATGAATTTAGTGTCTCTATACTGTGTAGCTTAAAATCACAGATAAATTTAAACAAAAAGAGAAGAACACCAATAAAAAATTATTGCTTTATCATTTTCTAAATCGTTTAAGCATAAAGTTATTACAATTTATGTTGCCTCACATTTAAATTTTAACTAAGAGAATGTAATTTTACCAAAGGCAACATAAGAGAATACATTTTCCCTCATTTCCATCAAAACTGTAACATCCAACATAACCATTTGACGGCATCATCTTTTCACTAGTAGTAGAGGAGATTATAAAGTGAAAAGTGCCGGTTGAAAGCAACTATTTCGTCTTTCACTTCCTCCATGCTTTGCCTTCACTCTTCAGTCTCTTCTTCTGTTTCCATTTAATGAGGTGTCATAGCGTCAACTTTAAGCACACGAATGGCATTACAGGTTCGTTAGCTAGAGGTGAATTTTTAGATGAGAAAATTGTCGTGGCTTAGAATTTTGCGGTTGAAATTGGAGGTACGCCTTTTGATGCATACTTGATGCATAAAAAATTTTTGTAAAGTCTGATTTACATTCTTGGTAGAAACGATATTTCGGTAGCCAACAAATTTAAGCATTTAGGTCAACTATAATCTAGAAATTTACTTTCGAAACTTTATCGACATTTTGTCATTCGATCCATCCATTTAAACTAGCTCTCTAAAAAGAAAACATCACAAATATACGTAGGAGTTCAGAACACCGACTCCAGTGTTTTCCTTTTCCTTGTTGTTGTTCACCTTTCCTTCTGGCTCATTCGCTATGAGACGATGGTTATTAACCATCAATATATCACTCTTTTGTGATTCCTTTGGGAGTATTTCTATCTTCTTTTTTTGCGTTTCTGAAGAAGAAATAAAGTTTTCTGAGAGCAAGCCGCAGGGTGACATAACATTTCGGCAGCTTTTCGTATTCCATCAGTGTTTTTTGCTTTTCCGCTTCTATTTTTCTTCTGCTAAGAGTATATCGTCTCCATCAGGTATTCAAGAATGGGTAAATAAAAGTCAAGGGTGGGTTTTTCTTTTTCTCAGTATTTCAGTCTACTCGTAAGTAAGCTTTGGGAGAAGAGGGTTTTTTTCTTTTCTTTATTGCTGCGAGGCGCTTGAGGTTTAAAAGTTTGGTATAAGAAAATTTGTTTCACAGATAGGGGGAACTTGGATTTATTTATTTTCTACCATTAATGGAGATACAAGATCCCCCCAAAACCGCATAATAACAACAACAGAATTATTGACGAAGCCATCCAGAGTTTTATCTTTGGTGATAAAGCTTTTGGACCTTTTAATTTTCATGATGGATTGAAATCCATTAAGCCAAAAGCAGTTTATAAAAGGTCCTTCTCAAAAACGCTCTCTTCTGAAGAGAATTCTTCTTCTTCCTTTTTTTTTTGTTTGTTTGTTAGGACATTGTTGGGCGGCATTCATATGCTCTGGTTAAATGAAAAGCAAATAAAATTAAGTGTATTGCTTCCTGGCTGTTGTTGTGTCTTGGGGTTGATTGAGTATGAGAATAAAGTAATCTCTTTAACAAGTTCTTCAATCGGAAAATGGATTTATTTATGTTTAATTAATACAAAAATACTTATCTCCCAATTTTTATTAATCTTCGATTCATAAAGCTGTAAATTAATCGACAGTTAGACGCATAGAGAGCGAGAGAAAAAGATAGTCCTTTAATTCAGTCATCGCACGATACACAGCCACGTAATGAATTTGTGTTTGCCACAGAGTCTACAAAAAAAGTACCATCACAAAAGGAATTCTTTAAAATGTTAGCATAATATTTTTCGTTTTCCAGTTCAACGTTTCGCTGCGGGTCATTTTCTTCCGTGAGGGAATTAGGTCCCTTTTTTATTTCTGGAATCCGTTGTTCAGATATATACGGAACTGGGGAAAAAATGGAGAAATATTATCCTTTTTTTTTTCATTATGTTACATTAGTTAAGTGTTGTACCTTGGGGCTTAAATTTTTACATGTTGGTATTATTTTAATGGAAAAATTTCCGACATATCCTCTTGCATGGGGAGGACGTCGAACTCTATTAAGGTTTCTCTAAAATAACTCTTTAAGGATAAATTTTCACTAGAACCTTCGTGATGAAAAATTACCTTGGCATACTATAACATTTCAAACACAATAACCCCTTTTAGGTCCCATCTAGCAAATTTCCTGAAGTTAAACAACCACCCTTCAGCAACATGGTGTGAAACACGTCAGACTATGTCCTGTCAGTAAACAGATCACGCTCCTCGGAGGATAATATCCTTCTCTCCTTTTTCTTAAGACAGTTTCACCTATATACGGTCGGCAATTTATTAGAAGTCACTCGGTATCCGTTTCCTAATCATTATTTTGATCAGGTGGTGGTTGAAATTTATTAACAGAGCAGAGTTAATAATAGTAAATAGTTTACAATATGAAAGGAAACTTCAGATTTGTAAAATTGTTGATGACCTTTGTTACGGTTTTCACTTTAGCTATCAATTTATGTGACTCAGAAGTTATTACTTAATGTTGTTCTACATACCTAATACAAGGTCCATATCATTGTCGTCCATCTTGTCCATGAACCTAAACACGTATATGAGCTATATGGACGCCTAAACTAAAATCTATATTTTACTCTGTGCAAAGGAACTAAACGAACAACTCGTGTTGCACGTTCGTTATTAAGTTATAAAAGAGAATTGCATTGATAAGGGCGCATAGCAATAACAAAAAAGGGAGCATACCGTATAATAGAGCGATGGTAGATAGTTACTACGGAATGAATATTGTCACGCGTTACATAGTTGTGAAAGAGAGAGGGAGGGTAGTTTTTGCGACATCTATAAAGTTTGAAGCGTAGCAATCATAATTTCATGCTGTACGGAATGTAATTTACTTCAAAGCTTTTATTTCTCTAGCTTTAAAGGCTTATTTCTCAAAATGTACGGTAGGTATTTCTATGCGAAGACAAGGAATAATTTCATTCATTACATGGAATTTGCCTTCTTCTTCTGCCTTTGGTTTCATCGTCAACGTCACCGTTTCACTGTTCGTTATTGTTAATTACCTCGGAAAAAGCCAAAAACAATTCTGCCTTTCGCCCTCTACACGCCAAGCGTTCCATTTCCACTTATTCTTCTTCCCCTATGCTTTGCTTTCATCACAACAACACTAGTGTGCGAGCTCCAGGCACACAAGTAAACTAATTAACTGGAAATAACTATAATCAGGCACTTAAATGTCACCGGGTACGAAAGAGAGAAGGACGAAATTACATCAGTATAGAATGAATTGCTGTATTCTGATCGATATTAAAACAGGCAAGGCAAGGGCAGAATTGCTGAAAGGATACGATTATTGCTACAAGAATGTAAAAAATAAACCTTAAGCTACGTTAAGCACCCATTCAATATTATTTTAACCAAAACAATTCCAGAGGAAACCGTCTCTGACAAAGGATCTCCCCTATGGTAAAATATAATTTAATTTTCCTAAACTTTAAAAATCTCTACGATAATATAATGTATAAAAGAAAAAAAACGGAGGGAAAACTGCTTCTCAGAGAGAAAATTTGCACACAGTATATTTCAAACACGGCGCCATTGATAATATTAGGCAATTTCACGGGCGACCGACGACGTTTTAACAGTGCAAAAATTTGCCTCCGGGATTCCTCGGTATCCGGCATTGTCTTTTATTTAACTTTCCTTTTTGGTTTTAATTATTTAATTTTTTTTTTGTCGTTAGAGCTAAAGGATAAGACACTGTCGTTGGTAGCGCTCTGCGAGACAATCCGATTATTCTGCTAATTTTAAAAATAAGATAAAAGTTTCTGGGTGACGAGGCTTCTTATTTTTTGTGAAATTAAAACGAGGGACAAAAGGAAATTGTTTAGATTGGAAATAGAAATAAAATAGAAAAAAAGAAAAACAGTCGGCGGGTGCAATTTACCTGTGCTACTCTCGTTCGATTCTTTCTGAAATGCTTTCTTTAATCTATATCATTTGCAATAAATTGTTAAAACCCTCCCTATTTCCTGTACTTCTTTTCAATCCTTCAATAACTCTACAGCTTGTGCAATCCCCCAGAAACATCAAACAATTAAATTTCCAACGGAACATTAGAGAAACGGTAAAAGAGAGAAAAGAAAAAGCAACGTGTAAACGAGTCCGATTGCCTCATAAATTTCAACATTTCGAACTTTCGTGAAGTGGAAATCCGGTCTCGACCGTCGGGCCCTTATAGCTGCAAGTGAGGTACAGATGGGGTCACAATTCTGCAGTCGCCTTTTTCTCTTCCTCTCTCTTGATGAAGTTGCTCCCTTGGAATTTATAATGTATATGATATTATATTTATAATATCAATACGTATGTACGTACATCCTCTGCTCCTTTGCATTTAGTTTTTTTTCTCCCCTTAAACCCTATATCGTTCCTTTCCAGTTGGCATTCGTTCATTTCATTTTGGCATTTTTGTTTTAGATCATTAACCTTCTTTTTGGGTGAATTTTAAATTGAATGTGGCAAAAGACGGAGATTTTTACCCGATTCTAGCGCCGGTTTAATGAAAGCTGATGCTTGTCTTCATCAAGAATGGGAAGGAATATGTTTTTGTGTGTGCTGGAGGAAAAATGAAAAAAAAAAAAAAAAACGGGAACTTTAGTGTCGTTTCGAAAACTTTTTCTTTGAACTTCAATTTTTTTATTTTTTATTTACAGCTGATTCTAAACGATTTCCTTCATTTTGAGCGTTTGATTTAAACTAATGGGTTTCCGAGGGATTCAGTCTCATTTTATAAAGAAACTTTTCTAACGAGAATCCATTCCTTTTGCAAGTATAACTTTAAATTTAGATTCACAGAAAATATTATCCATAATTTCAGTAACTTTCCGATTTCATTAATTTAGAAAACTGTTTTCATTGTATTCAATTTACAAACATAAATAAATTCCGTAAACTTTTAACAAAGAGGAGATCCAACTCTCCCAATTCCGAAACTAAGAGCTATAGCTGGAGATAACCTCCTCGTTCTCCTTCTGCTTAAAATGCAGTTAATAGTCAGCTAAATAGGGCTTTTAGTGTAAGCAAAAGCGATCGAAATAAATTTCAAAATGGGCCTCATTAACGAAAACTTGATATCTTATTCAAGTGTTATTCGCTATTACCATAAAGACTTCATTAAAGCGAAAGAACGCCATTTTGTCCTTCCACTAACGATTTTCGGGAAATGAACGTTTTATCCATGGCAAAACGACGTGCGTTTATTTCGTTTGTCATTCGCCGTTGGCATATGATAAATTTAAAGAAGGAAGAGAAATGGAATTATTAATTATTTAACGTGCTTCCGTTAAAGTTTGATCATGTACACGATATAATATGTTCTACAGCGGTATTTAGATTAAAATATTCGATGACTGCAATAGATTAAAATCTATTTTATGAGTTATATCAGCGAATTGAATCGGTTGAAATAAACGCAAACCAGGTGAGTCTTTTAGCGTATTTCCTTTGCATTTCAATGGGCAAAAAATAAATTGCAGAAATTCAATTTTCCACCAGACCTGCTTTCGAATTAAATGTCTCAAAAAATTAGAACCCTCCTCAATTCGACCGCACAAAAATTTGGACAACCGAAAAAAAAGAAACTTGAAGAAAAATGGCATCAATTCAGCGAACCAAAGTAAAAAGATTTTCTCATTTAAATGAAGGCCAAATAATACTATTTTAAACGAGAGAATAGTGGCTAAATGCCAAATAAATTACAGCACGTACATTCATTTCGATGTGGGCCAAAAGGGGAAAAGCTATGATGGCCCCGTTTTCCACCCTCATCTTCCTACTCCATCTTCCTCTTCTTCTTTTTTTCTTCCTTCATTCCGACAAACAGAAACACAAGAGAAAAGAATTTTGGTGGTAGCAAATAAAGGTTTAGCGCGGAACCAGATAAAACAAATTGGATTAAAGTAAATTGGGTTAAATTAATTAATTGTGGTTAGTGGAGAAATGAATGGCCTTCAAGTTTTTTTTCTTTTTGTTTCGTTTACTGTAGAACTGGTCGATCGGGATGTATTTTCCGAATACGGAAAATAAATCGTAAATAGATTAAACCCTCAATAGTGGTTAAATGAATAGAAAAACTGAAGAGTGCATCTCCCATTCCGAATGTGTACCTAATACGCGAAATATCGTTTATTTTTTCGATGTTTTGGCAACGAATTTTCCCTAATTTCGATTTTCCCATTCAATGTTTGTTTAACGTTAATTTTTCTGTTGTTGATTGATCGGTTGAGCAAAGTTCAATTTGGCTGTGTTCCGTGTTGCTGATGAGTATGTCAGATTCCCAATAGGCTGCTAGATAGATACTAAAAATAAAAAGCAACAACTCATTCATTTTCATCAGAGAAATATCAAAATGTATTCGTTTTTTTTTTTCTGTTAATTTTTGTGATTTTAGGTTAAACATTCGATAGTGAATTATTCGTGTTGTAGAGGAGGGATTGTTGTATATCAGTTTAGTTTGGTCGATTAATTTATTTTATCCGTCCCGTTTACATATTGCTCTATCCGGATATTAGAGTGGATGGTCCGATAAATATTAACAATAACAATTAATTTTCCTGTTTTGAAACACTGTGATTTATTTATATCGTGTACATGTCGTTTATATTTATATTGTATGTATATGTAAAAAATTGACAAATTCGTTGTGTACGACATGGAGTCAAAATAAATTGGGCGACTCTATGAAAATTGAACGATTCGTTTCGATTAAATTATAGAGAGGATTTTTAGGGGAGGTGGAGAAAGTCGAATAAGATATATTGCATTCTATCTGCGGAATAAATTTACTGGATGACATAAAGTTGGCTGGGAAATATGTATTGCAACATTTTTAATTTTATTTGTGTCACTTTTTAAGTAACAATTTTCACCATTCGAAAGTATTAATTTGTTGCTTGCAGGACTACCTACTGTTAAAAGTTCATCTATGTAGTTGGCTTATTGCCAGTGACTTCTGGCAAAGAAACGACACACATTAAATCATATTATTACATCCTCCATCCTACTCACACAAAATTTCTTAACACACGTATCTAGTAAGCCAACAAAGAAAGCGAAAAATTTACGATTTAGCACATTTTTTGTCATCCTCTTCTTCTTTTCGCCCTAAACATTACTTTTTCTTCGTTGTCGTCGAACGATTTAAAAATTGCCATTCTGCGAAAAGTTTCCGCGGAATCGGTGAAAATTTTTCGCGGTTGTAATGGTGGTGGTGATGGTATGGTGGTTGTAGAACTATTTTCGTTTTTCTTTTGAAAGAAAATGTTAAATTTTAAATCGTTGTTTCGTGGAAAATTGATGTTTTTGCCAAGATAAATTGCTCCATTTTGTGCTGCCTTTTTCTTCGTTTTTTTTTTTTTCAGTTTTTGTTATTTTTATTTGGCTTTATTTTATTGATCAGAAATTTTCTTTGATACATTTTGTTAGTGCCTTCTGATTTGGCCCTTTCCTAGTAATTCATTCGTTTCATTTCTGTGCTCTATTTTGTAGGAAGCTTTTTATTTTCATGATTTGCATTTATTTCCCATGTAGGCTCGATTTTAATTTACAATAAACCTACAACATGGCATTCCAATTTTAACATTTTGTAAAATATATTTGAAACGCTTATTTAAAATTAATTAATATTGACTGCGGATGGCATGGCAATTATTTTATTCCACCTTTTAAATTAAATATTTAGGAATCGAGATTTAATTATTATTGAATTTATAAACGAATATGCATGTTCCTACGCTTATCCCTACCCTACGCTAATTAATTTAGTTAATTAATTACAAACCTTGTTATTCTATGTTTTCGTTTTGCGTCATTTGTAGTTAATATCTAGATGATTATTTTAACTTGTTTTAATTATTTTAATTGTTCCGTATTTAATTTATTCCAGTCCCCATACAAAATTCCCAATAGCAATTCCAATACACTGATTTAATGCATTTCTTCTTTTCCCTTTTTGCCAACATCAATCATGAATTAAAAACTATTGAAGTGAAAAGGAAAAATGGAAAACGAAATAAAACGAAAAAAAAAAAAAAGGAAAATTTATTCCTATACATCTCGAAGCAATTTTTGACATTTGCTCTATCCCATTTTCTCTGGTTTTCTCGCTACGCGATCGACCGATTGCTCCACACCGATTTGTTTAATTTGTAAACGATAAAAATGGAAAAATTCATGAGTAAATTTGAACTGGTGAACTTATTGAAATTATTTTACCCGGAATTGAAAGAAATTGTAGCAATCGTATTATTGATAAATTCGACTTTGTTTAGATGAAAATATTTAACTATTCAATTGTCTTTAGTCATGGGAAAAGTTTAGAAAAACCCACGCAATAGAATCTGAATAAAAAGTCAATAATTAGTGCAGAGATTATCCATTCGTTCTATAACTTACATTTTCAAATTTATTTTAACCTGCCATATGTTATTCAGTTACAGTTTTTTTTGTCCTACAAACACGAACATTATTAAATTTATCCAAAGCTTTCAGCGAACACGCTTTCACAAGATTATTGATAATTCTTATGCTCTTATGTCCGAATAGTTTCGATTATTGCTATTTTCCAGCAGTTTTACGCTGCTGTAATTACACAATTAATTGATAAATGCAATTGTAAATGTATTTTCTAACTAATAATGCTTTTAATTAACGATTTTGTGTATACTGAATCGCAAAAAATGTGATCTTAGGTCATACTTACGAAAAACAGTATACCAACATTATAACTATGATTTAGAGAAATTTGTTTACAGTAAATCAATGCAAAAGTTGATATGCTCAAAATGGAATTGACACGAAGCACTAGCGGTGTAAATATTTTGTTCCTGGTCGTTCAAAATTTGTTTAATATTTGTTAGAATGAATCAATTTTGCTTACATAATTTCGGAGGACTGTTTAATTTCTTCAATTTTGTTATTTTATTGACAGATCGGATTTGATTTTTCGATTAAAAATAATTACAGTAGCATTTCAATCGAAAGTATAGTTGTCTCTGTTGTATCCACATAAATAACGAACCAAAAATTCACCAGTCTTGTCACTTGAATACGTTAAATAGATCGAATTGAAAGAACTAATGTGAATATTTATTTACCTTCGTCTATTGTTACGATATTAATCATTTTTAAACAATTATTCAACAATTGTATTTATTATTTAAAACAATTACCGTAATTGAAAATTGCTAATTAAAATATCAATACAGTTCCCAAAATAATGTTGACAACGTTGACTTAATAATGGTACAGTAAGATCACATCCTTTTGTGCTTTAGAATACAATATCGCAATAGACACACAATTACAAGATTATGAAATCCGTATCCTTTCTGTGGAATTCCTCCAACAATTGGGTGATTTTGTTTGCGAAATGTCTTTTAGTCTGGAGCGGACCTTATAAATACATTCCCAAATGGTTATTTTCTAGTTTCATGCTTAAATCAACGTTGTTAATATTCATTTCTTCTCTAATAATATGAGTGAGTTATTAAGATTTTCCTTTCTATTTCACTGTCCTTTTCTTTTTTCCATAAGTCTCATTTATTTATTTTTCTCCTTTTTTCTTTGTTTTGACGTTTTCAAGTTTCTTGTTTTGTTCATTCCCAGTTTCCAAAGCTGCTGTTGCTGCTGCTAGTGCTGGAAGCTTTGTTAAGTTGTAAATGAGAGTTGTGGATTTGTTTTTTGGGGAATTTTTCTTTTTCCATACTGTTCACCGCCCGCCTTCTTTGAAAAAAGGGATCTACGTGCAAAGAATTTGGGTTTTGGAAATTTACAAAACAGAGGGTGATGGATGTGTGGTATTTTGGAGAGTAGTGAGGGATTTGTTGATTGTAAGAAGAGGCCCCTCGAGGGTATGCCCGTCAAGGATAAGTTTATAAAAGTTTGAAACTATTATTTCAACGCGGCTCAGCTACTGTTGTGGGTTAAATACATAAAATCAGAAACTGCATCTGGCAAATTATTGTCGAAACTATTCCCGTTCTTGGACTCGGAATTATTACCGCTCATAAGGTCGTAATATTTTTTTTTTGTCATTCACAGAAAACATTCCATTCACCACAGAAAACGAACATTACATTGTTCCATGTTGGCTACACGAATAACATAGACACTATCATTTTCCATATAGAAAAAAGAATAACAGAAAACAAAAGCAAAAACACAAAAAAATACACCCCAACCCCTACTTTTCGAATAAAAAAAAAATATGAGAAATTTTGTGGTATTTTTTCTCTTGTTTTCACCACACGCAAAAAGAGTTTTGGGGAGTTTGTGGCGTATACGGTTATACGAGAAGACAGGGGAACGTTTAGATATACGTTACAGAAATGAAAAGGCAAAACCTTGTTACGACAGGGCGTGCCATGAGTTTCGGTGACACTTTGATTTATAATGGCAGGAATTTCAATTTTAAATCTTGCTGCCAGGAACGACGATGACGACAACGCGATTTTCAACTAAGTGCCTAATAAAGTTATTCGCGGCTTGTAGTTTTTTTTTTTTTATGTATGTTGCCATCGAGATCCCTCCGTCACGGCGGCGAAACGAAAAACGAGAACGGAGGTTTCCAGGAAACGATGCGTTTGACGGATGTAAATTGCTACCGCAACCGATGCGGTTGCAGATTTTTACATTTTAAGTGGTTTTATAGTATAGTGGTTGGGAAAGGTTGGAATAAATGTGGAAAATTGTTATGAAAATTAGACTGCTAGAAATTGAGATCATATTGCACCACGAAACCAATTTATTATAAACCTTCAAAGATTGAGAGGCGACGATTTTTTCTCTAAATTCCCTACCCATATATCTTGCTCTAACCTTAACTTAATTTGTCCTTTATTCCCACTATCTAATTCAAAATTATTCCCAAATCAACCATTTTCAAAATTTACAAACTCTTACCTCTTCGAGGGTTGTTTTTCCATTTTAGTTGAACTCAACTACTCTACCCCTTGAACTACTACTACTACTACAACTACTCCCCAATCGCCTGTTACAAGACAAGACTAATGAATGAAATGAACGGGGAGGAGGTTTATAAAGATGAGGCTAGAGAAAGAGAGAGGGAGAGAGAAGAAGGAAAACAATATGCTCTTCGTTGCACAGTGTGTGTGGACCGTTCTCCGCACCGCAGGAATTCGACAGGAATTCATATCCCTCCCGTAGGGATTTACATAAAAGGTGTTAGGATTATATTATGTGGTCGATTTATAATCGGCTCAGTTTAATATACAATATCAAGTGGCAGAGGTTATATTGTGTTCTTGTAAAGGTATAGAGAAACGGGATGGAAATAGTAAGATGTAAATGAATATTTAAGGGATACATATTGGACTAGAGGAAATTTAGGTACTCTTATTTCATTTTGCTATGACAGATGGGGATTTGTTTTGTTTTAATTCGCTTTTTAATATCAGCTTCACGAACCAACTGGATTTGTGAACGTTAATAAACAGAATTCCTCCTGATAATACCACGAACCCGTGGCGCAGTATTGAGAATTTAATAAATGAGTTAAACTCATATATTTTATTAGTTTTCTCATTAACCGACTTATTCCAAGCGATGAACAGTAGGTCCATAATTTCCATTATGCAAAAAGCGACCCATTACGAGAATGTATTGTCTACCATTTTTGCTATCAAACACTTCAAGTTTCGCAAAACGATTCGTTTGGCTTTAGCAAAAACTACAATATACTTAATTTGGAGTTCGCTCACTAGATATATTACGTTCATGTAAATTTTTTCGTTTAGTTCCTCAATTCGATCCGATTTCAATGCCTTTTTTCTTCATCTCGTCAAATGATTTATTGTAGAACATCAAATGCAGTTTCTTCGATCTCTCTGTCTCTTTTTTCTATAGCTACATGTATAGCTCTGTCTCCTTCTATACATATTCTTCCACTATTTCTTTAAAGCACTTTGAAGCGTTGGGGGTGGGTGGATGGGTGGGTGAGCGAGGCGATGAACGAACGGTTTCTATAAAATGTGCTATAATATACTGACAAAAACTTCCCCTATAATTTTTTATTGACCGTGTCGTACTGACGGCAACGTAGAGGAATAATAATGTAGTGAAATTAATGTGCTGGGGAATAGCAGAATTTTCTTTCGTTGAGACATTAAGGAGAGAAGATATGATGTGTAGGGAGAAGCTGTTAATGCTCGGAGTATATTAAAGAAAAAAGAAAAAAAAAAAAAAATGAGCAAAATATTTTCTATTCCGTAAGCCTTATGGAAAGATATTGCTGCAAATTAAATTTCATGTTTCAGCTGCCAAGTGGTGGAAATATGTTTTCATCTCTCACCGTATTTTCTTCAGTCAAACACTAAATACAAATTTACACAACGTATTTTCGACGCTTCCAAAAACCGTCTACGCAAATATGTATTCAGGAGAATCGACGATGAATACACATATTCTATAGGAGAAGTGAGTAATATTAGGGCGGATCGAGAATATTCATTATCATCATCGCACCGCTTTGAATTAAAGATTAAAGAATTTTCTTTTATAAAAATTGGCGGCAAAATATTAGTTTGTTATGAAATTTAATTAAAATATTCATTAGGGTTTAACTACTTTATAAAAATGTCTTCATAACTCACCGCAAAACTAGTATACAATGTATTCAAAAAGAATAGTTTTAATTATCTTCCCTTCCCGACTGCTATTATCCAAATTAATTCTCCGCTGAAACTTTTGCCATTCAAATAAACTACCTTAAAAGTAAATAAAAAAACATCCCTTTCATTGCCTCGCTGTTTTCCATTCTGTCTAGCAGCTTGAAATTTAATACCTTCTTAAAAAGGCAGAAAAAAAAAGATTCATTTTGGGAAAGTCAATCTTTCTTTTTCAAAAGTTCTGCATTTTTTTAAATATAAATAAACATTTTCGTTTGATGAGTTTCATTGCCCAGTTTCTTGCTTCTCTAGCCTGTTGTTGGACGAACAATAACTTATTTGTCTCTCAGTAAAAAGTTTAGCTAATCAACATGGCAGCCAACAACGCAAGCAAGCCAGTTTTCCCTGTCTGCCTATTAAAACTTTATTTTAAGGGTATTTATTTACTTTTTAAACTTTTCTTTTCAGGTAAATATGAGTATAAAGCAGAAGGTAGTTTGTTGAAAAAGAAGAAGAATAAGGAAAGTTATAAGTCGTGAAAGAAAAGAATGAAAAAAAAGTGAGCGAAAATTAGCAAGAGAAAGCTATTAAATTGGAAGGTGAATAATTATGTTTTATCGTTTTTCTTTGTTTGTTCACTTGGAAAATAATAAATGGTTTTTTATAAAACAACAGCTAAGAGATGGGGTTATTTATTATTTGATCTCCCAGCTGGCGGTATGCTCAATGGGAGAGCAAATCCAAGTTGTATACAAATACAAACAAGATGGACGAACATAAATAAATGACCGTGGCCGATTTTCTTTATACATAAGTACACAAACTCCACAACGAAAACTACAATGAATCACCTGCATTTATTAGACTTTGTGTCGAAAAACTAGAATTGAAACGTCTCCCTATTATTGCCTTTTGGATCTTTTAAACTTTCCCCAAAGGTCTAATAAAATCTACGCCCATTTCGATTCGCAATTCATCCACGTTCGATTTTACATTTTGCTTTTATCTTATTATCCAAAAAGAAGAAAAAATAAATAAATGGGACGGGCAAATACATTGTTTTGCAACAAACAGAAGGGAATTCAAATTACTAAAAGAATAAAAAAAGCCAAATTACTAAAAATTAAAACAGCTTTCTAACAGCACTTGTCGTTCAATTTATTTCATTACTTTTAATGAAACGGGAAAACTTTGGCTTTAATTAGGAGTATGCTTCCAGTGCCATACATAGTGATGTCGAGGATGACGTATTATTATGTAAAGTTAAGGTAATATTCGTAATATTCAGTAAAATTTAGTAAATATTTGGTCAATTTTGATATGTAATTTCTGAATCGACTACATAGTTTTCAACATTTATGTTAAAACCTACCATTAATAATGATAAAAATAATTAGTTTTAATTTACTTTAAATGTTTTATTTATTACAATAATAAAAATATTAAAAAATTGAAAGAAAATACCAAATTAAAGATACTTGGGTGGTACTTAATTAGATATTTCATAATGGCCTAAGCCATTATGAAATAACGGCTGAGATCTAATCAGATCTGAGAAAGTATCGTGTACCCACAACAAAAGGGTTTACGACGAATCTTAATTCTAAATAAAATCCAAAGAAATCATGTGACATACACAAATATGACGCATATTATAGTAATATTAGGTCATTTTACGTAAATTACGTTGGTAATTTTCTCGTTCCTCATCTCTAGCTATTCTGCTACCACGACGATAACAGAATACGCTTTGATTAATTAAATCCGTATTTTGAAACACAGTGCAACAGAAGTAGCATGCCTTCCGTTGCATTCAATAATAGCAGCAGGCAGCAGAACAACAGTGGAGAAACCTTAGAGGCAAAACGTAGCTAGGAAAATGTCTCTTTTTTTCTTCTTGATATGTACACTATGCCATTAATTAACTTTAAAAGGCTTCGACAAGGTTCATTAAAAAAAAAAAAAAGTAGAGCCAGTGGTTGTTGATGGGAAATTACATTTCCGTAGAATTGCGACGAAATGGCATTTGAGTGCGATTTAATTATATTTATTCATTGTTGACTAGTTTAATATTAAGACGATTGCAATTGATATGACACATGGAAAATGTTAATCCGTGGGGAGGACTTCTAACTCTTTTCAAAATTTCCTTTCTCTTTGCAACATTTCCCAAATTTATAAACGGGAAAAGAACATAAATCAAAAAACAATGGCGCCTCGACTAGCGGCTCGGACCCAACCGAAATGATGGTATGTATGTATGTACGCCTGGCCTGCCAGCCAGCAGCTATGACTCGTTTTCCGGCATTTCATCTTAACCCTCACCCCTTACCACAACTACTCTTCTTACTCGCATTTTGCTTCAATTTATACATGTATAGTTATCCAGCGTATTCGATCTTAATGCCCATCTTTTCTGCTCTGGATGAAATAGTTTCAAAGCCAGGACAGCACATAAATTGGAATGGAATTTTCTATTTTGGCAGCGATGTATAATAAAATGGGGAGGAGGATTTTTGTTGCTGACAAAAAAGGTCCAGTTTTAGTTCACAAATAATATGACAAGTATAGCAGCTTCGGACATTCGACTAGCGAAAGATTTGAATTTTTATTACTGGAAATGATAAAATAAAGTGTTTTTTTTATTGAGAGAAATGGGCACTATTTGATGTTTAATGGTGAATAAAATTTGCTCCATAACTGGCAGCTCATCTTTGTCACTTTATCTATTTTATGATTTGCTCAGTATATTTTCGCTGCCTGCTCAAAATAATAATTAAAAGAAAGTCCTTTTTCCGATTACGTCTTCATTCTTTACATACAATTCCACTATGAAAATAATAAATTAAGACATTTTTTCATCTGGAAAATTTTTAAGAAAAACTTCAATCTTCAACAGCGGAAACTATTCTCCAAAACTTCATTAACTATCAAATAAAAATTAATTTATTAAAATTTTTTCCAGCTGTTTCCAGTATACTTAGTTAAGGCAAAAAAAGTATACGCTAAAGGAAACTATAAATCTCAGCTTTCCACTAAACTTGAACTATTTTCCAGATTAAGTCAACGCGAGTATTATTTCCATTTTCATTAAAGATTTTCTTTTGTAGCAGTAGTAGTAATAGTAGTAGGAGTGTTCTTAATATTTTAGTTAATAGAATAATAAGAAGTACGAGTAGTCGTAGTAGTAAAAGAAGAAAAGTTGAGTTTAGCGGAGATTAATTTGTATTTTCTTTGTACTTTCTACAATCTAAGCACAAGAAATTTAAAGCAGATGATTTGAAAAATCGAGTTAGGAAATTAATTAATTACTTTCATTATCAGCTGAGCTGAAACTAGATAGTAGCTATTACTTACATATGGTTGCATTAATTCTTTTGATCATTGGACAAACCCTCCAAAGTCCAATACGAAATGTTATAGTAGTTTTAACTTTAACTTTTTCTAATGGTAATGGTTCCTTTGTATACAGCCACGAACCACTAATAAACGAAATGAGGAGCATTGCTAATGCGAGGAAACTTAAAAAAAGTCCCAGTCTTGACAGACCACTTTTGCGTTTACAACACATCACTGTTGTTGCTGTTCTTTTCTTTTGTATTTTTAATTTTTTTGGATTAAAGGCCTTTTTTCACCTCTAAACCTTTGAAGAGTGATTGCTCTTGTTGTTGTGGTTGTTGTTATTTGCTTTTGTATGCCGTCAACTCATTTATTCTAAGAGAGCTAAATATAAAAAAAATATTTATCTTTTTCCCAACAAAAGTAGAACACTTCCAAAATTAGAATTACGTGTCCACTATTATTTATCAGTAACAAGCGGATATTATCGACGCTACGTCTCGGATTTTCAACTAGAATTTTTTCTTCCGTCTTCACATATCTTGTCCCGTTTCCGAAAGTTGTCTGACTGGCAATAGATCTTCACCTCTTTCTTCTCTTACTGCTTCTTGTTCATCTTTTTTTTTTTTTTTTCATCACATTCTGAATAGATTTTTCTTCAACTAGGTTGTTGCTGGTAGCGGAGACGCAACTTCTCTCATTTTCTTCTTGCACACTTTCTGGAAAAGAGAAATAAGAATGATGATTAATGATGACTGGTAAATGTTTAACTGTTAAAAGCGCACGCGAGGGAACTGAATGAGTGATAGAGTACGATGAATAGAGAGAGAGAGAGAGAGAGGGAGACAGTTTGTTATAAAATTTTATAATGTATGTGTTCTATCAAAAAAGTTCAGATAAATTGAGTTTTATATTTGCGAAAGTGGCACAAATTATGACATATTAGACATTGTAATAATAAATCGAGCAAAACAACATCAAATCTTCCACTATGTGGCGACATGTCATCCAACGATCCATATTCAAATAAAGATAGACAACTAAAATCGTTTTAAGTAGGAGCAATAGCTCCGCTAGTAATTTATCCTAATACATTAATGAACCGTCAATAAATTGATGTTTATTATATGGTCATCGTCGCCCTTTTTTTTTTGTTGAGCTAGACTATCGATAAATAACAAGCTTACTCATCACATGTTGATATAATTAATCACCCTCAGCAGTTCCAAGATCATTTAGCTACTTTAGCAAACAGCAAGCAGGACTGGGGGTGGGCGAACGGACAGTCAGTCCATCAGAAAGCTTTACTTGTTTAATAATGTGCTGCGAAACTCATTTATTTTCCTTTTTGGATCATCATCATCAGTCTCATTAAATTCCCCACTTTTCAGAGGGAATTTATTTGTTAAAAAAATTAAATCAGATGTGTGAAGAATCACGATTAAAACTTGCTTCATCTGGAATCCCTTTAAATGACGAAAGTATCCAGTCACACATAGAACATTAAATATGTAAAACACTATCCTATCTATAATAAAATAGAAGTTTGTGGCTTGGTGCTACCACCCCCACCGCCATGCTTTAAACAAACAAAACTTCATTTTCATTGTGTATGTGTTTGGGAAAAGTTTCGCCAAGTAATAGCAGTCGTAGTAGTAACAAATAAGCGCATAAAGCATAAAAGCCACTAGGGATTTCGACACATTGGAGCTAAAGTTTTTATAGATTCGACTGGACTAAAAACGGCTGCTGCTATTGCTGCTGCTGCTGCTACTGGTTATTAGTCACTTTAAAAGTTTTATGTTCCGTAACGAATTGAATGTTACAAACGATTTCACTTGGCGATTTTAACAGATTATAATATATTAATGTACCTTAAAATGAATGAGCAAAAAATGACGCTACCATCCGCGGGCTAGAGTAAATCGGTATATAAATTTTCAGAAAATTAATTGCAATTAATTTGATACGTTACGGAGGATAAACATAATGATTAACGACAATCAATTATTCTTTGTCTGAACATAGTTTACAGTGGTGACATGGTATTATCAATCCCTCTCTGTTGTTGTGACATCATGTTGCATGCTCATCGCGTGTGCTGGTGCCGATTGGTATTGCGAATAACATTTGTACCGGGCTGACAAAATACGCAAACATAATCATGTAGTTCACCTGGTATCTTGTAATAAATGGTAATTCGATTTATTTTTCAAATTTCTTTATTTAACTGCATCTCCATAAATCTGAGATGATTTTACTTTTATATCTTTCCATTACAATATCAGTACACACCCGTAAATAAAAAACAAAATAATAATTTTCCATTTCGAATATACCATATATACAACAAACATATATGCAAACATTTTGTAGGCATATAAAACATTCCTTCATTCCAAATAGATTACGCTTAATTTGTATTCCGAAATCCTGTTGCGACATCTTCGCTAGCACCCCAGATTTAAATGACATTTTAAAGGACCATTTTACAACTCTGTCCCCCTACTCCATTCAACAATATCCCTAGAAAAGAATTTTTATTTATTTCTATATAAATGGTATTCGTATAACCCTATAGATTTGCCATTATTTTTCCCTCGACTGACATTTCGAAGCCATTTTATTCATGTTTATTTTGCATTTTTCTGTTGTTCTTTCCATCGAGGGTGGAACGGGTGACGAATAATATGGGTAAGAGAGGGGTTAGCGAGAGTGATAAGATATGTTTTCCCTATACAAAGGATAAAAAGAAAAAAACAAGTAATCTGTTCTTCCGTAGTATAATAATTCTTAAACGAGTTTCTTTTTTTATTTTAAGAAGAATAGGGGAAAGGGGAATTAATTTATTTCTTTTTTCCTATTTGTCACATGCCATGTTGGGATTTGGGATTTTCTCTATAATTCATTGTAATACATCATTGAACAATGGGAACTGAAAATTTAGCAGGGCCGGGACGTTTTTTATTCCAAATATTCATTATTTATATTTGAAACTTTCTCGGAAAACCATCACCATCACATCAGCTACCCTTCATTTTATACATATACCTTTTAATATTTGATTTTGGTCATAACGTTAAGGGTCTAAGCCTTTACAGTATTGTCGTCTTAACCTATTCCAACTGGCCAGAGAGAGAGAGAGAGAGAGAGAGAGAAAGGCAGGAGGCGATAGAAAAGGCATGGAAATAGGATTTATCATTATTGGTAAGCCTGAAAGAGGAAATATAAAGCTTTTAGAATTTAGAATAAATATCTCTCCTTTCGTTGGCCGGAAAATATATTTTTCCTTTATCACTTGGTTGGTTTTGAAGTTAGATAAAAAAAATGGGAAATTATGGTTGAATAACGAAAGTAATAGGCAATTTCTGGAAAATTAAGTAGAAAATGGGATACTCCAATAAGAAGCCTTGATTATAAGAAGAGGCAGTTTTTTACTCCAGCATCTCAACTTTCATCAGCCACCAACAAATTACTTAATCTCGAATCTTAATTGTGCCATTTTCCACACGATTAAAGCACTAGGCAATTACTCTCCTTTCGCTATTTTCTAAGCGATCAAAAGGAAAATCCGCAAGTCATATTTCAAAATAAGTTACTCCAAAACCAAGCGTACCTATACAGGAACTAGCTAGATCTGTATGAATAGAGTAGAGGTATAGTTATTTATATATAGCTAATATGCTACACCTATTGCTATATGTGTATTCATATAGTGAAACTACTATACCATTGCTACTAGTTAAATTAATATAAAATTCGATTTAAAGTTTCTGTTCTGACTTGAAACATTTATTAACCAGTTTTATTTACGGCTACACAATTCTGGTGTCAAAGGAGGAAATGTTTGAGAGTGGAATAGGAGAATGTGAGACAGAGATGTTAGACAGGAATATGTGAATTGGGTGTGAAGAAAGATGGGAGCTTGTTAATTTAACTTATTACTCGCAGAAAACTTTCATATCGTACGTATGCTTTGGATATATTACTTTTAAACTATTAGCAGCCGTAATTTTATAAGTGAGTTTTTAAGTAAGTTGTCGGATGGTTAAATTTGGAAAATTAAACCACAACCATCAGCGGAAAATGAAAAGAGTTTATGATGATGTTGATGGAGTTTAAAGTAATTACTTTAATCAAAACGGATTGTAACTATTTCCATCCTTTACGATCATATTTTACATATTTTAAATTTCTTGGGGAAGGAAATTGTGGTCGTCGATAAAGATTAAAAACGAATTAGACGGAAAAGCCCCCATTCTTCTCATCTAATTCTGCTCTTAATCGATACCATCTATCTATGGATAGGCAATAAACGAACGCGAATGGGTTCGATGAATTTTATCCGTGTAAACCACAATTTGAATTCGTGTTTAAACACCACGTAGTTGCTAGCGGTAGTGGTGGTGGTGATGGTAATGAGATGAAAAATTTATTTCTTGACGGTATTGTCTTCAGGGTGCACGAAAAAAAATTAATTGGGATACAATGTTTAAAGGGCTTTCCATCACTGTTTATATTGCGCATTATTTTTTAGCCCGATAATTAGCCTATGGGCACATATGGTCATATGAGTATTGAATTCCACTATACACACACATATATGCATCGGTCCGAATGAAAAATTGTCGACAAAAATCAAGTATGCACCATCCTCGTATTGAAACAATCGTGCCAACATTTTCCAATATAAATTTTCCAGGAGTTTTTTAATTCGCTAAAGCAGCTTACACGTTACAATCGATACACTGAAAAAAAACGAAAATATGCTATTTACTTTTACCGATTTCCGTTGATTGTTAATTCGGCTGAATATTGCTATTTGAACAATGATTTCGATAAAGGATAATAATTTGTCAAGCTCGTTTTCAAACAAAAGTAAATCGACAGATGAGGGAGAAGCGAAAATGGACAGTACCCAGCTATCCTGGGTACTGTATATAGAAAATATACAGCATCATATTTTATTTGAATCTAATCTTCGAATCAATCAAGATTTCAACTCAGTAATCTCTGAGTTTTCAATTTCCTTTTTTCAAAGCAGAAGAGATCTAGTGAAATATTGCAAACGAAGAAAATTGAAAGACACATGAGAGAAAAGCTTTTGTTCGACGATTTGTCTGACAGTCTGATCGTGCAAAACCAGAATCTATCCTGTTGATGTTACTACAAACCAAGCAAAATAGAACTAAAAGGCGGGAGGGACAGCATGGTTTTCGGTGAGCTAATGGACCGTATAATATGTGCTTTATTACTTGCTCGCCCATCTTCCACTTCTCCTCTTCTATCTTCCAACAACCTCCTCCCACAAACCCCAGTTTCACCTTTTTTTACTATTTATAGTGAAAAGATTAATGGTTATTTGAAACTGAATTTCTATTATGAACGAACGAGCGAATATTTGCTATCGTTTTCCTTTTTTCTTTTTTTTTTTTCTTTTCTTTTGTAAATTAGTTCTGGTTTCTACAAGAAAAGAGAAGAAAAATGGTTCGTGATGGCGGACAAGAAGAAATGTAAATTCTAATGATTTTAAGAGGCGTATTTAGTGTTGAGGACGCAATGGCATGTAATGAGAGTCATTATTTCAATTTGAAACAAAATTTAATTTAGGTCAAATTTGTAATATCGGTAGATATTTTTAGAGGAATTTAAAACTCATATGTAGCATGAAAGTTACAATAAATTTTTGCGCTACAGCACAACATTGTAACAAAATTCCAATTAAAATTTTAACTGGATCGATTCAATTTCCCGTTAAAAAAATATTTTTACAATTGAAAACTATTTTCATAAGTTAATATACGAAAAATATTCGGAAAATGCATCGCACATTAAATTCCATAACAACAAATTGAAAATTTAGTATCGCAGACATCAAGTTAAAATATCCTCTTACATTTTCCATCAATTTTACTATTCTGATCTACGCCGCTTTCGCCATGTGAACGCACCACATATATACACAGTGTGTACGAATGAGGCACCCATAAAATTTCATACAAAAAAAAACTCGTCAACTTCGCCTGATAATGCCCTTTTATTTTAGTTAATAAACTTTAAAAACTAATAAACTTTTTTTTTGCTTGTGGTAGAATTGAGGAACGAGATGTGACGGCCCATTTGCACAGCAATTTTCTCTTAATTACCCTCTTTTTTTCACTCTTCTTCTGACAGTGCATTATGCCAGGGGCAACTCTTTAAAATTGTTATTTTGAAATGGGGGATTTTGCCGAGAACCAAAAATAATTTTCACAAAGAAAAACATTCTAATCGCTTCTTAAGCTTTCAGAAGATTATTAAGTTATATAATCAAAAAACGCAGTGGCAAATTAGTTGATTTAAATTAAAATACTTAAAGTTTTTGGAAATGTGAAGGGTGAATGAAGATGCGGGTATAAAATTTTCCAAAAGCAATTCAAGGAATAATTTCTCAGACATTTCTCGGTTTATTTAATGTTTGCAAAAACATTCGTTTCCACCATAAATATATGTACTGCTACCACCATTTTATATGCATAAATTTCCAATTCTATATTCTCTCATATTACATTTGAAAATATTCTGCTATTCTACGAGGAATAGTGCGGAAAACTGGAGTATCCTGTGACAGTTCTAGAGCAGATTTAACAGATTTACTTCTTCTTCTTCTGTTTCTTCTTCTTTTCCTTTTTCGTTCACTGTTCCTTTTTCTCATTTCTACATCTCCTCTTTGCCAAGCAGAAAAATTCATTTGTTTTTTAAATTCGAAATGTCAAGCCAATGTCTTTTTCCTCGTCTTTTTTCTTGTAGAATAGAAGATGAGTGTGGTTCAGTATGAAGGGTTCAGTGTGGGAAGCGGTCGTTGTTTTGGACGATTTTTCCTTTTTTTTTTTCGGGGGCGGCACACAGTTCAACTGTGTGTGGGTATGTGTGTGTAATAAAAGGAAAGTAGGTAAAATTAGATTTTCCAACAACGAGAAGATAATTCGTGAAAGAAAGAAAAGGAGAGAGTGAGAGAGATGCATGGCACAATGTGGACAGCTCGTAATTTCTTTTCCTTTTTTCTTTTGCTGCTTTGCCGCTTCATCCCGCTTTTTTTCATTTACGCGAATTTTTCTTTTTTACCTTTTTAATCGAGCCTTCAAATTCTAATTAAATCTTTCCGTAGAGAATGATTTATCTCTTTTAATATTTCAGTTTCATTTTTTCGGTGAGCATGGGAAAAAGGAAGAACCAAGAAAATATACTGACAGATTTACGATTAAGAAACGGTTATAAAAGTTATAGCTATAATAAATTTACGTATCGCACTTGAGCGAACACTCGACGTATTTATACGCTGTTTGACCATGTACACTTTCCCTGTAGCTTAGAAAATTCTATTTAATCCGTTTGGATTCTGAAAATAGAAGACGAATATAGGAGCTTTTTTTTTAGATTATTTAATTTAAGAAAAACTAATTCGTTGAAAGTAATTAATCATTTGTAGCTCTTTCTCGTTTCTTTTTTTTTCATCGCTGAGAATTTTCCCTACGGCAGAGACAACAAACAATCAAGGAACGAGAAAAATCAACCGTACTGAAACCCTTAAAAAAGGACAAGGTAAATAAAGTCAAGAAGAGGATTTAAACTTATTTTTAAAAGCTACATTGGTTAAACTTTTTCGAAAGTTCTATTTGTGGATTGACTTTTTCCTTGTGGATTTATAAAGAAAAACAAGCACGTTGTACTTTTATTGTCTTCATGGTCGAACGATCAAATGATCAATTTAAGTTAAGTTTTTTTTTAACTAGGTCGACGGGATAAAACTGAAAATCAATTAGTATTATTATAGAGTAACGTATCTGGCAAATAAATGTTGAAATTGGAACCAGCGATGGTGCATTGGATGCCATTTAATTTATATTCTAGTGTTCTTATCGCAACTGAATTCTCTGGCATTGTGATTGCTGATGCTGTTGCTGCTGCTGTTCTAGTGCTTTAGGGCAACAGTAAAATGCAAATTATTTTGCTAATTGCATAGTAAATTAGATTCTAAATGTGAATTGTCAAGGATAATTGTGATAAGCTATTATGACAATAATTAAGGGAAAATAGGCAGAAATAGTTGTAATGAGAAATTGTGATTAAAATTCTTAAGATTCATCGATCCGCAATGAGTTGGACGAAATTTGCGAAATTCGACTTTAATCATGGCCGAAAGTGTTTTGGGCTATTCAGTTTATCTAATTAATTCGTAAAATTACCTTTTCTAATCACCACGAGATCTTTAGCAATTCTCCATTGCTGCATAAAAACTAAAACGGCGGCAGAAATACATATTCAACTTCTACAATTGAACCTGTCACTCAATTAAATCTTTGCGAAACTTTCATAAAAACTTTCCCGCAAATCCCACGCCAATCAAATTTCGCGCGCGTCGAAACGAAGTCTCGACGACAACGAATTTCGAGGAGAGTTGCTGCCGCTACAGCTGCATCTGGAACTAAATGTGAATACACGCAATAGGAAGGAGAGAAATGAAAGAGCGCAATCCGAATGCACGGAAACAACTGTACGAAGTTTGAAAATTGTAAAAGGTTTTCACACACACAGATACATATACAGAAGAGCCAAAGCAAGCAGAGTTGTTGTAGAGCAGCATGCGTGCTTGATGTCTGCAAGAACAGCAACAGCAACAGCAGCGGTAGCAAGAATATTAGGAAATTTTGCATAAGTTTCAGCGATGCTACTTAGAATGAGAAGGATGGGAAAACTTTTGGATTTTTCTTACTTACTTTTAAGCTATCTATTTAATGAAGTTACAGACATTATTTTTCGTTTTGTTTTGCAACGTTGTTCGTCTTTGAAAAAAGCGGATCCGTATTATTAGAAGAAGAATTAAGAAGTTTTAATAACTTTTTTGAATAAAAACAGGTAAATTTAGTTTTTTCATTGAAAATTGAGTGAGAAGCGTGCCAAGCAATTTGATGTAATAAGGATTTAATTTGCCGCTGCTGCTGTTGCTACACAAAATCTCGTTGTTTTGTAGATAGACATAAAAAAAGCGATGGCGTTTTTTGCAAGTCGCAAAGTTTAATAAAGAAATATGCAGTACTTAATTCAGACGAAAGGTAGCTAAAAAGCATTAAATTCTAGATATGAAGACCATTCAGCTATACCCTTCCGCACACGCTGTTACATCTAAAGTGAAAGAGGAAAAAAATTGGCATAAAAATTTCATTCAGCGTAGAAAATGATGTCGATTCTTCACTCACTGTGAGATTTATTCGGGCAAAGCCAGAAAAAAGTCTCCTAGTAACATGTGTGCGTATAGCCAAAGTCCCGCCACCACCATCATGGTGGTGGTGACGATGACGACGGATCTTATCCAGCGGATTGCCAATCAAAATTGTTGACTTGACAGCAAAAAAATTAATGCTTACTTTTTCCTTTTCGTCGACGAAGGATTTTCTGATATGAAAAATTCAACCGTTTCTTCTTCTTGCTGATTATCTGTTTCTCTTTAAAAAGGCGAAATGAAAAAATAGGGGTTGAGGAAATTACTGCGCGGTAGTAATTAGAAGAGAGAAAAATCTGAAGAAAATGCCATTTTGTATTTCTATACATCGAAAAAATTTCTTCATCATCTTCCAGACTGATCATCATCACTTAATCTGCCTGTCTGGCTACAGCAGTGGCAACAGATCCATTAATTGGAAAAACCTTATCGGATTATCCAGATCTTATTTAAGCAATACAAAGTGGTAGCAAAATTTTAAAGAGAATAAAATAGGCAGAGGTAAAGATAAAGTAGAAGATTGAAATAGTCGGATTAAGTTTCAATGGTGTCCTCTTTTTTTTCTAATCTTTTGAACTTTCCAATAGGTTCTAGTAAAATGCAACCGGAGTCAGTAAAAAGCAAAAAAGTTTTTTTTCAAAGACGTTTTGTTTTTAAAAAACAAAACGTCAAGTAATTTTGAGAATTTTGTCCATTCCGATAACAATCTGATCGCAGTAGTATATACGTAACTACCCTAAATAACTATTGAAGTTTATAAGGTTGTTTCTAAAGTGTTTGGAAGACACTAGTTTACGTTTTATTGGTGCTTCTTTCTTTCCTTTTTTCCCCATATTAAACTTCCTTGGAAAATAAATTGAGTGGGAAAAAATTTCATTAAAATAAGATCGACGACATTATATTGTATAATATATCCCCATCGCTCTTATTTCGTTCTCGGGTGTTTTTTCTTCCTATAAACGTTTTTCGATCATTTTTAACAATTTTATTGACACATCATAAATAACGTCATTTTTCACGCAACGGTCCGCCTGTCGCCATTTTTCAAGCACCGCAAACACATTTTTATAATGTAGCTTATGAGTGATCTAAATAAAGATTAATTTTCCCTTTCTGATCCACCCGATAAAAGATTTTATGTTGATTGAAAATGACATTTTATATGATTTTCTTGCAGCGTAATAAGTTTATTCAACTAATTCAATCAAATTGATTTCTACGTTTAATCACTTTATGTTTTAGATGTTGAAACTCACTAGGTTAAACACAGGCGCACCACAGGAGACTGCTCATCTGCGATCCTGTTATTAAATCAAAATAAAAAGATCGTTCTTTTTCCATGGAAATTTGAGTTACATGGAAACATTTCTAATTTTAGGTAGATAAAGTTTCATAAAATCTCCATAGAGTTTCTGACAAAAAATCTACATCTTTCTTCTTTCTCTTCTAGGATATCACTAAGTTTTTCTCTGTCTAGTTTGTTCGTTTCATTCTGTCGTCTGTTCCAATTCATAACCCCAAAGGCATCGCTCTCTGTGAAAAAGAGAAGTAACTTTCCTTCCACCAACCCCGCACAACACATCTTTCATTCTCCGCGTAGTAGCAAAATGTAGACAAATTTTCCAAAACTAACTTTGCAACCGAGTATTAAGAATTTCCACCTGAATCTTTAACGTTATTTAAGTTATGTTATAGTTAGAATGGATGGATGAATGGGGGATGGTTGGATGGATATATAAAGTTGTCAGACGAAATCAAAATTAATTTCACAAACCTTCCCACTTCTCGCCGTCGCTTCTCCCTTTTGCCAATTTCTAGGAAGATAATAAAATTTACTCTAAAGCCTGGGCGAAGGAGGCAATGAACGAAACCGACTTTTGTGAGTTTAGATTGGTGATGAGTTGGCTGAGTTGGTTGGTTAGATGGAATTTGGTTTTGGTTCAATTAGAAAAGATGGTGAAATAGTTTTAGAGAAATTATTTTAGCACATTTTAGCACACACCCTCAAATGACAGCGTAGCGCGTTGATTAATATACTATACACACATTGTAAAAGAGATATATGATTGTTAAAAGTCTTGAAATTACGCAAAATATGTTCGGTGCAGAGAGCCGTAAATGCTCAGTCTATTCTAATGTAAAATTCTTTTCACGTTAAGTCACTATGATTGAAGCACTACGTTTCCAGTACAATTCTTCTCCTCGTAGCTCTAACTAATCATCCACCAATATTTTCTATAAAAATGTCAAAAAGAAATCAATAAAAACCATTAACAGTGTATACCGTCCCATTTACAACCAATAACTGATTCTATACGTAACTCAAATTACATTCAATAAATCATACGACACAATTCAACGTTCGTCCAGAATTCCGTTTAACACCACACCAGTGCACTATGGCACAAAGGGGAATTACATTGGTTTTGACTTCATAGAGAAGTAGTAGCAGCTGGTGGGTTAAGGTGGTGGTAGTGGTGGTGGTGGTGGATTGATTTGAAAATTGTTCTTTTGGCACTGGGCGTCCTTAATCGAAAAGTCCGTTTCACTCGTAAAGTCATCGTCATCGTTGCCGTCCCTTCAAAATGATGGAAGGAGAAAGAGGAGCAGTAGTAGTGGCTGGAAGGATTGGTTGGCCAAGTCATTTGGCACATTCTGGAATCGATTTTTAAAATTTATGTGACTATATCGATAGTAGTATTGGTACTGGTGGTGGTAGAAGTTTTAAAAGAAGCGAAAATAAATAAAACGAAGGATTTCGAAATCTGTTAATTTCAGAAGATTTCAAAAAATATAACGCAATTCCCTGTCCGGAAAATTGCTCCAAAAAAAAACAAATCTCCCCAATATAAATCCCTCTAAAATATTCAATTTTCTACTTCTACTCTATTCTGCCGTTTCTGATCTAATCAACTATTGCGATCCCTCTGTTCCACTTCCTTCTTATTTGGGGGTCGGGTCGTACGGTATTGAGCGAAGGGTCAAAACCCTTAACTAAATTACATGTAATTGTCCGGGGACAAACATTTTTCTTTCAAATCATAACAAAAACAACAACTACAATAACGAATGACTGATGAAGAGCAACATTGACATTCTACATAATATTCTCCTTGATAAAAAAAATAAATAAATAAATAAACAACAACAAAAAAAAGTCGGATAGAAATTAGAGAAAAATGGAAAAAAGAGAAAGAAAGAAAACCCTTGATATCCCCCTATTTCAAATGCACGTCGTACAAATAAACTGCAAACGACGACGACGAGGAGGAAGATGACGAGCACGACGTGATCCTTTCTTTTTTGGTTTTGAAAAGGGAATGTAGTAAAAGAGAAATATATGAAAAAATGAATTTGAAGAACAAGTAGAAAGAATAGATGAATGGATGAGACTGAATACGCTGACGGATTAAGCAAGTAATTATAGAGATGCGTATAAGTGAATATTATAGAGCATATAGTTAGAACAAATCTCAAGTTCTCAGATACCTATACTATACCTAGTGATTGTAATTTTGATAGTTAATGCCTTTATATCTAACTTCGTCAACATTTCGTACAAATTTAATGATTTTTATTGTTTTCTGAAGCCAATATGTATCTGGTATTGTAGTTGAGGAAAAACATTGTATCCATAATATGGATACAAAATTGGATGTTTCAAATAACTGCCTCTTCAAATTGGAAAAGTAGAATAAACAACAACAGCAACGTAAAACCAAACTAACAAAGAAAAAAAATATATCAAGAAGGAACAAAAGAAGAAGAATAGGGTAAATTTTCATATTTTATGACGTAATTGGTATTGTCAAACCTTAGTTCCAATTACAGTCTCCGGTTCTCCTACGCTCGTTGGCTCGTTTGTTCGTCTTGCGACGACGGATAATGGAAATCGGAGAATGAACAAAATCTATGTGCAAAAAAAAAGAAGTGTAGTAGAAAATGAAAGGTAAATATATAGAAGAAAGTATGTAATTGGTTATTATAAGATATATTCGTAAAACTACCGCTGCAGTAAATCCACCAGCAGCATACCTAAATCTTAATAATTCAGTTAAACTAAAGGCAAACTACAGAATTAGTGCTAATAACAAATTACAGAAACACTATTACTAAATAAGTTGTGCTTCCAGTATTCTCGCTTTTATCTTGCAATACTCAAATACACCAATTTTCCATCAGTTTTCTTTTATCATCCGAATTATATTCTCCAATTTTTAAATCAACAAAAACCTGATTCAAAAATATCGAGAATTCACGATACAAAATACAAATGAAATTTTTCGTCTATAGTCGATACGATGCGATAGAAATACAAAAAAATTGTTCAATAATAGTTTTTGAAAAATATCCAGATATATCTGGATATAAATATAGTTGGGAAGTTGAGGGACAGAGAGGAATGGTGTAAGAATGGAGTGGATGAAAATACGAGGACGAATTTGATAACAATTGTATTCGTCTAGCTAGATATAGAGTCAGCTAGGGAATGTTGCAATGTATATTTATTTAGTTTGAATATAATTCAAGTCTACTACCACTACATCTATCTGCCATTATTCTGAATACTGAGAGTATTTCTTTGCTAAAAGCGTGACGCAGAAATACATTTCAATTGATGGAAAAGGAAAAAACTCATTGTAAAAATATGTGTGTATATATTTCTCGAGCAAATAGAAGAGTAGTCTAGTCTGGAAAATCTAGCTCTATACAAATAATATTAACGCAAAAAAACTGCATACAGATATATTGATAACGTTGAAATAGTCTTATTTTTCTAGACTACAATCAAAATTCAGCACGACAAGGAACGCAATACTCGACTACAAGTAGTTTGGAAGATAATGTATTTAGCTAAAACTGTTCTCATTTTACTTTGCCGTGGACATGAATGTGTCTGGATCAAATATCCGATGCACTTTATCCATAAAGAAACTACACCTGATCCGCTACACGTTTTACTCTCTTAAAAACAAGAAAAAAAGTAAAACAACTATGATTGAAATGGTTTTTGGCTCAATCAATAAAGTTGCTTCCACTGGTGTCTAGTGGTAGTGGTGTGTTTGTATCACACACTAGGGTAAAATTTGTTAATAAATGTCACATTGTGAGTGATGTATGTACCACCTTATTTAGTTGAAAGCGTCTTGTGAAGAAAAGACATTTTTAAAGGTCGGATGGAAATGAGAGAGAGGAGTGGGAAGTCAAAAAACAGAAAAAAAAGAAAAAATGAAACGAAAAAGCAACCACGAAATATATAATATAAAGAAAAGCAACTGCAACATCCGCAGGGACCTTCTGCTTAGCTCGGCTTCCATATTTTAGTGATGGGTTTTTTTTTATCATTCCGACAACAATTTTTGAATCATTTTCTAAGAACACGTCAAGTAAACGTCAGTAAATATGTTGGAGCACAAATAAGAGGTACAAAGATTGTACATATGACCTAATAAGAAATCAACTGAAAAATCTTTTCAACTTATTCTTTAATTACGAAATTTCAATTCGTGGAGAGTCAAGCAGATATTTTATCATTTTTCAGATGTATCTCCTTTATTTTTTCCTCATTCCATTTTAGTTTAGTAAGAAAAAATAAAGAAAAAGATCGACAGTTTTTCCGAAATTTCTTTTCGATTCCATAATAGATAAACAGACTTTAGTAAATGAAATCAAATGATAATTCAATAAAGAAAGCATCGTCCTGATCGTAGATTTCTACGACCGGGAATCTTTTCAGATGATAAAAGAAAACTTAATTTCTTTCTGATATTTTACCTCTTGTAAAATTCCAGAGCAAGATATCTGAGTTTTTGATATTATTATTTACTTAGATTTTTGTAGATATTGAAAGAAGTAGTTTTTAATGGAGTTTCGTTAAGATAACAATTGATTCGGTTTGAGTAGAATTAAGCTGAACATTTTGTTTAAAAAGAAGAAAAACAAGTTTTGTACATTTTCTAAAAAGATCGAATTAATTCATTAGCAGCTAGGTAAAAGGCACAAAATACCTTAACCATTAACCAAGTCTATGACGAGCACTCCAGGAAAACAAATTATGATTAAGTCTCAGTTAGTCAATCTATCAATCAAGCCGATTGTAGAGTAATCCGAATCCATTAGAAGCAGCATCGTCATAATTATGAGAAATATCTACATGAATCCACTACTAATTTTTCCATGAAAATAAAATTTAAATGAAATCCATCATCATCATCATCAACTAAATTGATTCGCAATTAAGAAATTCCAACATTAAATGGCATTCTCGTCGTCGACGCCGTCATTTTTTTTTTTCTCTACTAAAAAATAATCTGCATTTTGATGAAACGCTGTGCGGTATGTGGAAATATGTATAGGAATCCCCTCTTGCTACATCAAAACGACCAACCACCACCACCAACGCTTTACCTACTATATTCTCTATCGCGCGTTCGTTATAAAAATTCCGTTAAATTTTCCAGGGGGCAATTTTATAAAGCGTAGTGAATTTTTTCGTTTTTCCTCCCTCTATCTCTTTCACAACTCCTTCCATCTCTTTTTATCTCATTGCATTAAATTTTTTCGTTAGAAAATTTTAAAAAAAATTATTATATGTAGATAATCGTTTCCGCGATGGAGAAAAATTTATGAAAAACCTAAAATTGCCGAAAAAAGTCTTCCCACTCGCTACCAAATTCGTTTAATAAACAATTGAAATAATTTAGCATTTCGGTTGTGGAGAAGGGCCGTGGAGCGAACTCTCGCTAATAGTAGCAGCTGCAGCTACAACAACTGCAAATGCTTTTTTTTCGGTTTATTTAATAATTATTTTATGCACTTGCATGTTTTGTTTGTAGAGCGGCATGGAAAATTCGTCGTTTTCTCATTACCGTGTATCAATTTTTACGAATTTATTTCATTCGCTTTTTTTCCAAATAGCAATCGATAGTTGCTGCTCAAAGTAAAAGTTCTTTTAGCATAGCATTGCTAGAATATCTGCAAAATATTAGCCTTAAGCTCTGCGCCATCACATCATATTTTAGCTCAAAAGTGAACAACTATAAACTATTCAAAAGACCACAACATGATTTAAATCTATTGAAAAGGCGAATGGGTTTGCAGATATGTATAATATTCAAAAAGAAAACCCGGGGTGAGGGGCAGAAGAAATATTCGTCGCAACTAGACAGACAGCCATTCATTCAAACGTTGCTCAGCAATTACAAATTGCCATTGGCAAATTAACGTAGCAAACTCTTCCATCTCAACTATATCGGTACATAGTTATATATCTATATATGTCTTTATCTATCCATCTATATCTATCTCTCTTTATGCTCTATTTGTATGTGTATACTATATGAAGAGCAGCAACCGGTTAGTTGCCTTTTACCATTTGCGGCTTTAGACCTTTTGACCACTATCAGAACTTTACTTTCTGCCTCTCTATTTCGCTCAATCTCTCCTTTGACTTTCTATATTCTATGTTGAAGGTAAGTAAGAGAGCACTATTTAAAAGGGTGTATATAAATGAAAATGATGAGGGCCATAGGATAAAGGTAGAAAAGTCGTCTATATTTGTCTCCATCTATTGATGGTAGTGGTGGCGGTTGGCGGTAGGAGAATAGTTTCCGGTTCTCATTCTATTTTACTTTTGTTTCAATTAAATTGTACTATAGAAATAAATTAATTTGTCAGAAAATGTCGGTAAAACCAAAAAAGGGGAGCAAATAATGTAAATAATCGTCCAGAGGAGGTCGCCTCTGGGTATCAATTTTGGTTTTAAATGGAACAAACGGTTTAGGTTTATTTAATATTTTACAATAGGGGAGGAAAGAAATAGTTTCATGGGATTTTAAGTGAAATAGTTTCCTTTCAGAGTTATGCATCGGTCTTAATTTAGCCATTGGAAAATGATATTACTCTCAAAAGAGTTGTTAGAAGCCCATTTTCTTTAGCACACATGCCTTGGGATCCTTTGAAATTTAATGCGGTCCCAAAAATGCTCTTTAATGTTCTTCTTCTTCCTTTTCATGAATACGAATTATAATGATTAAGGGCAAGGATTTTTTATATACCTATACAAAATCTTTTGGTCGAAGTCAAGATTTGTCAAATAAAGGACAAAAATGAAAGGGGCATAGAATGCAAGGAAAATCTTATACACAAAAAAGTAAATTATCAAATCATTAAACGCAGGCAAGTACATATTATGTATGACACTACAAGTACGGTCATCTCCATATAATAATAATAATAATAATATTGAGAGGCCAAGAAAATTGTTTAAAATTCTTGAAAAGACCTCTTTTTCATTTGCTTTTTCTTTATTATTAAATAATATTATAGCAATGTTGAGTAAACCCAGTAACTCAGCAGACTCAGTAAGGTCTGTAGAAGGACTGCGGTTTTTTAAAATTCCTTTTAATAGCTTTCTAAATGAAATGAGAATTTAGTGTTTTGAGTATTGAATTATCTATATAGGGTAAAAAGAAGCAGTGTCGAGGCTGTTTTTGGACCCGGCTATTTATCAGATTAACATGATGCCTGCTTTGTTTTGAGTGGTCTCATTTTGACCAACTGATCCGAGTTTTCTAAAATAGAGTTTCTTTATTTATTCAGTTTATTTTTTAAATACAATGTGTTACTTTTTTATTTATTACTGCAGAAGGTAAACACGTTAAATCAATTGCGCAAACCGCACACCTAAATTCCAAGAGGTTTAAGCAAGAGAGCACTCCAAAGTTTAGTAATATTCGATGTTCTTTATGGAAAAAATACATAATGACTTGGAGCCCATCTCTACGTTATGTAGTGGATGGATCGGGAAATAAGTTTGATTTTGATCTATAAAAAAAATGAAAATCCAAATACTTTGTTTACATCGTATACACAATGTCAAACATTTAAAAGCCTGGACACAACACACACGCACACCAATTAGAGTTATTAAAGAATAGAGATGGGCTCCATCTCTATTGGGAATCGTTTTTGGCAGTTTTTTCACTAAAAATCATCGAACTTTACTAAATTTTAGAGTGCTCTATTTCCTTAACAGATTGAAATTTCAATGTGCAGTTTCCGAATCTGATTCGATGTGTTTACCCTTTGCGTTAATTGAGAAATAAAAGTAGAATATTGTATTTAAAAAATTTAAACTGAATAGTGGAACTCTATTTTAAATAATTCAGATCAGAGCCCGTGTATAAATATGTATAATGTATTATTATGTATAAATATCTTTATACATCTGTATAAAGATGTATGTCCCTGTCAGAATAAGGCCTTAGAGCAGCCATCGAAAACAAAGTAAACGTCATGTTAATTAGATTAATTGCCGGGTCCAATAATGGGGTGGACACCAGTAACTTTCCACACTCTACTGGTGATTTCTTGTTTTGACAATTTTGTTTTTCAAAACATATAAAAATGTATTGCAAAATCAAATTACAGCAACTTGAATGCACTTTAATGCATTCGAAATCAGCAGGAGCAGCGTCAATAAGAGCCACCTAACTGTAAGTAGATATATTCCATTTCTTTATTTATTACGAAAATAACCGTATTTTCCCTTTTTCTCTCGTAAAAATAACAACAATTTTCCATAAAATAATACATTATCACACGAAAGAAAGCGTGTGTGGTAGCAAAAATCTTATTTTCTCTCTTATTGGTTTTTTTTTCTATTTTACAGCAACCCCTCGTAAAATGTGTGCTACTAGAATTCTATATAAGGGTAAAAATCTCTTTCATAAAACCTACAATGTTATTTACCTATTTCTTTTTTTCGCCATGGTGTGAAAACGGAAAATTAAATTTTCGGCTTTTTCTTAATGGAAAATTATATCCGTAAAGAAAAGGTACGTAGTTATTTATTATTTCTTCCTTTTTCGTTAAAATAAGAATGCAAAGAAAATTCATAATAATAATAACAATTATTATCATTATTACTCTGGATGACTAGAGAGGGATTGAATTAATTGCTAAAAGAAAATAGATTTTAAATTGCCAATGGTGGTGGCAATGGCGCAGATATTTTAAACAACAATCTAAATGTAAATCAAGCAAGTGGCAGAGAAACAGATGCAGGACAAGACCAAGAAAGCAAAGGAGGGAGCTTTCTCCTTGTTCACTCTTTAAATAAAGAATAATTAAACTCGATTAGTTTCTTTCTTGTTGTTGAATTCATCACCATTCACAGCTTCGGCGTGTGTTTTTTTCACAGCCTAAAAATTTAACTTTTCATTGGAAAAGTTATGATTGGAAAAGTTGTTCTTTTAATTTTATTAAAAAATAAAAACAGTATGATCAAATCATGTAAATTTAGATCCTTGGTTTGCAGTGCCTTCACTTATCGATAAATTGGAGAATTAATATCGATTAAATATCGATACTTTTAATCATGGAATTTACCATACAATTTAATTCATCTTATTCACAAACTTCAACACTATTTATGCCATAATTTTTAAGCAAACAAACACAGTTTACTACTAATATGTTAATTAATTTCACACTCTCTCTGTACATCCTGTCTCTCTCTCTCTCTTGCTCACTCTGACACACGTAGGTTATATATATTTAGATATAATACGAATAGCATTAATAGAAATGTATAGGTTTCAATTCAAGTCTCCCTTTCTACTCCACTCGATTTCAACTTTTCCTCTTGTTTTTCCCTTCATCTATAATACTTCAGCACCAATACTCAACCCTTCATTTCAATAATGAACTGGCACGATTTATGGTAATAGCATATATATATAAATGCATGGATATGAAAATAGAGCCACGGTTAGAGTGCGAGGGAGAGACAGAGAGAAAATTAGAGAAATAGAGAGACAGGATATTTGTAATTAAACAATTATTATTCTCTATGTGAATGCTGATATGTATTAATAATTTAATTATTTTGATGTTTGTTGTTTAAAAACCAAAAAAAAAAAATTTTATTTATGAATTGATAGAATCATGACACTTTGTCCCCGCTAGCGTTAATTTCAAACAAAAAAAAAACAAAAAACGTTAAAATAATTTTGATGCTGCTGATGATTTTCAACTATTATTTGAAATCACAAAATATTACATTAATAAATAATTCATAATATATAAAAATATTTTATTTTTTCATGAACTGATTCCCTTCAGCGTTTTACTGAAAAATTAATAGAAATCTCACTCTCTAACTAATTTGCCTTTTAAATATTACAAAATTTCCATAAACTGATTGATTTATAATTCGATAAATTATCAAACGAAACAATGTCCAAATCGAATCCATATATTCTGCATATGACACTTCACATGATGTCTCTGGCAATCAATCAGTATCATTGTCGATCCAGTTTTAAATCTTCTACAATATGGGAATTGGCATTAGGTTTTATCTGCAAAAAAAATGTGTACATTTGTACATCAGACACAGAATAACAAAAGTTGATGTAAAGCTACAAGCTTTATTAATTCGTGTTGATTCGAATTGTTATTTTCATTAATTTTCCATGTCTTCCATCAATTTAACAAAAATTTAATTAACAAAATGGTATTTAAACGACACTAATTAATTAATGTTGGTTTGTTTACTTTACTTTCGCGCCATCCCGTCTTGACAAATTGCAAAGAAAATGATAATTGAAAATTTGACAGGCGCGTGCGTGCGAATCCTTATCTATCTACCTGGATTTCCGGAATGGATATTCTCAAGAATATTCATGTGGATCCTAATTTGATTAGGCAACGTAAATAAATCTTTCCTACATGCTGCTAGATAATATGTTCAGATTAAGATCGATGGTGTTTCGATAGGTGGAATTAAGAAGAATGTTTGTTGTTTATATACACGTACATGTATGTCGAGGATTGAAGGCATTGAAAAATATATAGCTGTTGTAGCATTAATTTGTACCGGCAGAGATTATCTATAATTTTGATATAATTCATATGTATGGATGGGCATTTATTGTAGTAAATGGTGTAATTATTAGACAGACTGATGGATTGTTGATTGATTTACAATGTTGTGACGGGGAGTTGCAGTTTTCGCATCAACATACAAATTCATCATGATAATAATTTACAAATTTAATTGGAACTTATGGCTTGGCAATAGAGCAATTTCAAAATGTAATTAATAGAAATTTTTAATGACGGTAATAGTTTTAAATAATACTTAAAATTGTTGAAGATTTATTCAGAAATGATTAATATCGTAAGTATAGACGCAGATAAATAAATATTAATTTTAGTTCTTATAATTCGATAGGTTTAACATATTTTACTGACAACACTGATGAGTTTCTGTCCCGTTTTTTATATGTATACAACAGAGGCAACTATATTTCAACTGCAACGCTAGTAAATATTACTTTTAATTGAAAATCAAATCAAATGTGTTAAGAAAATAACAAAAATAAAAAAATTAAACAGTTTTCTGAAAATATGTAAGTAAAATTAATTCATTAAATACTAAACAAATCCTGAAAGACCAAGAAAACATATTTACTCTGCTAGCGCTGCATTTCAAAGTACCAATTTGAAGACATAAAATTTTACTTTTAATTAATGTAAACTAATTTCTCTAAATCGTAGTTATAATGTTGGTATACTGTTTTTCGGCAAGTATGACATAAGATCAATATGTATTTATAATTCGCATTTCTTTCTAACATATAAAAATATCAGATTTCTCTTAATTTGAATTGATACGTAGTATTCAGTTCCATTAATATTAAATTTTCTATTAATCCTAAAAACAACTGAAATTTAATCAATTCTAAATATTGAATTAAATACATATTTAATTAAACTGAATTTATAGAAAAACAAATAATTTATGTATTCTATGAATTTCCATTCTTTTCATTTAATTTTTCATTTATGTCATATTAAATTTCATTGTAAAATTCCATTCAGAGCTAAATTAATTTCAAAATATTAATTTCATTGTTTATTTGAAAAAAATTCTATCTAATTTCCCCGGCTACATAATAACCGAACTATCCAAATAAATATATTACTAAGCCAGAAAAAATACTATGTTCGCAGGAAAAATCAATGTGTTTCACTTTCAAGTGAAGCAGCTTCATTATGTTCTAAAAGATTAGCTGACAACTGATTTATGTGCGAAGGTCACGATAGTAGATTCATTCTGAACCAATCTACGACACGTTGTGTTTCTCTAGACATAATAAACTGTGTGTTGGAAGGTGCCCTCCAAAATAATACCTTTTAATCCTTTCGATGGCTTCCAACTACGAATCCGATAAATAACGGCCAACAATTAAAACGGATTCGATGGAAATAAATGGGACTTTTCGTCCTTACCGCACACATTACTTTCCCTTCCCCCTTCATCTCCTCTCGTCTGTTTTAGTACCTTTAAAGCCCTCATCGGAGATTTTCTCTTTTGCTTTTTTTTTTGTTTTAGTAGGAGAAAATTTACGATAATCGATTGTGGTTTTGTGAAGAAAGGCAGTCACCATTTAGCATAATTGCCTCTTCTCTTAGATGGTCGGTGCTAATGGAAATTTGTGTGAACTGCATACTTTGGGATACTTTTCATCAATGTGTTGCTACTGAGAGAGGTAGAGAGGGGTAGCATTGCTTCATTAAATAACTTGGATAAAATGTTTACCAAAAATCTTGATTAATGAATTTGTAAAAAATGATAGGACGAGCATTTTATTAAGTGCTTTATTGTTGCGTATCCTTGGCCCGCTTTTCTATTTTGAATTTTCCCTGTTAATCGTCATCAGTATAAATCACGACGTCCCTTCTCTATGATGTACACATGCATCATCATCATAGTCATCATCGAGATATCAAAAAATACGTATATTTGATAAAATAAAAAGCAATAGGGCACGTCTTCTTTCGTGTAGCTTCTTCTTTTGGCTCCCTTTAGTTATGATTAGAAGTGAAAGCGCGGCATCGCGCCGTGCGGATGAAGGAAAAAGATGGTTATGTGATAAAAGCTTTTTGAAAACTTGTTTGAAAAGGTTTTCTTCTTTTTTCCCCCATGAAAGAAACTTTTATATCGTTCGTAATGTTATAATTTGCTTTTCACAACAACATTTTCAGAGAACTGATTTCCAACTGAATGTTTTCGGACAGATGTTTTTCGATTTATATTTTTATTTATTTATTTCTTCGACGATCTTCTTCTTTTTTTCCATGAGCAGATCGATAATTTTATCAAAACTGCAGCCAACGAAGATAAATTGATTTTAATTAATTTCCATTACATGGATAACTATCCAGAACTAAATAGATAAATACACCAGTTTTAAACAAGCAAAACATACTAACTTTGTCTACATACAATAGAAACATACATACATATAAAAGATTGTGTGTGTTTTTTTTTTGTTACTATTATTTAGTGAGTTGCATGCGGCAACAAAGTTTTATAGCCAGCGGCGGTTAATTAAATAAATTCATTAGTGTGCCCCCGTGCGGACTGTGATTGTATAGAGGCAGTGGCTCACAGGCGGCTCCGGCACCTTTTAAGCTCCTAGTATTCACGCGACAACTTTTAATAATGTCGCAGGTGGAAGAAACTCCTCCCTTTTTAGTACCTATATAGAAGCCATAATAGGTAACAGAGTTTAGCGTTGCTCTATTGTGCGCTGCTCCTCTTTCGTCGAATTGCAATAATTGCTAAAGGGCTGAAGGGCAGTAAGTGAAATTAGGAAAATGTTGTAATAATAATGACTACGAAATATGTTATTTTATAGGTGTGTGCTTCAGATACGGGGAGCTGAAAGGGTGATACGTAATTTAGTTTAATTGGTGAAATTAATGGTGCCAAAAAAGGAGACCAAAAGAAAGGATTATTGGAGTTAAAATGTTTCTTCCTATATCGGTAATACGGTCGATAAATTGTGGCTTTTAAATACTCACTGATTTGTTGGTTATAGAGTGACTTAATTGGCCGACGTTTTTTGAGTGTGATTTATCGGCAACTTGGCAGTTTCAAGTTCGGAAACTTCGTCCTCAACCCGGACGAAGTCGGGTACTTGTTTCATAAAAATTGTTTCAATAAAATCTGAAACATCAAAATTTGAGAACACTTGATGAAACGCACCTAATTGTAATCACCATTAATATTTAATAAATATGCACTTATTTTCCATGTACATTCAAAATTTCACATTTCCGATATGCCTACCAGGGGTGTCATCTTTCAGGCTTCGCCGAAATAATCGGCGAATATCTCCAGCACTATCCGGTGCTGCCATGGAGAATAAGCGGATATTTGTTAGATATGAGTTAATCTTAATCAAGTTTTCTCGTTCAGAGTCTACTCGGGACAACTACAAGTTTTGGATTTCGTCGGAACCTTCGATGACTGGTTTAAATACAATCTCACCCTTTAATTTTTTCTTCCTTACTAAAAATTATTACGATTAAAATTTGATTCTTTCAGCAACTAGCAACTATTTAATTTTATTTCCTTCGTTGAAAAATAATAAATTCAATTTCATCGTTTAGCAGAATAGCAAAACCGCACCTAACATACCTAAAACACGTTGGTCGGAGAATAACGCGCGTGCTACCTTTTCTTATATATTGATAAATTACCTCCCTTACGTATTTTTTCCCATTTTCCTTTATTTCTTTCTTCTTGTTTGCTTACTCCCATTTTTTCTTTTCGTTTTTGTTACTTCTTGATTTCCGCGTTATTTCTTCATTACATTTCCATTAAAAGTTTCGGCGAAACGTTTTTTTTTTTTTTTCTGACTTTATTTTCATGTCAGCGATGTCTATTCAATTCAATTTATTTATGTGCGAAATGAAAATGAACACGTAATTTTTAAAGCAAAAATTGGCGGGAAGTAATTTTCAAAAATCAAGCCGTTTGTATTTTCTGATCAGATTTTAAGCATAAACCTTGGATAACTGGCTATTTATTTAGATAAATTATAAGTCCAGCAAATAATAATAATAATACCTAATAGCTAAGTTGCTCAAAACAGAAATATTTTCTATTTTTGAATCTGTCCGATATGTCAGCTATTCAATACCCAAAACTTTTAATAAACGTAATTTCATATTTTCAAAGAGGAATTTTTAATCGAATTTTTCCATTTCAGGAAATTCTATAGAAACACATACACACACACATAGATCAACCCGATTTTCTCAACAATTTTTTTCTTCTTTTTTTTCAAACTTTGTGTCTAGTTGGCTGTGCTGATGATTGTGATTTTAGTTTAGCCTGCTAGTTGCAGATTTCGATTGAACATGGAGTTACTTTTATTTTTCTATTGTTGTTGTCGTTTCTGTTTCGAAAGTTATTCCGAAAAAGTTAATTCAACTTTCGTTTTCGATTATCTCATCTATCAAATATACTGTATACTTAGTTGGCTACTGCACGGCTAATCAATCAATCTATCAATCCAGATTAATTAGTTGTGTTTACTTCAACGATGTTTGTTATGACAGAAGTCTCTAGAGGGATGTATCTCAATGGGGATTTTATTATTTTTATCATAGAAACATGATATCGAATATTATGAAACTTTATCGATAGAACTTGAACACAAAAAAAACAGCCAAAAAAAAATCCTGGAAATTTAATAATTTTTTTTGTACAGAAAGAAACATGTTCAAATTAACATAGAAACAACATTTAAAACTTTCAGCTTTCAACCGTTGGGGATACTTAAAAACACTAGCACCAGCAGCACCAGATTTCAAAAAGCGGCTAGCAACATAAAACTGCCAGCTGCAGAAAAATTTTCACCGACACTTTTTTTTCGTTTTGTCTATGTTGTTGGCGACATAAACAACCGTACGAATTATATGATCCTATTGAAGTAGGGGAAAGGTCATAGTAATAACGACAATGTGAATATGAATATATGCGGTGTAGATTCCGTCTGGAATTCCTTTAACTATCTCCCAACTGAAGCTTCTATTCAATGACCTCGACGACGACCGCCACGCATAGCAGTCATTTGTTTTTATTACAGTCGCTTCAGCAACACGAATCTGTGTATATATATATGTATGTGTGCGTGTGTGGCTGGTCAGCGAAATGCTCTCTTCTCCGCCCTTGGTACATTTTTTCTCTTTTACCACACCAATTTATCATTGGCGGCGGTGGTGTTCTGTCCTCTAGTGAGCCCCTAAGGACATTGCAGCCGGCGTCGGTGTCGCGATTTCCCTTAGGACCATGTGTAGGTATGTGTGCAGGGCGGATGGGTGGGGAAAAAGTTGAAGTGGTGTATGCGAAAGGATTGCTTCATTTTAGTTGACTTATTTGTGTGAAATAAGTCAACTTTTTTACGTTGTGCCACCGAAAAAACGTATTTGTTGAAGAACTAAGAGAATACTGAGTTTGCTTTTTGGTTCTCAAATTAACAAGGAAGTCGTTTACTTCACAGTAGCACGGTATAGGTACACATAAAATATAAATCATTTATGTGCCCGTAAATAAATTTACCAGCGCGAACATATTTTGATATAAATTTAATGGGGTAATGTGTGACTAACAGCGTATTGCCTAGGGCCAGAAATGTCACTTCACACCTTGTCCCTATACTTCCCCTGCGTCTACTCCATACTTTCCCCAAGGGAAATCTTTCCACACCGCCGTCGCCGTCATCGTGACATGGGCGGCACTGTGTGATGTCATGATAAATTGAGGTAAAGAAAATGTAATGAGGAAAATTTTTAATGAACGAAATAAGACGAAGAAAGTGTAGTTGCACTTAAGATTATGTAAAACCAAAAGGTCGCATCATTTATATTCCGTATTCCACCTCGCTACTAACAACTCGTAAAGCTTTAAAACTTTATAGTTAACTAAATAAATAGAAAATTGATGTTAATAATTTAGAAGAGAAATTTCCCAAACGAAATCAATTAAAATTGGCGGCGCTGAGTAACAGTACAGTAGTGATGGTGGTGGTCTCAGAGCTTAAAATGGGGGTGGATGGTAAACGAGAAAACTTTGTAGTAATAATTTTCTCTTGAAAGTTTCTTCGGCGGAGGTCTTAAGTTAGTTTTCTCTATCACATATAGTTTGACTTTTGACCATATAGATCAATTGGGAGTTACATTAAACAAAAAAAAAAAAAGAAATGAGCGGCGGGAGTAAAATAGATTTGCGTCATGAATTTTTCATTCCGTAAATCTTGAAGTCTTAATATTAAAAAACTAATTAGTTTTTTCACAAAATAATACTAAGAACTCTATTTTTAAGGACGTAGCAAACCTGGGGCGCATTTTGGAATCATTCTATCCGCCATCTTTCTGCTGATGGTTTGTTTAAGGTAAGTCGATACAAAACTCATTTCCTCTGGAGCCATATATACTGTCACCTCAAAACAACACTATTTATTTATGTATCTATTCGAATTGACACTACTTTCTTATTTTACATATACATACACACACTGATACACACATTAGATAGTGTATTTTCTCTATCGCGTGCGCAAAATACATTTACTTTATTCAATACACTTTGAGAACAGTTCCTATTTGATCCAAGGCACTATAGGATAGTGGGATGTGCAGCTACAAGCTGTAGCTTCTATACTACCCAATCACACTACAAGCACATCAGCTTCGATAAACAAATTTGTAGATTGAAATTTCATATCTTTTGCGACATTTTGTCATTTTAGTGAACATTGGGGATTAAAAAGAAAGAAAATGAAATATACTGAAAAGAATAAAAACACTAATAATCTCTTATAAGTGTTTATAAAGACACCCTGTAAGTAAACATTAACATACATGCTGTCTGTACACACATATTATAGTATTACGACGGGGTTTTAACTGAGACGCAAAGCTCTATATAAATTTGCAATTTTCAATCTTTCAGATGAAAATCGAGTAGTGAAATATTACTGGCATTTTTCCAGCTACAACAGCAGGCAGACAGCACTAACAGCAGCAGGTATCAAAAACACAAAATGTACATGGAACAAAAAGTAAAAAAAAGTAAATGTACATACCCATATACATGATATTACACAATCAACTCAAAAACTGTTTCCTTTCCACGAAAATGCAAGGAAAAAAAAAAGAAAATTTATAGCTGGATCGCTGAATCCAGTTTATGTATTGTTATTATTAATATATTATTTTTGCCGAATTGTTTTATGACCTAATTTCTTTTCCCTTTTCGTTAAATCTGATTTATTTTCTGCTGCATTTTTATATTGAATAGTTCTGCAAATCCATTAGATATTGTATATGCATATATTACATACAACGGCTTTTGTCTTAAACTTATATTTAATTCCATTAATTTTTTCAGGAAAATTGAATCAAGCAACTACCGAGCCGAGTTAATATGCCCCCGTAAACAAGATCCGTGGGGGCACATAAAATAGCTCCCTAAAATATTTCCATAACCAAATGAAGCAATTATAAAATTAAGTTTTCATCTAATTTCATAGAATAAATTGAAATAAAAACAACATTTAATATCAAAATCTATGTATGCATTTATTTATTTTATTAAAACATCTCAGACTACACGTTGCAATTATTATTTTAGTATTATTATAATTTTACCAAGTAAGTATATTTTTTTAATTTTCTCCTTCATCTGCTTCTTCTTCCTCATCGAATTCACCTTCTTCCTCGGCAGTGGCGTCTTGATATTGTTGATATTCAGATACTAAATCATTCATGTTTGATTCCGCCTCAGTAAATTCCATTTCATCCATACCCTCACCAGTGTACCAATGTAAAAATGCTTTTCGACGAAACATCGCTGTAAATTGTTCGGAAACACGTTTAAATAATTCTTGAATGCAAGTAGAGTTACCAATAAATGTAGCTGACATTTTTAGACCACGCGGTGGAATATCACAAACGGCCGTCTTAACATTATTCGGTATCCATTCAACAAAATAACTGCTATTTTTATTTTGTATATTGAGCATTTGTTCGTCAACTTCCTTCATTGACATGCGACCACGGAAAATTGCAGCAACTGTTAGATAACGGCCATGTCGTGGATCACAAGCTGCCATCATATTTTTGGCATCAAACATTTGCAATACTAGTTCAGGTACGGTTAATGCACGGTACTGTTGACTACCTCTGGATGTTAATGGTGCAAAACCTGGGATAAAAAAATGCAATCGAGGAAATGGTACCATATTTACAGCCAATTTTCGTAAATCGGAATTCAATTGGCCGGGAAATCGAAGACATGTTGTTACACCTGACATTGTTGCTGATACTAAATGATTTAGATCACCATAAGTTGGTGTGGTGAGTTTTAATGTTCGAAAGCAAATGTCATACAAGGCTTCATTGTCAATGCAAAATGTTTCATCGGTATTTTCAACAAGTTGATGAACAGACAACGTGGCATTATACGGTTCGACAACGGTATCAGATACTTTTGGTGATGGTACAACGGAAAATGTACTCATAATTCTATCTGGATATTCTTCTCGTATTTTCGAAATTAATAATGTTCCTAATCCACTGCCTGTACCGCCACCAAGTGAATGTGTCAATTGAAAACCTTGCATACAATCGCATCCTTCCGCTTCCTTTCTTACAACATCAAGGACAGAATCAACCAATTCGGCACCTTCGGTGTAATGGCCTTTAGCCCAATTATTACCAGCACCACTTTGACCAAATACAAAATTATCCGGTCGGAATATTTGTCCGAATGGACCAGAACGGACTGAATCCATGGTGCCAGGTTCTAAGTCGACGAGCACTGCACGGGGAACATATTTCCCACCCGTTGCTTCATTATAATAAACATTGATTCTTTCCAATTGGAGGTCCGAGTCCCCGTGATAGGTTCCCGTAGGGTCTATACCATGCTCATCAGAAATTACCTCCCAAAACTAAAAAAAAAAACCAAAAGATTAAAAATAAATGTTCTAAGAAATTTCCTTTCGTTTACGGCTGCAATTCTCTACTTACTTTGGCACCTATTTGATTTCCACATTGTCCTGCTTGAATATGAACTATTTCACGCATCTTAACTGATCCTTTCTTTTAAATTTTTGCAAATACAGAATAAAAATGACAATTTCTATTTATTAGTTATTTAGTTCGGTTACTAAGGTGAAAAACAATTGCTTAATCCCAGCTCACTTTCTATATTTGCAAAATCTATTCATATTTTCTTCTTCTTTTTCTGGTTGCGGATTTTCACAATCATTGTCAATGATTACAGTAATAATTAAAGAGTTCCTAATCTCTTTAAAGCATTAGATAAAAATTAAAAAAAAAAAAAGTTATATGCATATATTTCTATCCTATATTTATCAAGTAACTAAATGTATTTCATCTACTCAATATATTTCATCTACCTACTTATTATTAAAAAATTCTCTGAGCTTATAAACAGCATCTGCTATTGTTCAATTAATTAATTCCTTTTTCCATCTGCCTCCCTCTGTGCGTTATCCAAAACTTGTATGCTAACAAACACAGTAAACTTAAAGGCAATATACCAAAATACATACATACTTCAGACCCTCTTCTTCAAAAGTGTCAAGAAATATTCTGAGGTAGGTCGGTCGCACCGCTGTTTAACCCTTTTTAAGAAAATTGGTGCAAGAAGAGTATAGCATATATCCGAAAACGATGTGATCTTGTCAGAGAAGTGTTAATGAGTTGAAAGGCAACATGCGAAAACCGAAAAGTTAATACTTTTAAAGAGATTAAGAATTAATTTAAGAGAAAAGCAAATAATTTGAAGTGTGTTAAAAAGTGTAAACTGGTTAAATAAGAGTATAATAGAGTTACCAGTAGGTAGGATAAAAGTTATACATTGTTTATCATGCATTCGTCATTACATGGTGAATACGGGCGTATAAAAACCGTAACTTTTTAATTTTTGTAATAAATTAATGGAAAACGATTCCTATAGTAGCAATTCGAAAACACAAACATCCAATTAACATGAAATAAAACGCACAGAGGGGACAAAAAATGAAACATGTCAGAGGGTGAAAAGGTAATAAATCATGAGGATTGAAGGAGATCGCGATGGCTAGGAGAGGCAAAAGGAGAAGATATGGAACGAAAGAAACGGAAAAAATTAGACGACGACAACGACTTCTAAACGGATTTTTATTAGATTTTTCGCGTGCTTCAGATAATAAAAGAAGAAACCGGCAAAGAAGGAGTAAAAAGTAATATGTTTCGCGCGCCATATTAAGCAGCCAGTAAAAGACGAATAAAGAGAAGAAAAGAGAAGATGGAAAACGATCAGGAAACTTATCTAAAATCTCTTTAAGAGTTTCAAAAGAGGTTTTTTTAAAGAAAAATGTTCCAATATTTTTTTATATGTATGCATATTTATACAAAGTATATTAATTACTTCAGTAATAAGTCTAGAATTATTCTGTCATACTACTATGCTACTAATAATTACAATTGATAATCTATTATGACTATAAGTATAATTTTTTAATGACAATGTTATTACTTTCTAGTTTATTTTGTAAATATTTCGCTACAAAATATTTTAAGTAACAGTTTTATTTTGCTTACGAAACTTTCATTATAATTAAAATGGTAAACAGGCCAGTTTTCCGCAAATTCTTATAAATCAATGTAAATGATATGATACATGCTCTTGTCATTCTACAAGTGTAACACCGATATTATTTACATTATTTCAGAAAAAAAGTCACATCTTCAACTTACATTTCATATTATGATTGTCTAATTGTATACTGACAACCCTATCTTATTATTAACTTTATTTTCTTCTACTATTTGCTTTGTTTACTCGACTTCCAAATCGGAAATCATTTTTACAATTTCTTCTACATCTACTTGAATGAGATTTCTAAAAAACAAACAAGTAAATTTTAGGTCATCAGTGATTAACAGGAAAATTAATGTTTAACAGAAAAAAGCAATGAATGCTTCTTGCTAATGGGTCTGCGACCTCAATTTGTGAACAGGTACTATAATAATAGTATTGCTAAGAATTATAATAGCAAACATATTCTAAAATTATCACACGAGATTTATTTTTGACGTCAATCATAGATGTTAGTTACTTGGAGGAAAAAAATGTGGAAAGTACAGAAAAGTAGCCTTGAATGAGTAATAAAATAAGAACAATTATAGCTATTTTCATAACAATGAAGTTTTGACCTTAATTCATCCTCAAATGGTCAATTTTCCCGAAAATTAATTAACAAATCAATGTTAATCCTGATTACCTATTATAAAACTGATGCCACGTGAATGTTGAATCCATGTGCAGTCCAGTGCAGTAGATACTCCCCAACTAAATATTGTTAATATATGTTTCACGGGGATCCGCCACCACTGGCTAACCAATTCTTGCAATTATTTGCATAAATTCTTAGCAGATATATCTTTACTTCTTCACTTTACATCACCGTCGTAGCAGCAACAATCTTCCCTTTGAGGCTTTCTTAAGAAATCATTGTGATGCTTAAGTGACTCATAACTCCTTTGGTTTCAATTCATATTTTTGTAAGTGGTACAGTGCAGTGCAAATAAAAATTGTTTGGTACAAATAGTTTTTAATTAATACTCGCTCCAATTCCCGAATAATACAATGTTATTTGGATTTAAACATACTTATCGTATATCCGAAGGAAACGATTTTTATCAATATATTGCAACCATTACAGGTAAGTCTATTCTTATATTCTACTTCCAATTTATTCCGCTTTCCCTTATTCAATTTCAGGATGTCTTGGCGTTATATCAGGTGCAATGCATTTCGGCTGGCCATCACCTTCACTACCTCAACTTCTCAGTTCCTCTTCTCACATACCAGTAACCACCGAAGATGGCTCTTGGTTGGCGGCAATGCCTTGTATCGGTGCAGCTTCAGGTTCCATTCTAACAGCCTATCTAGTAGATAAAATTGGTCGTAAAAGTTGTATGTTAATGACTGCACCTGCTTACCTTTTAGCTTGGCTAATGGTTGCTTTTGCCAATTCAATATGGGAATTGTATGTTGCACGTTTCATATCTGGATGGGCTGATGGATTAGTTTTTACTGCATTTCCAATGTATCTTGGTGAAATTGCTTCATATAATATTCGAGGACTACTGGGATCAAGTATTCAGTTGTCGATGATCACTGGAATGTTGATAATCAATATAATTGGTTCATATACGAGCATAATGATTACAGCACTAGTTTCAGCAATGGTACCACCACTATTTTTTATAAGTTTCATTTTTATGCCGGAAAGTCCATATTATCTAGTAATGAAAAAACGAATTGGCGATGCCACAAAAAGTTTACAACTATTCAGGCAGAAACAAGATGTTACCAATGAATTAAATCGTGTAATTGAAGCAGTCAATGAAGAAAAGTTACAATCTGAAAAATTTCATTGTTGGGAATTATTTAGTGTTCCGAGCAATCGTAAGGCTACCATTATTGTATTTGGATTGCGTGCCATTCAGCAATTTAGTGGAACCACCGTTATAACATTTTATGCACAAAGTATCTTTCAACAAGCCAGTGGCAATATATCACCCACTACTGCATCAATTATCTATTTCACCCTTCAGTTAATTTGTGCACTAATTTCATCGTTTCTTGTTGATAAAGTTGGACGCAAACCTTTGTTATTAATATCCATTATTGGATCAGGTGTTGCTTTATCGTTGGAAGGTACTTATTTCTTTTTAAGCGACAACACCACTGTAAATACTACTAATTTAAAAATGGTACCATTAGTTGCCCTTCTTGGTTACGTAATCATATTTAATATCGGCATGGGAGTTATTCCAGTACTTTTCCTTGGAGAAATGTTTCCAACAAGTGTTAAAGCATTCGCTCTTTGTTTAGCTGATATTTGGTTTGGGCTTATTGTTACTGCAGTATCGAAATTTTTCCAAATTATGCAAGATGATTTTGGCATTTCAGTGCCATTTTTCGCATTTGCCTTATGCTGTTTAATTGGTTTAGTTTTCATTTGCTTCATTGTACCTGAAACTAAAGGAAAAACTTTGGAAGACATCCAGAAGGAATTAAAAGGTATGGAAATTGAGAAAAATGGATGCCCAAGTTGAAATAAGGATACATTTATTAGATTAAACTATTTTTTTATAGAATATGAACATTTTAAAAGCAAACAATATTTATTTCTGTACTTAATTTCTTGAACAAAAGCTATATATTTTAAATTTACAATTCTTTGGTTATGTTATAATTTTTCAACTATTTTTCATATTTCCTGAACTGTCACTACAGGCATATTCGGTTGCATAAGAAAATAGAAAAATCTTTTTTAATTATGTTTAATATTTAATTTGTGTAGACGTATAGCAATATAAGAGAAGCATTATAATAAATTTCATTAATAAAAAAGAATTTGGGACTTGCCAATAAAATTATTAACATATTACTAAGCAAAAAAAGCAAATCAAATTATATTTTCTGTCTTGACATAATGGTGGATGATACAAAAAATTTGACATCTTGAAAGTTTTATTTTTCTCTTTTGATAATTAATAAAAATTCTTTTAATAAAACTAGTTTTGTTGGTTAAAAATAAGAATCTATAATGCACTATTATTATTACAGAATTTATTACATGTATGATTATATTACAATTTATAATTACAGAGACCCATAACAATATGATATAATTTTTATCATATTGGATAGTATAATGAAAATTTTACTCTACTTTTGAAAAATTGATATAATTTCAAAAAAAAACCCAAAGCGAGGAAACTCTTAGAAAAAGATTGACAAATTGAAACAGCTGTCGAATTAGAGAATTAAATGTAAGAAAAGAATTAAAACCAGGATAGAATTTCCAAAAAAGTTAAGTAAGACTTACATAACATATATAGTATTTGCCTATAATGAGGAGAACGAGATGTGAATAAAAAATATGAAATACTCCGGACTCAGGTCGTTTATACATAATTATGGGGACTCATAACATAACACACTATATGTATAATTTCACTGCATTATATTATATCAAATTTTACAAAAATTTGAAGTAATATTACGATACATATTTGACGTAGTTTTCGACGACAATTATATACGTATTAGTATGTATGTAATATTTACAGAAAGCATAGGCTACTATAATAGTATACATTGGTATTATGGTATTTCCTGATCCTTCACCATTTACAAGATCCTTCCAACAATATCCAGGATTTACTATCTTGAATTTAAATGTTAAGTGTTTTAACATTTTCAAATCGACTAGTATAATATTGATATGACTTTGCCGCCGGCAGTATATCTGGATAACATTGTGGTAATTTTTAGCCACATAGTTTTGGCCACTAGAGTATATAGATCCTAGTTTTCCAACATATAGTTTTCGCATCCACATTAATTTTATTAAATGGAATATTCGATTTGTTTTATCTCATAATAAAAAGAGTAAATACCTTAAACCACTATCGTCAACCGCATACCAAAGTTCTAACCTATTTCGGAAATAAAAGAAATCTAAGGTTTAGTAAAATTTTACGGTTTTATTGGGACACTGCCAAAAATGACTCAGAATCTTCTCTAGTCTTCAATATTTTTAATTGACAACATGCAAAGGTTACAGGTGGTGTCCAGGCTTTTCCATGTTTGACATTAGTAATGTAATGTAATGTAAATAAAATATTTTGATTTCAACGTTTTAATTAATTAAAAACAACCTTATTTTCTATTAGATCTACTGCATAACTTAGAGATGGCTCTTAGTCATTTATTACGGTTAGATTAACTTTTCAATTAAAAGAATCGAATATTATTAATATAATATAATATTATTAATAAGAGTGACTTGTTTCCCAAACCACTTGGAATTTTGATGTGTGATTTGCTAAACTGACTTCAAGTACTAATTCTCAGTTGCAGTAGATAAAAAAAAGTATTTATATATTTTTTGCATTATATATTTATTATATATATTATATATATTCAATATTATATGTTTATAAAGTAAAAACGCAATTTAAAATAACTAATGTAGATGTAAAAACTCTGTTGTAAAAACCCTGATCTAAGTTGCCAGAGAAGGCTTAAAAAGTCATACCGATAGGATAAATTCTCAATCCTAAAATTAGGAGGAAACTTAAGGTATCCTGTATATCACTTTTTTTTTTCATTGCATTTTGTAAATGCAATTTGCAATTAAAAAAAGAATCCAAGAGAGGCTATCCAAGAAGAAACTATTCAATGATATTCAATGATAGATAATGTTAAAATATAATTAGCATATTTGGGTACTCATCAAGCAAAAGAGACCCTAAGGAATTATTAGTACCAAAAATATAGCCTTTGGCATAATTACTTTTGTATCATTTTAGCCATAAGTGCATCCTTCAATTAATTTTTGCGAAAAAAAAATTTGACTTTTCTAAATCATCTTCTTATCGCTTTAATATTTTATGCTCGAGCACTATGAGTTGATTAGAATTGCACAGCTGATTTCATACCATCTACCAATTAACCGGAATCGGGCAAAAATGAAAACAGAATAGCAGTACGTTATTTTGTTATTCCGTTTTATAAAAGAATAACAAAACAAGTGACATTTATTTGTACTTATTAAAGGTAAGATATTCTAATATTAGAATATATCTAATATTATTTAGATATACGTATTTAAATACATATAGTATTTGTGTATCTACACCTATTTTATTTATTCTTTGGGTACCCTGCTTATATTTAAGAGTATCTGTCTAATAGTAATCTTATTTGGATCTATCCATTTGCAAATAAAATTTTGTGCTAGTTAATTTTCTTAAACGTGCTTGAATACTTCATTATACATATATATCACGAAATGGATGACTATAATTTTCCATTAGATTTGAATGAACCTAAAAAAAAACAATTACATTTTATCGATACAGATCATACGAATGCTTCAGAAAGTCAAGAAGATAACAAAGAGATCGAATCGGACTCGGCTGTACAAGCAAGTGATGATTCTGATTCAAATACTCCGGAGATCTTAAATAATGAATGGGAGTAAAGTAACACTATATAGATCTTGAAGATGAAACAAGCGAAGGTAATGTCTATTATTTGACATAAAAAAAAGATTTATTTATTGATAAAAAAAGGTATAGCAATACGTTTATACTTATTGTAGCAAGATAAGGAAAGGTCGAATGAATCGTCGTTCTGTCATTACTGGTTTTGTTTTAAAACAACTTAGAAGATTCTCAATTTTACTTACATTTGAAGAATTTTTCAAATTGATAAATATTAACCTACATAACTGTCAAAACATGGCAAATAAAATTGAACTTTTATTTTTGCTAGGCAAATTGGTTTTTAAAATGGTAGGACTTCTTTCCATTAACAGTTCGGCTACACTTTACCCCTAATTTCAATTTGACACATCAAATTAATCTCTACTGCAATTATATGATTCAGAGGAAAAACTATTTGTATGCCCAATTTGCCGCAAGGCAGTTAGAGAACAATGGGACTTTTGAAAACACATGAGAATTCATCCTGGTAAGAAATGAAATATCAGTATGTATGTTAACGAGCCGCCCAATATTTTTATTCCTCAAATTTATTACAGTAAAACCTCCCTTAACGGCAACCTTTCACAAACGGCCACTGCTAAATAATGGCCGCTGTACACTTCTAACTTATTCTTATGTAGAATTGCCCCTTGATAAGGGGCGGCATTTCAACAAGGTTTTTTATTAATGTTAGACGATTTAAATTTTTCATTTTACGAGGTTAAATTAATTCTTATAAGTCGGAAAGTTGTAAATGTTGAATTTCATAGATAGATTCAATTGTTGCCTATGCAGGATCAATACTAATTCGCGCGAATTGACTAGACTAATCACCAAGCATATGAAAGCAATGCTTTTTTTAAAAAGCATATTATTATAAAAAATATGCGTCAAAAATGCATCAAATGTATGAGTTAGACGAAGAGAGTGCTAAAGTGAGAATGACAAATTCATTGTGGAACTACATAACTGATTGTAACGATGTTCACGTCCAGACTTGAAAGTAATACATGAACACCCCTAATTAGAAATTAGGATTATTGATTGGAAATAAATTAACTAAAGGAAAATATTAGTAGACAAAGAAAAGTGACTTTTTACAACGATAATGAATAATCAAAATCAAGTTTTTGTCAAATTTATGCAATCTACATATACGTATACTATGTGTACAGAATGTTCCTTAATGGCATGCTAATATCGAAGGGGGTGATTCTTATGACCAATTTAAGAAAAAAGGTTCTTATTAATGTTGGGTTTAAACATCTTAACTATTGAGATTCAGTTTTATTTGGAAATTCATAACATTGATGCAAAATTTTAAATAAGCAGTGGCGTACCCATTATTTCTATACGAATCCCCAGATTAATGTCTCCAGGTACGTCACAGAAGCGAATTTTAAATTTTCTTTACAATAAAAAAATGGATGCTCCTAATTTATGTACTTATACTTACTACTTATAGTGTAACAAACAATTTGCAAGCCTCACGATGCCGGTTAATTTTTTATAACGGCTACTTAGGCTAAAATTTTAGGTGACCGTTACGAAAATGTTTTACTATATTAATTTATATTTGTCCAAAGAATAAATAAGTAATATTGAACGGTAGGCGAAGAATAAAAAGCAGTAATATATTTTTCTAATTCTAAATTACATTAGTGTAAGTCACTAGATTGCGTGCGCAAAACTTCTACTTTTGCGCACTCAAACGAGTGTAGAATAATTTCGTAATGTTTTAATTATATTATATCAAAATTCATCTTCTAATCTCACTTAATTCCATAGAATCTACTTTCATCAAAATCAAATAACTTTACGAGATTAAATGGCAGATATAATTAATTTTTAAAATTATTTGATTGTTGCTTAAAATTACCGCATTAATGGTGCTCACTAATAATACACTACTGCAGCGCATCTCGTGTTTCAAACCCGTTCGCACCAAAAAACAAGCGGCTTTTCACACTTCTATTCAAATATACTATTTTCTACTTCGGTGCGGAAGAAAACACCTTTCCGCACGCAATCTAGCAACTTTTAGTAATGCCAATTCGTAACGTTTTAATTATTTGTTTAAATTGTTAAGTTATATCGAATATATCATTGTATCACCTAATATCAACGAAAATGTAAAAGTTACTAAATTAAAGGATAGATGCAAATAAACGAATAAATAAATAACTCATTAACCGTACCTTGTCAGAATTTAGCAAATAAAACTGAACTCATACGTATTTGCTAAGAAAAATTATTTTTTACAATGGTAGGACTTGTTTTCATCAAAACTTGGTCTGCACTTTGCTCTTAATTTCAACCTATACATCAAATTAACCTCATCTCCTAATTCATGTTTTAGGAGAAAGGCCATTTTTATGCTCAAGATGCCACAAGACTTTTAAGCTGAAACATCACTTGAAGTATCACATGGGAACTCATACTAGAAAGAATTTCAGTATGCATGTTAATGAACCGCCAAAACTATATTCATCCCATTTTTAGTCCGTAAAGAGCACTTTTCCGCACGCAATCTGACTGTGCAACTGATTGTGCACAGTCAGTCACTTTTAATAATGTCATTTCGTAATGTTTTGATTATTTTTTTAAATAGTTAAGTTATATCCAAGATTATCTTCTAAATAGAATAATTGAATCACCTAATATCAACCATTTTGGACGAAAATGTAAAAGTTACCAAATTAAAGGGTGGATATAAATAACGCAGTCACCGTGCGTAATATGCACGTAATATCGCATTACGTACGTCCACAGGGTCGGCACGACTCTGCTTTTATCATATTAAACTGGTATAAGAAATTGACAATCATTTCACTAATTTTTATTGGAAAAAATTTGCAGGTAGCATTGATTTCTTCATTGGTGTTAAAGACTTGTTTGAGGTTCTAACTAAGAGTAGAGAGGAGTAAATAGTTATTTACGTAACAAGTGCCGAAAATGGAATATAACTCACGGACAGTAAAATTTATTTATCATTATTTATTATCACAGTTATCCTGGGAGTTCGGTTATGCACTATTTTCCGTACATATTAGGTACACTATTTTTCTCACGACTGCCAATATGAACTTAAAAAATGCTAAATTGAAATATTGAACAATTGAAGTTCATAATAAATTTAGATAAGTTTAAAATAATAAAAATATGTTTTTAATAAGTAACATAGTCTATTATTGAAACAAATAAAAGAACACGAACTAAATGTAATTAATTAACATAACCAAATTACCAGCCTGGCTTTTGCTGGAACAAAATATTGAAAACGCGTTCAAACTATTCAAACTGCTGCTGCAAAACCTATTGTTCTCGATGATTTTGTGCAAAATGCTTGAAAGTGTGAACGGACCTTAACAGGTATAAGATTCAAGAAAATTCGCTTCACCGTTGTATCCAAAAAAAAAAAAAAAAGAAAATAAGTTTCATAAAATTCTATTAAATGACATTGATATGATATTAACAATGTGCGAATTCTGATTAATTAAAGCCCTTTTAGTATGACTAGACATATCCACGAAGTAATATAGTGAAATAGGATTCCTACTTAATCTCTAACGTTAATAATAAATTTCCTTAAATCAATCCTAAATTCCTGAGGAATCCTATGATTTCTAAAGTTTCTTTAATTTATTTTTGCAAAAAAAAACAATTTGACTCTTCTAAATCATCTTATCTCTTTAACGTTTTATGCTCGAGCATTATGAGCTGATAAGAATTGCACAGCTGATTTCATGGTAATCTTCCAATTAATCGAAATGGGCCGAAAATAAAAATAACAATAAAAATACCAGAATAACAATATGTTATTCTATTATTCTTCTATAAACTAATAACAAAATAAGTGATATTATTTAAATATATACATGTAAATACATATATCTGTGTATCTACACCTATTTGGATGTTTAATAATACTTAATAAGTAATACTTACTTTAATAATACTAATACTAATCTTATTCAGATTTATTAATTTTTAAATAAAATTTCGTATTAGTTGATTTTCTTAAATGACTTTATTACATATAAAATACTTTATTATTTATCACAAAATGGATGGCAACACTTTTCCATTGGATTTTAATGAACGTAAAAAAACCATGGATGATGAAAAGAAGAATTCCACTTATCTTGAAAGTTGAAAGTGCTTTATTTTTCTGCTTTGATAATTAGCAAACATTCTTTTAATGAAACTAATTTTGAGTGTTAAAAATACTATAAAATAATCATATATATAATCTAAAATATATTAAATATATGATCATAATTTATAACTTATAATAAGACACAACGGCATCACATACGTTTATTTGTTATAGTTCATTTATTAATGCCGTTCATCAATTATGAACCATTATTTAACGCAAGAAAATGTATTAATAGATTTATAATAAGTCTGATTGTATTTTTAACAAGCACAATTACATTCGATTTCTGTTCTGTACTATATACTATATATATAATTCGGCTCTTTGCCTACAGTAATAATTGATATTAAAATTCAGCCAAAAATATGCTATGGTACATAGTATTTATTTTGATTTGGTCCACTAAATAGATTATCGTAATTTATAGTACACCAAATAGATTAAATCTACTTTTATCTAAGTCTATCTGGTTCTAATACTTCTATACATTTCTATTTAACTCTCTTTCTATTAGTGCCAAATATTAACAGACCCCTCTACTCTGCTTCTATTTTCCCTGTCTAGTTTAAAGATATTTCTACATGATATATCTGAATTTATCATATCTAAACACAAGCATCCCTGATTCTAAATGCTACTCCACAAGTAGATCTTATGAGTGTATATTTATTGCCTGCATTCCTTTACTTCCCTTTGCCCCAATGGAAGGGTTGGCCGGAAGTTACTTTTAACATATCCCTGGTATTCATCGCATGGACATTGGTCCTCTTGACTATAGCATTTTAGACTACGAAATGTCTCTAACTAAAAATTATGTATAATATAGAATTTGTTTCATTTCTAAAACATCCTGTATTGGACCTGCTCCTGTGAAATTTCAATTGGTTCCTTAAATACGATCCAGATCACACATTCCGAGCATGGTGGTGTAGTCAATGATCCCTGATACGTATAGTAGCCGCTATCTTCTGGTAGGAATGCTCCTGGATTAACAGGAGCATTTATTTTAGCATGTACACCACGATATTTAACTTTGCCCAGTTGCGCAACAATTTTATCCAATTCCAAATGTTTTCTACCAGGCTAAAATTATATGTAAGAGTACATCAATATCGATCATCCGGAGAACATCAGTAGAGGCATGATACACATATACTCACTTTCAGGAACACACCTAATACGGCTAAACCATCTGGATGTTTAGCTGCTGCTTCGAATGATGAATATTTGGTAGAATTCCAATGGACTAAATGTAACTGGGAACAATATAAATTAATCACGGGATAATTAACCCTATTTAATTAAAGAATCAATTAGTTAATTTATGAAGAACATACTTCTCCAGCATATTTCTTTCCATTAATTGTATGTTCTGAGCCTTCGGAATTTGTTTTACCCCAGTGACAATGAAATTGTTCTAAAACGTATTTACCTTCTAATGGACCACCAGTTAGTTCTAAAATAATGTGATAAGTTATTATTATATAATGTAGGTATATTTATTATTATGTAAATAATATTTACACTAGATTTAGAAAAAGCATAGCCTACTATAGTACGGAATATATTATGGTATTACCGGATCCTTCACCATTTACAAGAACTTTCCAACAATAACCAGGATTTGCGACCTCGGTAGTATTTTCCGGGATATATTTCCATGTTAATCTTTTATTGGTGTTTAACACCTTTAAATCAACTGGTATAATATCGATAGGACTTTGCCGTTGACCAGCAGCATCTGGGTAGCATTGTGGCCATTTTTCTGGACCTGTAAATATATTCAGAAAAAAGTTGTGTAGTTAACACATTTTTTTGTGTTAACTACAATTATAACATGTTTCGTTTTCAATGAACCATGTGAAAGTCGTCTAAATATATCATACTTTTTTTTTCATTTGCGTCAATTAACTAATTCTCTGGTTACTGGAAATTCATCAATTTTCCATTAAGAAAATTCAGACGTAACAATGAATCTATTTATACTATAATATATAGAGTGTAGATAGAGAATATAAACATTGGTTATATTATATAATTTATATAAGTTAGTACCTACCTGGGTATAGTTTATAGTAAATGCAAATCAAATAGGTTGATTGCATTCGCCAAAAGCGAATGATAATTAAATAATTAATTAAATTTATAATTAATCAAGCTTATATCATGAATATAATATTAACTCAGCATATAAATTAAAGAGATAGTAAAGAGAAAACGATATATGATATAAATTAGCCAAATTGGCACATCCTTCTCATTTTGCTATTTATGATAATTAATCATTGTAATAATGAGGATGTGTTTCTACTAGCTGTGTCTGGCTATCTAGCCAATACAAACATAATATGTGTTTAGAAGTACATAAGAATGATTCAAATATGTCATTTTTATAAATGGTTATACATATGAAAAGGCGGTTCCTAACCAGTTTAATTATTAGCTTATTTGTATTTATAAATATGCAACTTACCATTGTCTTCGTTGTATCCCCATTCAAGTGGCATTCTAAAAAAATAGATACTGCAAATATTAACAAATAGAACGGATAGTAATCCACCTAAAATAATAATTAAATAAACAAATACGAATAACATAATATTATTCCATATATTTGTGTTGTTGAATACGAAATAAATTAAAAATTAAAAAAATTTAAATCTAAAGATAATAAATAAATGTCGAATTAATGATTATTATAAGAAATAAAATAATATTATTTGTTTTCTTAATCCATAATTTAAAATTAGATATTGGCACAGAATTTCCATTTAGATAAAAAAAATGGCAAAAAACAATTTTTCCTTGCTGAAAAATTGGCAGTGTGTGAAAATTTTTGTTTAACATAAACATTTGTCATTATTATTATTATTAGTATTAGTATCTGTTAGAATATCATTATGTACGTACATATATATTTATATTAATAAAAAATAAATTGATAAAATCAATATGAACAGTTTAATAATCTAAATAAGGAAAACGAAAGTTTTTTCTCTATTAAATGTTGATAATATAATAATTACTGTTTTTATTTCTGTTATTATCGATAATAATTAATTATTTTTAAATTTAATTATTACTGTAAACATTTGGATAATCTGTTAATTATTAATGGAATCCAATCACTCTAAAAATGCCAAGCAATCGGTTATTAAATTTCCGGGTTTCCTTAAATAAAAATCGTAAACAGATAATATTTAATTTGAAGGAATTGATTGATGAAAATGGACAATTGGCCCATAAATTTTATATTTGTGTGTTCCTTTGATGTTGGTTTTAATAAATAATAATAGTAATGATGATAAGAAAGGAAAATAGTAGGTAATTTTCTTGTTTTCTTTCTACTTTTCTTTTTTTAATTTGTTCTTATTGTTCATTTTCTTGTCTGTCACCAGAAATTGTAGTAATAAATGTTTCAAAAGCACATGTAGCTGTGCAGTTAGTTTAAAACTTAGTTTAACTTCAGTTTTAAATTATAATAAAAAAACATTTAATTGTACCTTGCAAAATGTAGTTTAAATTTTCACTGTTTAAAAATTATAGGACAATTGTGTATTTACTTCTACTAAAATAACAACTGAAATCGTTGTCATAAGGCCATCAGCTAACTATAAATATACACCACAATAATAATAGTAGTAACAATAATATTAATATCTGATATCTCTTAATCGTTCCATTTTTTCATATGGAAAATAAACTATTTTCCAATCAGATTAAAAACTGGAAGAAAAAACAACAGTAGAATATTTTTTGGGGGAATACATACCTGATGGTAGCGAGGGGTCACGTACAATGCTAATTACATCTATAAATTTACTTTTTTAACGTTCACGTATTTTCCTATCAGTATTATTATTATTATTTATTTCCATTAGGATGGACATTATGACATGATAAAACAATTAATGAAAAACAAAAATAAAAATTACTAGAAATCGAAAGACAACAAAAAAAAACACTAGGGTAGATAGACAAATGAAATACATAAAAAAAAGTGGGAAAAGGGTTGGTATGTATTCAATCATATTGAATTTATGTCTCTTATATGTAGTTTTTTATTACGGATGATAGAAAGCTATAAAACTATTCAATCTATATTTAAAGATTAATCAATAAAGATGGTCACAGAGACAGAAAGGATGCTCTCTCTATTTACATATACAGCCAGCTCTAAAAGCAAATGATTCGATTAATCATTTCCATTTGTGTGTCTTTAATTGAAAGCATTTACATATGCATCTAAATAATGTTTAACGGGCGAAGATATTGGTTTTGTCTATAAGAATTAGTCATAAAACAGTTGTTATTTTACGTAGGTAATTCCGTTAAATCAAGGTTAAGTTATACCAAAAAATTTATCTTTTGGTACTGTTCACGTATCGTCTCAGTAACTAATCCATTCTAACCAATTATCAATTTTTAATTAGAGAATCAACGTTCCCAATCAAAAACGTAATTATATTTTGATAATAGAGTTTGTTTTTATGATGATGATAAAGCAACAAATTGAATTGTTTATTTGTAAAAAATAATTGCCAAATTATAATATATTAATCTTTCAAATAAGAGAGAGAGAAAGACAGAATAATTGCGGATAGAAAAAAAACAGTTAGTAGTTATTAAGTTTTTTCTAGAGCCCATACCAAGAAATTAAACACATAAAATATAAGACAATAAGAAAAGGTCAAAATTTTAAGAGAAAGAGTAAGTATTATTTTTTAAATTTTCCTATTATCTATAAATTATCAATCTAATCTTTAACGGATAAACATTAATTTGTAATTACAAAAAGTCAATAGTAATAATAATAGATACATTAATTACAATTAATCATTCTTAATCATTTTTCGCCAGCAAACTTAAAGACCTTAACCTAAATAAGTGTAGAGCCAACAAGCAAATGGAAAAAGAATCATTTTTATGACAATTTTTTTTTCTTTACAAACTGTTATAAAGTGCAATGGTAACTTGATTTATTTAATTTAATACCTACTTAGTTATTGTATGCATATGACCAACAACTACATCGCAGATAAAAAAAGAGTAAATAAACAAGTAAAGAGACATAATAAGAAAAAAACCAAGGCAAAAGTTTAAAGACAATTTATTAGTTTCTTGTACGTATACATAATGGTGAATTTTAAGGTCATTAAATTAAAATTGGAAATTTTCCAAAAAAAAAAATTTAATTGATAATTTAACATTTTTACCATTGACCTCTACTAGATGGTTCGAATGCGATTTATATCGATCGAAAATTAATCTAGATTCTTAATTTGAAATTGTATTGAAATTTAAAAATTTAAATGATATAGGGTGTTACGTACCCATAAAAAGTCGTTCTTTCGTGTCGTTTTCCTACCATCGCATGAGAATTTTAATGCATCACTAGTTGTAATGTTAACTTTAGGCGAAATGAAAGAATCCTTTGATCTCGGTGTGTAATATACTATTATTATTTACTGATTCTAATTATAACAATCGAAATTACTTTGTCAAACACATTGCCAGCAGAATAAGCATAAATTTATAAAATTAATTAAAAAATCAAGTTATCTCCACAATAAGCTGTTTATGTTGATATTAAATTGAATTGAACCTAGATTTAGGTAAACTAACAAGTTGCTAAAATTTCCCACATTTTAAAAATAGAATCAGCCAAAAATTTCCTTCAAAAATATTAGAAAGAAAATTGAAGTAAATTTTAACTTTAATTTCAAATTGTATTATGCTCATTTACAACAAACAATAACTAAATTAATTATGTATCTGATAAATTCCTTATTAATTCACGCACACAACCATTTGGGAAAATTGCATCGGCCTTAATAACTGTTTGTTTAGAAAGCTCATTTTCCTGCCTCCTAATGATAGTGATAATTATTATGCGTGATACATATTTTATAATGCATACTTAATTGGATATTATTGAGGAAAAATGAAAATGTGTAAACAATAATTTAGATTTTCTATAATTGATAAACAATAAAACGCATTTCCGTTTTAATTTTTCGATTTTTCTTAGTTAAAACTATACTCATAATTTGTCAATTTCTTACCTTCTTTTCCTATTGACTAATTTAAAAATCAGAAGCTCTATTATTTCACTTCAAAATTAAACTATCTAAAAAACAAAAAAAATGCCACTGAAACCAACAGGTTGCTCAACAACCAAATCCAATAAGTGTATGTGGATAAGAGAAAAATTAAAAATGATAGAAAACAAAAGGGAAAACTGTTGCTTCTCTATTTGTATGTATTTTGCTCTACCCTCCCAGTTTCACTCCCACTCTTTTTTCTGCAACTCATTGACTGATCAATGTCGATTTGATAGTCAAAACTTCCCGTTTAATTCTAATTATACTTATATCTGTGTATCGATATATATGTGTATATAGATGTATCAGAATAATAATAATAATAATAATAATAAGGATCAACTCTGAACTACTCACTGTATATTTAACTCGGGAAAAAAGATTTTTTTTTTTTTTCTGGTAAATGTTTCGTTTTCTCCGCTCCCCTTATTCCCCCCGGAGCACTACATCACCCTGCGCTTGTACAGATTATTGCCAACTTAATTGCATATTTAAAATCTACTTGACTTGTTCGTTAATTTAATTTTGGATATTTTGTTTCGTAGTGTATTTTTTTAACGATTTATATAGCAGTTTGGTAACGGTGTACGTATTGTAAAGGGATAAGTGAATAAAATAACGCAAATACAACACGAAAATTATTGTTTCTAAATTAAAAATACTTTAATACTCAGTGTATTAGCATTTACAGAGGGAATTATTGGAAAATCAACCAGTAATTGCCATTTCGTGGTTTAGAAAAAAAAACTGTCGTGACAGTTTAAGGAAATTTGAAGAAGCAAAAAAAAACAAAGTCAATAGCAATGTTTAAAAAGAATGAATTGTTAATTTAATAGTTTATGTTTAACTCATGAACAATATAATTGATTAATCAATAACGCAAAAAAATGCCTCTGTCTGTAGTTGAAAATTCAAATATTTTGTATACAACGTGGCCAGATTATCTGCTACAGGATTAACCCTTCATCATCAATGTCATATTCTAATATGAAGTTTCTTATTTCCGACGTAAATCTTATAAAACATGTCTTGTAATATAATTAGCTCAATTTTTTTAATCTGTCAAATCAACCCATAAAGTACGCACTCCTATCATAACCCGCGCGTCTATAATTATGTGACAATTTAGCAATAGTCTTTTCGTTAACTTGAATGCAACGTGTATAGAAAAATACGAAATATTGGTCTAAAATATTCCCTTCTATTCTTCTATGAGTTGGCCTTTTTCTGTATTCAAAATCTTTTTTTTTTTCCTCTTCCATATTCATATTTCATTCCAATTCTAGTGCAATCATCTTACAATTCTTGTACAACGTTCTGTAAACCATTATTGTTGAACCCTAAGAATCGAAACAGTGTCATTAGATTAAACATTTTATTTGGCTAAAGTTATTTTAATGTCTGAAATAATTTGAGACAATAAATCTGCCATTAAATTCACTTGAAGTTTAATATGCTAAATAAACGGACACTTAGCTAAAATTAGCACAACAAACGTATTATATATAGCTGTATTAACAATTCCAATAAAATTCATTGAAAGGGTGTTATTCGCCACAACAACTTAATTGAATAAAGTTCAATTGATTTTGATTGATGCAATTTAAGTATAATTTCTTTTGATCTGCTTATTTATTCAAAATCAACTTGAAATAATCAAGATTTTTAAGTTAATTGTATTTAGATATCATTTATTAGAAAAATGCATTAAGAGTGATACAAAAATGTTTGCTAATTAATAAAATAAAGTTTCGTATTTCAGATTTAATTAAAAATATACATTTGCATTAACCTGTTATTTGTTACTGCTATTAAGACATCAATGATAACGAATTGATTCAATATTAGATTTTAGTATGATGATAATAATAAATTTGGTACATATTTAGAAATTAGATTTTCGATCAATCTATTGATGTATTACCGAATTATTTTACATGCGCTCTTAGAATATAAAAAAAAAACTGATAATATGTGCAAACAAAAGCCATCAATTATGATGTTTTTTTACAATAAGTTCGTATGCAATTTTCTAGTTTCAAAAATATTTTGCTTGATTCGACTTAATTCGTATAATCAGGTTGGTTCATAAAAGCAACTAGTGCGTCCGAAAACGTCCGAAAAAACTTACAAAAATTAAAGTAAACTTCAATTCTTTCAAATATATTATGTACGTAAAATGCATATTACAAAATTTGCTATAATTTCTTTTATGCTAAATTATACAATCAGCAAACTTTTATTGAAAAGAAAACTAGTTTTTTCTATAAAAAAAGTCAAGAAGCCCGTTTGCCTTAACAAACATTTTACCTTGTGCCTACCTAGGAAACTTTTAAATACTTTCGAAAGACCAATTTTTAAAATTCTTATAGTGTTTCCTATGGCATTCCATTTGTTGAATATTTACTCGATTAGATAAGTTTTACGTAGTTACGGTAGATATAACGTAAATAGATAAAAAGTGCAACTATATAATATCTTCTGGAAACTTTCCAAATCAAATTTATGTTGAAATGCCATTGGAATTTGCACTGTATGCAAGCAACAGACATATTTATATAGCTGTTATTATTGAATTCTATCGAGAAGTTTACCGTCTACACTATACAGTTGATTAATAAATATTATATGTGTCATGCAGCTGTTGATATTGCCGTTTATGGAAGTTTATTGATATAGCATCGGTGGTTCAGTGGTAGAATGCTCGCCTGCCACGCGGGCGGCCCGGGTTCGATTCCCGGCCGATGCATAGATTTTTTTCGATCTCAAAATTTTTTGCCTAAACATATATTTTTCATTATTTTTATGTTATATTTTATCTACTCAAAATCGTGTCTCTTGATAACACAAAAGTATATCGGATAATTCCGTACTGATTTGCCATTAATCAGATTAACTGCTGTTGACAATTTTGGCATTTTGAAGATTAAATGTGGCTATTGTTTGCAACTAAATTCGAGCATCGGTGATATTGCCTGCTTTGTGCTGAATAAGCCAAATAAATCGTTTAACTTTTTTTTTTACTTAACTTTTTTTGGATTTTCTATCCTGTTATAATTTCTTTTCATTTTTTTCACTCTGACGGCCGTTTCGATATTTAAATCTTTTTCGAAGAATTCCTTTTTATCGTGATTTTGCTTTGATATGTCATTAACGTTTTTTTTATTAACGATTTATTGTAGGTAAACACCTTATCTAATACATGTATTCATCCAGCATCTATTAGGTTGACCCATTCTTTTGGTGTATACATATTTACTTCAGCTTATACTGTATGTATTATTTATATGTAGTATAATCCATTTAGTATACATATACATCACTATAGCAGTATTTTGCCGGATGCGCTGATTCAGCGGATGAAGTGTGTTCCTTATTTCGACGAAATGGTGAAGGCGAATTTTAGAATATGATTATAATAATTTAATTCCTGTTATATTCTCAAGCAGTAGAAGTAGTTCTAATTTTTATAAAAATGTGAGGTAATGTAAATTCTTACATCAATAACTACATCTACGAAATTCTAAAATCTTCAAAAATAGAAAATCTAAAAAAATAAGTTAATAAAATAACAATTCATTTTAGCCATTATACTAATTCAATAGGTTTTTTTTCTCTTGACTTATCAGTATCTTTTTTATGCTGTTATGCTGTGTAAATGTTAATACATTCCGTATTTATGTAAATTGGTAAAAGAAAAAAACGACTAATTTCAAATTCTCACAAAATTAAAAACAAAAAATTATTAATTCTTAATTAAATACAGGCAAAATTATTTTTGAATTTGCAATAATTCACACACAATTAATGAGCAATAATTATTATATAAGTTAGATTGAAGAATATATTTCTACAGGGTGATCCAATAGAATCCCTTTTCTGTAAAAAATCCTGCTTATTATAATACCAACTATATATAGATAGAGTTAGAAGGAATGAAAATATTCACAGTATTTTACAGTTAAATTACTATACAAAGACCGATTTATTATATAAAACCAGCCAGACAGCTTGTTTAAATAAATAAATTTCAATATTAACATGGTAAAAAATTACTAACTTGTAAGAATTGGAAATAACTAAATTTTCTTTTTGGTTTTGTTTTTATAATGATTATTTATTATTATTATTGTTGTTGTTGTTAGTTTTTGCCAATGGGATTAATTAAATTAAACAAATAATCAATCAAAATTTATGTATATGTATATAATCACATACCTCACCGTTTTAACAACGGTGTATTTGAGGCCTAATAATGTATCTGTCTATCGAATAATAAATCAACAAAGGAATTGATAAAGTATTTGTTTTTTGTGAATCATAATCGTATGCTCTGTTAGTAAATTGAATATTTATTTCGAGTTGTCAAACTGTGTAGTGGAAAATAGCAAATTATTTTTCTACATTTTGTAGGAAGGTATTTTTCTTTGCAACTGAAATAAACACCAACATTAATCGCGAATATACTCATTCTGAACTTGAGAAGTCAAAAGTGCCTAATAAAATTGTTTTTTTTTAACTTATCTGCAATATAAATTGAAAGACGTTATTTTGGATGATCGCAATATCTGTAGCTCTTGTTAGAGAAATTCTAATCTATAGAACTGCTATGGAGTAAAACCTACTCCACTCGCTCTACACACGTAGGCTCCTGCAATTTCATTTTAACTGTAGAGTGTAATTTCATTAGATTTTTCTTGTAAAATAAAACTAGTAACAATTTAAAATCAATCTTTATTAAAAAAATATTGCACCACATTATTTGGTAAATTAAACAAAAAAAATTATAATAATAAAACATAATACAAAAGGAACAAAGTTTTCACATTTTTCAATTGCACAAAATTTGTATATTTAATTAGTATAATATTTTTACTAGTATTCATTCATTATAAATCTACTTGCTTATCTAATATAAATAACATCACCTTTTGTGGAGAACAAGACTTATACAGTTACACCTTAAAAATGACAATATAAAAAAAATAAAACAGTATAAAAAAAGAGGAACAAATAATATACATACATAAAACAAATAAATAATTCTATCCTAAATATATTAAAAAAATAAATATAAATACTTCTTTAATTAACAATAAATAACAATTAAAATTGCACGAATTATTTATATTTTGTGAAGAGTATCAAACTTTATTGCACAAGTTCCCTAATTAAGTATAATACATACAAAAAATATACAGTGACAGGTTTTGTTTGTTCTGTGAATCAACTGATGTAGATTCACAGAATACAATACATCATTAAACACACCAGCATAGAAATATTTCAGCAGCCTAAAAACTTGCAAGGCTCCTTTTTTTCAAACAAACTTCAAATTGCCATAAATTAATCAAAAAAAAAAAAACAAAAAATAACCGTTCAAAATTCACATAAAAAATGTGGAAACAAGAAAAAAAATAATAACGATAAATTATTTAACATTTTCACTAATTTCTAATTCCCATATTTAGACAAAACATCGAATAAATAATTTAAAAAAGAAGAAACATTTCTGCATATGAAAATCCTGTTTCAGTGTGTGTGTGTGTGTGCGTGTGTATGTATGTAAATCAGAAATGGAACTATATGTTAATGTATATATTGTATATATATATGTATATATATAATGTATATAAGTGTCCCTATAAATTACACATTACAGGAGTGTAGGAAAGTACGCATGTATATTACGTAAAATTTTACTTAAAAATTACTAACTAAACTAATAAAATAAAATATCAACACATTAATTATTGCACATCGTTATCTCAGTGTTATCTAATAAAATGCTAAAATTATTTATTGCACATAAAAAGCATCGACCGGCCTATAGAGAATTTTCCATTTTCATTCTACATCTATTTATACTATTTAGTATTTAAATAGCTTATTTATAATAATAGAAAAAAAAATTAATTGAGCAAATGAGTAATAACAACAATAATAATAATAATAACAGAAATTACAAATTATTATTATTATTATTTCCATTGTTTAGTCATTTAATTATTATTATTTATTGATTGATACAATTAGCAAAAATGAAGATGTTTCTCAAGGAAAAATTTTAATCACAGACAGACGATTAACTTTGCTTATTAATATCCATTTACAAACGTGTATGTATATAAATTGCGGTTAGAATTAACAAATAAATAAAATTCATCTACGACAAATATAAATCAATATTAATTCAGATATTAAACAGTAAAACGTAAAAAAAAAATTAATGAAACATTAAATTGGACAGTTTATTTTTTTTTGTAAAAAGATGGCACCCCAACTGTGACATTTGTCACTGGTCGTGTGTAATAAATAAGTTGAAAAATGATTACACACAATTTGATTATGTATTTTTAATGGTTAAAATTAAATTAATTTTTCATTTTTTTTTTTATATTCAATTCAAACGCTATGTAGATTTCCAAATCCCATCTGGATTTTCTTCCAATGTAACAAATGACATCTGACAAATTGATTGAATTATTATTTAGTTCGAATTCATTAAATACGAATTTCAATTTAAAGTTTCTAAGAAAATCTGAACAAAATTCCCCAAATTGGTGAAAATTTTTTTTCCATAAACGCACATTTTGTATCATCAATGTAATATTCTCACAAGAGAAAAAAAGACGTATGTAATAAAAAAAAATAACGAACAGTTATGATAATGATGATAATATAAAAAGAGGTAGAATATTATTAGCTAATAAATAAATTATTTACGTATATAAAAATCCTTTCTCTCCCTCTCTATCTCTGTCTTTCAGTCCATCTCATTACGTATTACAATCTTCCCTCATTTTCTGTCTCTCATAATACCTATACGTATCTTCAATCTTCTTTCCAAAAATAAAAATAAATAATGAAGAGATGCATAATTTATCTGATTGAAGGAATGAAGATATTTTTAGATAAAATTATCGATTCATTCATTGAAGTACATAGATTTTACGAACGTACTGAAAGAAGATTCTCTTCTTAATATTAATGTATTATAAAAGATAATCGTCTAGTCATTTTTGGGTACAAAACGAAGAACGAATAATTACCGTTAATAATTAATTTTGTTTTATTTTCTGTTTGGGTCAAATATTGGCATGAATTTAAATGTGTTCCAGGATGAAGCAAATACTATTCGAATTGATTTTGAGTGAACTTCCAAATTGGACTTATTCAACAGTTATTTTATATTGACCGCCAGTTTATCATCTGGGCCATCGTATGACCTTATATGTATATATGTATTCTGCACAACAAATATCGTACAAAATCTTATCTTAGCTTAGCACAGCAGTGTAAGTTTATGTATCGATTACTCCAAACATCCACAATTATTTTTGCTTCGATTAATCAATTTCTGTATTGTTAATTATTCTGATTATTGTTGTTATCGTTCACCGAGAAAGTAAATTACCTTTTATTTCCTTGTGATTTCCTATTTGCCCAATACAGTCTGTATGTACAATTAAATTCTTTCTTTTAAATTTATATTCATTCATTCAAAATTCATGTGAGTGAATCAAATGAGCAGACTCATTATTATTAGTATTATTATTATTATATGTTAAATCTAGAAATGAATTCATTAAATTTAAGTAGCAAACAAATTGGGCAATCGAAAATATATCGAGTAATTGATAAAATTGATTGATTCTTTTCATTTTCTTTTTTCTTATAATCAAATCGATAAATAACTAATTTTAACAAAAGAAAAAAATCGAGGAGAAAGCCGATCAATATGTACAGGTATCTAAATATAAACAATGTTTAAATCGAAAACTTATTTTGGCAAATTATCTCTGTCAAAAAATCGTTTTGATTAAGAACTGAATCGATAGAGAAATCTATACCTCAATTTCTAGCAAGAACGCTTTGAAATCATCACGTATTTTCAGCACTAGTGCCTTTTTCTGTAAAAGTTTTTCGATAATGCGGGATAGTGAAACGACAGTCGTTCATTTTCACCTTACACACCGATTAATTTCCCATTCTTATACTTATTCTGCAGCACAGAATACGTAGAGACAGAAATATATTGAAGCAACAACGCATGCGCGCTATTGCACACTTTAAAAACCAGAAAGAAAGAATCTTTTCAATAGTCTTTCTCATAATTATTGCAATTTATCGCAAAAAAAAATCCCACTTGTCATTCTAAAAATAGTCCAAGAACTGTTAAGAAATGAAACTCATCTGAACTGCCTTTTTCGTACCGCCTATTTAAAAATTTCATTTGGCAAAAAAGTGATTGATTAAGTGGAAAAGAAAGTTCCCGTTTTTTTAAAAGTTATTCCTCGTTTTCTTTTTTTTTTCTCAGGTGACCAAATTTACACCGAACACCTTTCCTTATTACGCCAACCCACAAACAGAGAGTTAAATTTTATAAAATAAATTGACTCGAACATATCGAGTTATGTATGTAACCAGCAAAACGAGCCTAATTAAAGTAATTTGTTCTGCATTCGTTCATTCATCTTCGAATTTATAAATAAATAAGTAAATGAACGAACAAGATGGATAGAAAATGAATAAAAAAGTATAAAATTGAAATAGGTATTATCAACATACTTTTTTCTTTTCTTTTATTTATCTTTTTTGCCCGTCTTCATTCCAATCAATTTGTATTACTAGTATTATTATCGATTGGTTGGCCTGAACTAAATCAGTATCGAAACCAACCAATTTAATTTGTCAAATTTCCCAATTGACAGAACAAAAAGGAAAAGGAGAAGAGATTAAATAGCAGGCATACCATAATATCTTAATTGTCCCTTTTTATATTAAATCGTTTCGGAAACGAATTCGGAACTGAGCAATTATATTTTCATCTGCTTTATAATGGACAAACCATAAAAAAAAGTATAAACAACTTAACCAATTAAACAAGTAGGGTAGTAATTGAACAATAATAATTGCCATTTTATTCAGCAGCAAGATATAAGATGTACCGAATCAAAATTGAACAATTATTTAGTCCTAATAACAACAATCAATCAAAACAATGCACATTTTCGCAGATAACGAAATTGATACACGCAGACACCCAGTTCGTCAAAACTTAATTGTGATTGATAAAAACTGAATACAATTTCAAAAAACCCGAAAAATATTGCTCATTAAAATATCACTTTAATTGACGAAAGTAAAACAGATAAAAAAAGATCAGAGAAAGAAAAGGCGAAAAAAAAAGAAAGAATCTGAAAAAGAAGAAGAATAAGAAATGAAAAATAAACGGGACATAACTGTAAATTACTTTCTTCACGTATTGGAGAAGATTAAAAAGGAACAAGCAAAAGGTAAGTAAACAAGTAAGTGAGCAAGGCACTCGGCTGACCAATAATAATAATAATAATAACATTTTTGGGCCCTCCAGGCAGCCACGATTCTTAAGAAAAGAATAAAATTGTTTAGGCTAAAAAAGAAAAACCGAAATATTGCTTAATGCGTTCCAATTCAAGTCGCTAAATTTAGAAAATGTAACCTTTAATAGTCACAGCCCACTTGAAATTAAAATTAAATGACCCATTTATTTATACTGTAAGCGGCTATGACGAATCGTAATTTCGCTAAAAGTAAATTGTATCTGTTAAAATTGGCTAGAATTGGATCCCTAGAAAACAATTCTTCGCTTTGTACCCTCCATTTACCTTCACCAGCTACTCGACTGTGTACTCTCTTTCTATCTACTCACTACATAATCTACATATCTCTACCATTTACATAAGAACATAAAATAATAAAATTTGTGTCCTACCATTTCTTTTGCTTTACATTGCAAATCAATCCCTTTGTAATAATTCATGTAATGCAGCAATATATGTTTGTGCCATTTGTAATGTTTCAAACTTACTTAACTTTCGATCATTTCCCAAACTGGGCACAACATCTCTTAAACGATCGAAGGCATCATTTAAACTATTCATTCGTCGACGTTCCCGGGCATTTGCTGCTAATCGTCGTTTCTTCATTACTTCCGAGCCTACTGCAGGTGCTCCTGGTATTGTCGAGGTTGAAGAAGACGAGGACGATGCCGATGATGATTGTTTCTTACTGGTGTCCCTTTTGCTAGTATTGTATTTATTACTATTAGTTGTATTGTAGCTATTATTATTATCATTATTATTATTATTTTGGAATTTATAGTAGCTGTTTTCTTGAAGATGGTGGTGATGGCTGTGTGACTTGTAAGTTGATATACCATGATCATTATTATTATTATACTTATTGTAAGTTCCATATTTGTTATTATACAAATTATTATTCTCGCCGTAAAATTCATGACTACCCCATGACTGGGGTGTTTTCGAATTATTATTATAATATCCATGATTGTGATGATGGTTATGGTGATGCGCTGCCGAATATGATTGTGTTGAAGACATACCAGGATCAGAAACAGTCGATAATGTTGGACTAGTTAGTGCGTAATGACTTTCTTCTGGTGATGATAAAGATGATGAGATTCGATGTGGAGATGAGCATCCGTCTGATAACGGAGATGTACAAATATTATTTTTATTATTATTATTATTATTGTTATTACTACTCGTGTATTCGGCAGCACCCTTCTTCTTCCACATTCTTTGCCGTTTGACATGTCATTCGATGTTCTGTCTGTCTGTCTGTCTTATCAATTTTCTTTTCTTTTTTCGTTCTGAATCAAAACAAAAAATAACACAAACAAACAGTACGTCAAAAATGTTCCACTTTCCGCACTATTTCCGTTGCTGTTCCACTTCTTCTTCATCAACAACAATCATCATTGTTCTACACTTCATATACAGCACAACTATAAAAAAAATACGGCACGCGCCACACACACGATTTTGTTTTTTTTTTTTTTTTTTCTTGCTTATGATGAAGATTTCACTAGACGCGATCGTCTTCTCTTTAATGATGATGACGATGATAATAATGGAAATGAGGAAGAAGAAGTAGGCATAGGAAGAAGATGTTGTTCTTCTTCAGATTATTGCTGAAAGGCGACTGAAGATCACCAAGAGGTGGTTGGGCGTTAAATTACAAAGAAGAAGTGGTATGTATGTATGTACGTAGTAGTAGGCAAGTAGGCTGGTAGGCAGGTAGGCAATCAAAGCAGGAAAAGGAAGGGATTTCACACACGAGATGTTAATGATTAGGTTTTCATCAATGTCAGTGTCGAGGTTGTTGGATACTGATGAAGATCGTAACAGCAGCAGCAGCCGCAAGCGAAGAGGTATTACCAGATACCGTCTCATGTGAGCTTACGCGAAAGAATTGATATCTACCCGAAAATGTCAAGTTGAAGAAAGGTGTTGGTAAAATAATATTGTTTTTCGAGAGATGATTTAAAAGAAATTAAACATCGACAGATTTATATATCAGTTTTTACTATACAAATTTCTACTTGACATTTATCGTTTAATTTCCAGATTTACGAATTCCATAAGAGTTATTTTGAATTTTTTGTCTATCTTTATGTATTTATAGATATCGATACGCTTAAATGAATGAAGAGCGAGAAAAAAAATCACGTTGATTTTCTTCTCTATACTCTGTCACAAAGCCTTGCTACCAGTCGATAAATCATCAACTTATTGATGATTTAAAAAGTTTTTAAAAAGTAACTAAAAAACGATCCATTCTAAATCATTTTCTTTTTCTCCTTATGTCTGTTTGATGTCTGCTTTTTTAGTTGAACGTGAAACAGTTAGGAAATGTCAAGTTTCCCCAATCTCTGTCAAATGGTCTAGATCTTTTTGAAATCATTTTTATTTCAAAAATATTATGATTACATGGATCGGTACTAAGTTTTGCAAAGTTGAAGGGTGCAAAATGATTTTATATAACTCGGGTAGGCATTTGCTGATTTATATACCCACCTACTTAGATAGAGGAGAATAACGTCGATCCTTTATAGGTAAAACGAGAACTATGAATTATTGCAAAATAGTATTCGAATACAAGTGTGAAAAGCCGCTTTTTTTTTGGAGGGCAGTGAGTGTTTCATTAGTGAGCACCCAAAAATCGAGATTTCACACGCGTATTTAACGCTGTTTTTTCTAATGAAGTAATTTTAATCAACAAGTAATTAATTTCAAAAATTAATTATGTCTGCCATTTAATCTAGACATTGCTGTGTTTTTGCTGAAAGTAGGTTTTGTGGTATTAAGTGAGTTTAGAAGATGAATTTTAGTATACTTAATCTAACAATTAAAATTACGAAATTAGGTTATTGTAAGTCACTAAATTACGTGCGAAAAACTTATTTTCACCTAAAACTTTTCGCCTAAAACGGCGATCAGAAAAATACTTAAACTGAACGATTTTTTCTATATATTTGTTTTTCTTATATCAAAAATTGAATAATATGAAATTGCTAATTAAACGTAATTTAATTGTTAACGCAATTAACAAAATTAGGAGTTGCCAAAAAATAAAAGTAAATATTAGCAAAATCATTAAAAGAAGTATAGGATTTCTAATAAAATAAATTAAAAATATTAACAAATAAAATTCAAAGAATAATAAAAAATATTATTTAACAAATAAGTAAATGAAACTCTTAGTTAATTAACATATATAATTTTTATCTTTAATTTTGTAAAACTTTATGAAGACTATATTATGAGGTGTAAAAGTTTTTATTGATATTTTCATCTAAATATTATTCAACTTCTGAATTTCAAGTCAATCTAAACTAAAAGATAAACAGATTAATAGGGTGTTTACGAACTATAATTAAGAACAGACCAGATAAAACGATCATAAACATAGGCTAATTAAAAACACGAAGAACTTCTCTAAAGACATAGCACCAGAAGAACAAACAACGAAAGATGAAAACGTAAACAAAAAAAATACGTAGATAAACAATTAGACAAAAACATAGAGAAAAGTATTGAGAACAAACTAACTAAAAACAATAAATAAATAACTAAAGGGGAAAAAAAATATTTTTTCTCACCACAACCGCAATTCCATTCGGTTTAATCAATTTAATTCCAATTAAAATTTTATTATCCTTTTAGTAATAGTTCGGACAAACTACATTGTATGACATACTCGGATTGATTTGAGTGCGAAAAAAAAAAATACTAATTTTTTGTTGCCTTCCTGCAATTAAATCAAATAATTATTGATTAAAGAATTTAGAAGCCTTTTTTTTCTTCTACTTGTTCTCACAAGTAGTAAAATACGATAGCGATTGGTATATCTGTGCAGGTAAAGTGGATTTTATTTTATAAGAAAAATTGTTTGGCTTACTAAAATGTTGACGCATCCACCACAAACTGTAATTTTGCCTAATAAATCCAACCTAAGAGTGACAAAAATTTCATCTAGCTGTTATATAATGTGAAAACTGTGTCGCCATTTTATGTTACTTTAAGAAAGACCGAATTACGATTATACACATAATCCTTGAGAGTTTGACACTCTTTTATAGAACCAGACCAAAGACGACTATTTGCCAGTTGCGAAATTCCAATTATTCACGGCCTACAAAGATAACAACAAAGTTAATTCCAAATCTATGAAACTCCACTTTACATCTCTATGTTTTCAACGGTATATTATACTCAGTAATCAGTGTGCCTCTAGTGTAGAAAACATAAAGCAAGATTATAGTCCGAACGCACCCTATAAGTCACTATACTCAGTCTTAAGTACAGTTCCATTCGGAGCAATGCTTTTAGTTTGAATGACCCTCAAATGCAATACAATTTTCCCGTAAAGGTTATAAAACACAATTAAATTACTATAAATGTTTTATGTTAATCTCAAAGCCTACTTATAAGTTTATCTATATAAATGCATCAGAAATAGATTTGCTGCAAGTTAATTCTGTGAATTTCAATTTCTGCAGCCAGCGGATCTAACTTCTTGATGGTATCAAGAATTATTAAAGATAACATAAAATGGAGAAAAAACCTGACAATGAGAGAGAGAGAGAGAGAGATTAAGAGCAAGATCTCTAATGAGAATACTCAATTAGAAAAAATAGGGCCGCAAATCTTATTTACCTCCAAGCAGAATTTCATTTGCATCTTCTTCGTTGAGAATGAATTGTTTTATTTAATTAATTTAAAACGTTTCAACTTAATTTGCACACTAAAACTTTAGTAATTCGAACTTCGACAAAATTATTGCCAACCTCGTGATAAAGATCGATTAATGCACGTAGAAAAAAAGACGAAGGAAAATACGATGCGCTATTGATGATACCTGCTGCTCTCATAAAAACTATCCACTTCTGTCAATGTATGTTTTTGCATTAATAGATGAAAGCCATTTAATTTAGTAGAATGGTGTGGCAGTGTGGTTAGATGTCTATTACATTTTCAAGCTCAAATTTCAAGCTCCATGTTGGTTTTTAATGTTCAATCATATATCATTTTATAGAGAAGAGGATTATTACCTATCACGTAAGTATATGCATACATATATTTATAGATATTAAACAATTATTTTCTTCGTAGACTCTTGAGAGTGAAGGAAAACGATGAAGAAGAAGAAGAAGATTTTCGTTGTATTTCTATTTATCATTTTTTTTTTTTGCGTTTGTTTAACTGATAAACCCAACGAAGAAATATAGAATTTTTGTTTATTACATAATAATAGAAGAAGGAACAAGGATGGCATGTAATTAATTTCGGATTTGCAAATTTTTATTGGCAAATTTGTTATTGCTGGACATTTTTTTTTCTGTATAAAAAATTATCAAGCACCTTTTTGTTTTGTTGATTTTCTAAGATTAATTTGCATTGTGTTTTTAATGTTGCCTTTTTATATGTATAGGTAATTGAACTTTGACGACACTGGTGGATAGAACGGTCTAAAAAGAGAACTATTTGGTTCGAAAATATTTATTAATATAAGTATTAATTCCGCTATATATTTTTTTGTGCCAATACTCATCGAGAAAAAAAATATTCTCCTACAAAACATTTACCGTTTTAATTATTCTTATTAGATGTAAAAATAAATAAATAGCGATACTCCTACTTATTTTACATTTTATACTAGAAAAAAAGAAAATAAAATGCTATAGTAGTATAGTCAGTTTCAAAATTACAATACTTTAAAAGAATTTACAATTTGAAAATTAGCATAACGATTTAAATGCTTTCCAGTTTTTTTCTTTAATTTCTAATTTAAATTGATTTAATTACAGATCTCCTTCTTTTCTCTCTCAATCTCTTGTAATAGACTATACTTACCACTAGATAGATAAGAATCAAGACTTACTGCTTCTAACTCTTACTACTACTTACTACTGGTACAACAAACGACTATTTTATTCTTATTAACTAGCAATAAATAATTAAAACTAGCATTTTGTAAATTAACGTAGAAAAGGAATTCCATCTTCACCAATTCGAATCGCAGATGGACTTTGAAAGAATATTTTTTTTTATAGAGAGACGAAAAAATTCACACAATATAATTTGCATTAAATAGGCTGTGTGACTGATTAAAAAACGCCCTCAAGGAATGAATAATAAAACAGAAAGAATTATTTGATAAAAAAGATATAAAAAATGAAAATTATCATTATTTTTTATTAATTGGCCATTATTATTTTTGATATTTTGATTTGTTTCTTAATAATCAAACTCATATCCGCCTAAAAACACTTTTACAAAAAATAGAGCCTATTTCTACTAGGGAACTATAAGACTCACAGCTACATAGTTATAAATCAGTCATTTTATGCTTTATCTCAGTTTCATTGAACCATTATCTACTACAAGAATCGATTTCACATCGAATTTTTTATACTGTACGATTAATTCCCCACGAGAATTCGTACCCTGCTCTAATATTTGAATTCTACTATTTTAAATGACTATAGAACCCAATGCTATTAAAAGATTAATGACATTATAGCAACTGATTGCAATTGAAAAATAAGATTTTCCGGTTCACCCGAATCTGTTCAGTGACTAAAGTATTTCGAAATTTTACGATGTAGTTTTGGCCCGATTTTATTGATTTTTCATAAAATAAAATAATCATAAAATAACCACCAAATCATTAGATTATGCTGAATTTTTTGGGAACAAGAAAAGTATCGTAAATATTATTATCGCATCACCTTATTGCGTATCACCTTCTATAATGTATATTATTTTACACAACAAATTAAAATTAATTTTATTGATCTAATCAATTTGTCATCAATGATGGGCTTAGCAGATGTTAGAAAATAAAATAAACTTATAAACAAATACAAGATATAGTACTTGTATACTAGTACATATGTAATGATCCAAGGTATCATTCACAATGATTTAATTTGTATACAAGTAGTCGATTATGATGATTTCATCTTTTATAACCTGAAACTAAAAAGCATGCATATCAATTTCTTCAATACACACACTATCGTCCCGGTGGGTTGAACTATAATTGCATGTGTTTATTAAGTTGGCACCATGGATGCCATTGAATAACAGTTAGAATTCAACTATCCTATTCCATCTGTAAAGACTTGAGAACAAATAATAGAAAAAGAAACTTTTTAACTCTAAGTAGGCATGTATTAAAACTGGCGGATTTCCGAATTGAGTATCTAAAGTTAAAGAATATACAAATTGATTTTAGGCTAAAATTACCAAGAAGTTATATATTCCCAGCTAAAAGTTTTATGACTTCATCAAAATATCTAATAAAATTAAACAAAATTAAATTATTAACTGATAAAATAGTGATAGATGTATGGTTGTCTACGTCGTTAATAATTAATGTATAAAATGTTTATAAATATACCAAGTATTGCTGAATTATATGTTGTCCACTTATTAGGAAGAAATGTAAACTTTAAAATCATCCAATACCAGTATACTATAATAATAAATAATAATTATATAATAAAGTTATATTTTATTAATTTCTCCGTCGAATCGTCTTTTCATTTACGATTAACTTTTTTATAGATTTTATTAGAATACGTTTTTTGACACATCGGAAAAAAATCTAAATCGAAAATTCTATAGTTTTGCGTATATTTTTTATCATTTTCAGCAATAAATTCAAAATTTTATTTTATTGATCTAATCAATTGGGGATCAATGATGGGCTTAGCAGATGTTACAAAATAAAATAAATACAAGACATTAGTTGTATATACTCATAACTAGTACATTTTTGATAAACTGAAGTAGCATTCACAACAATATAATGGGTATAAATTCATTCGAGGTCATGGTCTATCTTCTATAACCTAATACCGAAAAATATGTACAATAAAATCTCTCCATAACAGTCATCAAAAATGCCAGCGAACATGGCCGTTACACAGAGGTGGCGAGCATTGGAGTGTTGCACAATTTTTGCAATGAAATTGATATGAAACATTTTAATTTGCGTTAGTAGTAGATAAAGTTCAATTAAAAATAAATTAAAATTAAAGTTAAAAAAAAAAAATCCAGACTAAAACAAACTGTCAGAATAAAAAATTAAATTTCAACTTCAACTATATACAGTTAAGTTCAATTAATGTTCAAAAACAAGTGAACAAGAACAAAATCGAATTTTAAAGTAAAATGTAAACTCTAAATTAAGGATTACTTGGTGTCATTCTATTTTTTTAATAAATATTAATATAACGTAATGGTTCCTATGTCGCCACAATCAATTTGTAGTCGTCGCTTCAGTGTTAGGCCGGCCGCAGATCAATGCAGTAAAAACGTTAGACCAAACTTTTTTGTCGAAACCGCAATTATATATGCTATTTATATGATTTAACTCCCACTGATCAAACACGACACGACAAAACAATCAAACACCTTCAAACAAAATGTTTTGTATAAAGACATTTTCGTTTGATCAGTGGCGTTAATTAACGCCAATTTATTAAATTAATAACGTTAATTATGGGCGGTCAGTCATTACTTTTTGTTTGAAGAACAGACAAAATAGGAAATTTGAATATTTTTCACTATTATTATTACTGTTTTAATTATTAGGAAGATTCTATGTGTTAATTTTTATTTTTATTATAATAATGCATTAAAATTCAGAGTCTGAAAAAAAAATCCTCATTGTTGTTGCGAACCCGAAAAAATCAAATAAAAATTAATTTTATCTGTAATCTTTTTTTACTTGATTACCAACTTAATAATGATTGATTCCTAATGATTAATTATACATTATTCTCAAAATATATCTGTACGCTGTAAGTATTTAGATAATACTTCAAATGTTGCGGAGAGTTGTTGCATCAGTGTGTGATGGCAAAAACAAAATGTTGTAAGCGAAATTAAAGTTCCCCCGTGTCGTATCAGTGTGTATTGGAATCGACCAAAATGCCTTTATATAAAACAAAACGTTTTGTCGCATCTCTCTGGTTGCATATAGAAATATTTTGTCTTTTGCTCCCACACAACGTTTTGTTGGACAGCGTTTTGCTGTTTTGGTCCGCGGCCGGCCTTAATCATATTTTCATCTTACTTACTTATACATTTGCTTATAAACAATAATTGTGTTTATTAGTCTAGCAAATTTTCTCAAATTAATAGTGACACTAAATGGCTGTGATTAAAACATTTCGTAAATATTTTCAACTTGAAAATAAATTATAAGTATCAATTTATGCTCATAAAATGCATAATGCGTATTTTCCAATTTCAATAAAAAAAACTCTGTTGATATTCCGACCGTCACCAAGAGGTAATTGTTGCATAGAAATAGGTTAGAAATTTACAGCATGTATTGGCCGCGGCCATTATGTGGAAGTGGCCGTATTTGAGAGGTTTTAATTTTAAATAGTACAAAGTCCATATAAAATATTCGGCGAAAATAAAAAGTGTAAATTAATACACTTATTTTTATTAAATAAAATAAAAACAGATATCCGTTATCAACATATCACAGCTAATAGAGATTTTATTAATTATCAATTTCTTCTATAAGCACACTATCGTCTTTGTCGGTGCATCTAGAATTACGTGTGCCTATCAAATTAGCTCCAAAGATGCTATTAAATCATAGATATGATTCAATTGCCATAGTCTATCTTTATCTGTAAAAAGCTGATTACTAATTCTTGAAGAAAAAAAAAACATTTAAATCTAAGTCGGCATATATTAAAATTGGCCGATTGAATCAAGAATTTAATTTGAAAGAGTGTAAAGATTAATTTTAGGATAACGTTATTAAGAATTTCCAAATTCCCAGCGAAACTTAATAATTATTGTGTGAAATGTTTTGAAAATACACAGTATTCCCAAATTATATGTTTTCCATTTAATAAAAATCGATTTGAACTTTTAATATCGTCCAGTATACCATATGATCACTGGTATTTTAGTAAATGTCATGTACAATAACATTTTATTGATTTTTCCACATGGTACAGTGTTTTCTTTTCGATTTACTCTTTTATACACTTTATTACGATATATTTCTTAAGACATCGAAAAAATTATACCGTTGTGTATATTTTTTATTATTTTTTAGCAACGAATTCAAAATTAAAGTTTAGTTATCTAATCAGTTAATGGTCAATAATGGCTCAAACAGATGTTAGCTGAACAAAATCAATATAAAAATATAACTAACTAGTAATAATTAAAATAATAGTAAATACATTATTTCTCTAATAAGATTTGTTTAATTTTACAAGTTTATTTTTCATTACATCCATCCGCATATTAATAAATAATCATTTAGATATTATAAATACGTGTTTATAAAATAAATTACAATGTGTGTTTGTACTAATTATTAGAAAAAGAAAAGTATGTATTTAGTGACTGCTCAGTGGTGTAACTATAGGATGGAAAAGAGAATGGACTCATCGAAAATCCGAAACGTGTACTTATGTATAATCTTGAAGTTACTAAAATCTAAATCAATCACTAAATTATTATGCCATAAGTACTTCAATGGGTAGCTAAAATTACAAAAATAGTATTCATACGAAAGTCACCTAATATTACGGTAATGTTCGCTATAACTTGGAGACTTTTTTTCTATTTTTATCAACTCACTATAGTGACTTGTTTAAGTTATACTTAATAATTTTTAGTGTAGTGCTAAATAATTTTTAATGACAAGATCTGATGATGATTAAAAACCATCCTTCTACAAATATAAGTAAATGAATGTGCTAGATAGGAACCGAATTGTTCAGTATTTTCTGATATCTTTCTGTTCTTAATAGTTGCTCTTATTGCAGTAACAAGCTTTACTTTATGTACTTAAATTATGATTCTTTTCATAATTATTTATTTTTCTAACATTCGAAAATAATTGGTACGAAAATTAATTAGTGCAGTCAAAAAAAAAACAAAAATTACGTATGTAAACTGGAGCAATTATTAAACGATATATTATCGCTCAATTAAACCAATATTACCAATTATTGTAAGTAAATAATTTCCATCATTTTCGACACCGCGAGTTCGTCAATATACTTAACATTTCTTTGCATAAAATTAAGACTTTGCTTAGTGTTGCATACACATTGTTTACATAAACTAAACATAAACTAACTGAAATGAAATCAGCATAATTTACTTAGATCTGGTTTCCCTTAAAAAACGAAAAGTTGAAATTTCCTTGAACAAAAAACATATCGGCGCCATCACTGTTTTTCAATCTCAATATTTATAAAGTTGAAATAAATGCAAAAGTAAATTTGTTAATTTCCGGACTAATCGTCATCTTGAATGTGTAAAAGGAATGCATTATTAAATCTGTATCGACCGTTTTTTTGTAATAATTTTATTTACACTACATTACCGGTAGATAATTGATATTCTATATGTTCGTATATTATAAATAATAGCGTGTATCTAAAATAATGGAAAACATATACGAGGAGGAGGTGAAAAACAAAGAAATTGAGAACACATCAATCAACATTTTATTAAGGAAATTTTATACGTGCGAGCAATAACCATTTTCAAATAAGAAATATTTTATGTTCTTTATATCCGTTTGTCTTTCACTCGATTTATTTACGCTAAACTGAAGTAGTAGTAATGATAATAATAACCATCATCATTACTATTATTAATATAATAAAGATAAAATATAAAATAACGACTAGCAGAAATGTGTAAATTTCAAATTTGTTACATTTTCTGTCTATCTACATAACGTAATTCAAATTTAAAATCACGCCATTTGAACATCAATAGATAAAATTTTAATTTAAATGACAATTAGATAAATATCAAAGTAATTTATACTTTATATCAATTAATAATTAAAATGCGCGTTATATTTATTTTGCATCACAGCACGCTTATGCTGTATCTCTTCTAATAAATACATACTACGCATGCCTAATGGCAAGTGCAAGCGCTCTACATGCGTGCGCTGGAATCGCTTTTTTGTACAAGATCTATGCTACAACTATGTATATACTCTACACTACATATTATTCATTTAATATTCATAGACTGTAATTATCATACTTGAAATAGTGTGTTAAATGCAACACCAAGTGTCATCTTATTACTACTATTATTATTATTATTATTATTACACTAAACATCTGTCGATAGTAATAATAATTATCGTCTATTAATATCACATATTATAGGAGTTGCTCTTCTGTATATTTTTCTTAACTAAATTAAATTGGCTGTTGAATTAATTAATTATTATATCAGGACATCCTAGATTGGATAGATGTTCGCTATAAATTGATTATAAAGCGAACAAATTGATTAAATATTTTAAGGAAAATGAAATGATGAGGAACAAGATGACGAAGAAGATTGTCTCTTCCTTCCTCTGTTAATCGTCTTCTGTATCGTTTAATTTTTGCCTTATACATATTCGAAGAAAAACAATTTCTAGTCGATATCGATTCTGTTTATTAAATACACGTGTATTTAGCTAAATATATTCCATCCATATATTACACAGATACAGAGCTCATTAATTAAAATTCAAAAAAAAAAAAAAATTATCAAGTATTAAAATGCTATTAAAAATACTGTTAGATCGCCACAAAGAAGCAAAACGCTTCTTTTAGCTTATAGCATCAACTTGTTTAATTATTCTTATTATCATTATTATTATCATTATTATTATTATTATTATTATGATTATGGAGAAACAGTTAGTGGGTATTTTTTCCAAGTATTAGTATTATATTTGCATCGATTGGTGCAGAAATATGCTGAATAAATATATTTGCAGCCGCCCCAGCGCATACTTAGGCTCCAGTTAATGTTTCATACTATTGCGCATATATTTACGCATGCGCAATTAGATCACATTCGTTAGTAGACGCAAAAGATACTGGAATCCTAATTAAATAGCTTGCAGCAAGCTTTTTTTAATGGGAATATCAAGAATTAACATAATGAAGGAGGAGCTAGAAACTGAATAGAAAAATTTGACAATTGTGACATGTTTGACTATATTCGTGTTACATTTCGCTTAAACGAAAATGGAACAAATTCCATGTGCTCTATATCATAACTATGGAGAAGTATAATAAGGAGTATAGACTCAACCTAACAAATGTGAAAATATTTACGGGTCAGAAAATTTTGTTGTCCACCAGGTATATTCGGGTTCCTATAGCACCTTGTCGGATTATTGACGTACTTTGCTATTGTTTCGTTTTATTAGCTTTGATTTAATTAATTGTTGTTTATTAACAATTAGCTAATTAATTAATTAGCTAATTGAAATTTTAAAATAAATTTTCTATAATAAATTAACAATTATTTATTAATTTTTATTTCGAAACCATATTCTTACTACCACTTATTTTTATTATACATTTTTACCCAACCTTACAGCACGCCACTGACCATAAATTTAATAAAATGGAAAAAAAAACAAAACTACCGATTTTTTAAATAAAAATTGTTGTATTATATTAAATTATTATTGCAATCACAGTTTTAATCTGCTGAAGTAAAATCCACGATTTTCATTAAAAACAAGAAAATTTGATTTTTTCATAAAAGCAATGTTAAAGATGCTATCTCTACTAATTGCAGCGCCTTCTATTGGCAGCCGTTTTTTTTTCTCGTGCCCGCTCTTTATAGTTCTCCATAATCATTATCTATTGCGGGTCAAAATCAGTGAAGAAAACGTTTACTGCTTCTTTTGAGATCTTGTATTCTGTGGCAAAATTAAAAGTAATATTTCAACAGGAAAATTTCACATGCAAAATTAATTGATCAAAGGTAAAGAAAGTTGTTGCTTTACCATGAGATTCTTAATTTACGTAAAATGAACCATAATGATCCACTAAACCAATTTTTTGACATTTGGAATTGCTACACAATTAATTAATTAGTTAATTAAATTACCTATTGCAAATAAATTTGCTAATTGGACTATTTTTCTTGTTCGTAATTGCTATAGGACCCGTTAATTAACTCTGTTAATTTCCAAAATTAATTTAAGAAAAAAAAAATAAAAAAAAGAATAGGAAAAGTATTGGAATTGAGAATTCTTAACGCTTCAATCACTTCCAAGATTTTTTTTTCCTATTTACATTTTAAATGAGCCAAACCAATCAAATTCTAATCAAAATCATCATCGTCATGTGTATCTTTATAGGCCACAAAATTAAAAAAAAATTAACCGTATAAAAATTCGGTAAGTCTTTTCTTACTAGGATAAAAGACAATTTAAACTGGAATTAAACATGTAGAGAAGAAATACAGTCTATTCAAATGAGCAACTAAAAAAGAAATGCCTGATTGATTCGATTGCGTACGATTATAGAAAAACAAATTGCACATTAATCGTCTGTAATTAAATAATAATTAGTAATATTAGTACTAATTATTGGCATGATGATGAGATTTTCTAATAGCTACAATTCATCATTATCTTTTTTATAAATAATTCGTTGGATCGGCTCAAAAATATCATACCTCACACGCAGTTTTTCAGCCACTTATTCTGATTAAATCGAACCGATTACCAGAGTTGGAAGTACCTTTTATAATATTCAAAATAAAACAGGAATGTAAGCAGAGAATTGGTCGCATATTCTGCTACCCTTTGGCTACAATCTTTATAAATTGCTATTAGTTTTTTTCCTATTAATTTTCGACTTTATTAATATAAAATCCACAAATCTATCATTAGTATAATAATGAGAATAATAATCATAAATGTTTCAACAGACGCCGCCAAACCGATGAAAAAAATTACTAATTATAAAAATTCAACATAAAAATTGATCGAAATTAACGCGATTTGAAATTTATTAGTCCACAATGTATAAATAATTTGTTCTCAATATAAATCAACTAATTTTTTTATTTGTAGCACAAAACATTGAGTTAAAATAAAAAGCATCTACTATAATACTTGTTCTCTATTCAAATTTAACTTTAATTTGCATAAAAGTATGTGTATATTATACAGGGTGTTTTAAAACGAAGGACTATCCAAAACGCCTTAACGTCAATACACTTTAAATGCCCAATGACAAGTACAAAGTTGAAATTTATTTCAACGTGACAATGTAAAATTTACATAAATTAATTAGATTTAATTAATTGGAACTCCATTCTTAATTTACGCACACTTGAAATTACATTGGTGGCTGATGCCGCCGCCATATTTGGGCATCAGTCATCTGTTTCATCAAAACGGAAGTTAAAGGTTGCATTGCAACTGAAGATTTATCTCCAACATATTCCTCTGGATTATCGTTCAACTCTAGTCGTAGTTGTTCTATCCGTTCTCTCTGAAATACTATTACTTGGGGCAAACCATACATCAAACATACATTTTCTATGAAACAAAAAAAAAATGCTTGAATTAATTACTACTTAATAATAATAAACATTAGATCGATTCGGTTTTGTTGCGTGTTTTGTTTTTTGCGAGGCATATTAGATTTATTAATCTTTGGATTAATTTAATTGGTCAGTGAAAATAAATCAAAATGTTTCTAGTTGGTTAAGTAAATTTGCAATATATTTTCTATATATACCTATACTGGGTGATCATCCTCTATATAATTGCAAAATTGGGGTAAGTTATTTAAGAGTTTATTTGCCATTTTTATATTTCAAGACGTGTAATCACTGAAAAATATAATTTTTCGAAATAACAAACATTTTCAAAGCTATTTCTATTCTAGGACCCATTTTGTCATTGATGTTTCTGCGCAACAAAAAAGAAAATTGCCACTCTATATATGAATACGAATCGTCTAATATGAATGTGTAAATAATGATTATTAAAGAAGATTCTGAGAATAGTAGAATAAATATATGTATTTTGATTAAGGCCTATCGCAAACAAAACATTTTTGTTCGATTACGATTACGATTAAACCGTTACCGAGTTTACGGTGACCCTTTAAATTGTTTATAATATGTAGAAAATGAGTATTTAATTTATAAATTGTAGCGTTATAAACGATTAGATCATTCTTCACATAGAAAAAAAGTATGATCAATAAATGTATCTTCTCGCACAACAGCAGCACTTTTGATTTACTCAAAATAAATAATTATTTTCAAATTAACCAATAAGATTTATCAAAAATTAGTTGGTGGTAGGTAGGTAGTCTTTAGAAAATAATCATCAATTCGACTCATTAAAACAACAGTTGTATATTAGATATATTGTATGAAAAAAAAAAGAAGAAGAAGATGAAAATGATTGAGTAATGAGCATACATACCTACATAAAGAAAAAATTATTTATAGAGTTTTAACACCTATGAGGTGCCTTTAAATAATAAATTTCTATTGAAACCTAACGAACAAACAGACAAAATGTGTGTGAGAAAAAATATGTGTATTGAATGTCTATTAAATTCTATTTAGAGGTATATCTACGTAAAACCTACGTCTGTGGTAGAACCTCTGAATATGAAATTTAAATGGAGAGTCCACATGATTAACCTCAATTCGCGAAATAGGCAAAATTCTTATAAATAACCGAAATAGACGTATCCAAAGTTCTACTTATTTAAGGGGGTTTTATATAATTTGTATTTTAATCGATTTAAAGCTAATCGATATTATTATTTAAGACACACAAAAATTTGTGGTGTGGAACTAAATCGGAATTCCATATACGTACGTATAAGAATTAATGCAAATTTAATTAAGCTGTTCTACCAATCCAACATATACTCATTATAATAAAAAAGTGCTAAATTGAAGAAGAATGTTTTTTTTCGATCGTTCTTCGTTCTGAAATTATTAGGCATTTCGAATTCTGCTTAAAAGCGTAGAGAGAAATGATCAAAAATATATGCTTATAAATTTTGAAATTATTCCGATACTATAATTATAATATAATTACTCGAACAGTATTTTCAATAAATAGAACTTTATAGTATCCTGTATTCTACATCTTTTCCAAACATTTCTTAAATTTAATTTCAGCATCACGAAATTTAGATAAAGAATCAAAAGTGTCATCAACATACGAGGTGCCTATACGTACTTACGAATAAAAAATTACCCATTTAAAATCAATATAGCTTCAAATATTATTTATTTATTTATGTCTTCATTAGGACAGGAAATTAATTTTCTTTCATCTCGATGTTCGGTGATTTCAATAATTTTATTTATTCCTTTAATTTATTTTCGAATAATTTTTTTATTTCTCCGTAAATAGTTATTTTGGGAAAACCTGTACGTTATCGAGAATATTAATTAATTAAAGCAATAGAAAAAAGTTAATTATTAACAGGGTAATGTATTATTAATTTCTGTGTACGTGCCACTTTTCGTCAATTTGAAATTTACATACTCGTGTCCATGTTTTGTTATTTTGCCCAAAAACTTATCTATGCCAATCATAACATTTATTTATAAGTCAAGTGTTGATTTTACTAAAGTACCTACTTATTACTTTATTGATTTATATTCTATCTATCAATCAATAAATAAACACTTCTTTATTCTTATTCAATCAAAAATTTGATAAAATCAAACAAATTCGATTAAACATACATTTTCTTTTCTATTCTTTTCTCATCTTATTCGTTCTTTTTTCAAGTTGTTAATATAACTGTTAAAATATAAGATTTGACAAAAGAATAAACGTGCGGTATTGAATAAAAAATTACCATATTAAAATGTACCGATGTTTTTTTTTGCATAATGCAACTATTAAATGTGGCCGCTATGAATGAAGACAATAAAATTCTGTTAGATTTATTTTGAAGATAATAATAAGTGCTACAGATATTTTTAATTTTAAATACTTGAATCTAATATTTGAATCATAGAATACAATGAAGTAGAAGGGACACAACGTGAGTATTTCTAATGATTTCGACTGGCAATATAACATGATTTTAAGCACATGGATTTTTGTTTGAGCCTTTAGAAATGTCAAATATAAAATACAAATATAATCAGATGTGTCGGAATTATGAAATTTGCTAATTCAAGTTTTAGTTTCTCCTTATTTATTATAACTTCCGTTCGCATAAAAAAAGTGTCGGGATTCTTGCATTTTGTGCATTACCTTACAGATAGTAGGAATGGGCGTCTGTATCGATTTCTATTTATACATAATTATTAATAGCCTATTATATTCACTTTTTTTATGAATAAGATGATTGTAATTTGCTATATATTTTTAACCATTTCTTCCTATTCGCCTTTGTTATTAAAAAAATATGTATATTTTCGTTTTTTAATAATCAATACAGTACCGCCCCATCTAATTACACTCTATATCGAATAAATCATAAACAGAAACACTACCTTTTTTGTGCTGGAAAATCCGTCTATATTCTAATGCCTCTTTTTTAATTAGATTTATTATTATTAATCTTAAAAATACGCCTACTAATTTTTTTCGTGGCTGATGAGCTGGGCGAGAAAGCTAGTAGTAAATAGGCAACTTAAAGTTGCTAATCACATTAGTTAATGAAAGTAGACTAGACCAGACAAGTCGATCGTTTTCGGGTTGAGATTATGTCAGATACAATAGGTCCTACTACAGTATCAAGTATCGATTACACTAGTTGTAATCGATTAGCAATCGACTAATAATTGACTAATGATCGATACATATTTAATTATGTACTATACATACCTAAGCAGATAGATATGGATTGTAGGTAGAGAGGGGTGATGAAATAGATAAATATTAAAATTTATACTCATATACGATTTAATGGACTATATACGTCATTTAAATTAGGAATAACAAACACTCAAACATCGAAATAGAATAGAGATGAGCACGCTAGTCAGCTAGCAAGTCATCATCTACATAATATGTATGTATATGTATACTGTAGCACGTTGCAGACTGTTTTTTCCTCACCATTTTCTTGTTTTTCTACTTTTTCTTCTATTTGATTTTCATCTATGTGAAATATTATTATTTTTTTTTTTTGCTAAAATAGTCACGACGGGATATTATTATTAGTGATTAGTGTTGTTGTTTGATATCATACACACACACACACACACACATATACATAGTTATAGGTACAAAAAATTTACGATTTGAATCAATGATTTCCATTGACGCGTGCAGAAATGTCTGCTAACAACTTCTCATCGTCGTCATCGTCTTCGTCTTTTTGTGGTTTTTATAATTTTTTTATTATTATTAATGGTTGTTAACGTGAAGTGCAGCGTCAGTTGGTTTTGTAGATTTCGCATTTTTTTAATATTTTTATTATTCGCTGTTCTGGTATGTGATTTATGGAATCGAGTGTGACAAATACATAAATTTTTCTTCAAAAAATTTCTTCTGTTAATAAAGATGAGACACTATTTTATTATTATTATTATTATTGCAATGACACGTGCATAATGCAAAAAATATAAGTATAGCAATTCAGACTTCTTTCAACTCTATTAAGTTTTTTTTTGTTGCTCTTTTTATCTGTTCAAGATCAAATTTTTATGTTTTCCATGTAAAAATGCGGAAAGTTGAAAAAGTGCAAAGGAAAATGAGTTGCAGTGAATAATAACGAGACAGTGTCAACAAAATTATAACACTTTTCAAAATCTTGAGATTGTTATAATTACAATTTTAGTGCGGTTTTACGTAAAGTGCCATTATACTTATTTGGCAAATAATCATACCAATTGATAGAAGAATTTGATATATAAGTCTATCAAAACGAATAAAAGCGTGACGGGCATTTTTATGTAAAAAATGAGTTATCAAGTCAATCTGAACTTAAGGCTGCGCCTAACAAAAACGAAAAGTACAAAAGCATATAATTTTCCTTCGAAATTTCAGCTACATTACTTGAAACTCAGTGTACCTGATTCGAGTATTTATGGCCTAGAAAGTGATTGTAATTATTCACAGCAGTCAACTTCCAACTACCGGAAACTCGACTTTATATTAGTGCTTACATTGAGACGATAGTCTCTTTTGACACTTATATAGTCTATTTTTTTCTCCATGTTTTCATTATTTATGACAAATTTCCTTTTTTTAATCATTAGGAATATGCGAGACAAAACAATTCTACAGAAATTTATTTATTACTAAAATTAATGGAACTTGATTGCTGCCTGCTTCTGTATCTACTGTAACGCACCTCACCTCCTGCTGTTGCATGAAAATAATGAAAAAAGAATGAAATTCATTCTTATATTCAAATGTCTTTTTGACACGAATACTATGGAATAGCGATTATTGTTATTATTATTATTATCTAGCGTCTTGTGAGTATTGAACACAGTTACATTTATTTAGTTTGATGGTAATGATACTAAAATTTTACACTTCAAATGCCATTTGTTTAATAAACTTTCCTTGATAGTTTACTTTATACGATGAGCCACGATATGGCGATACTTGTTGGAAGTGGCCGTACAATTCTAAATCGAAATATTATTATTATAGATTCATAAGTTTGTCCAGTTTATCGGTTTTTGTCCCTTCCAGATGACAAACCTTATATGATTTTCCAGTTAAGAGATTCTTATTTATAACTAAATTTAATGATAAATAAGCAGCTCAATTTTTAGAAGAAAAAAATTAATAATTTGCCGAAAGCAATAAAAAAAGCGGGTTACAATAATCATAATAATAATAATAATAATGCTGATCATTATTATTAGTATCTAACAGGTCGTTTTAGCACATTATGAAAAAATAACAAAAAAAAAACTAACAACCTTGCATAATTTGGTAATAATCTTTGAAAAAAAAAAAAGTTAAACCTGAAAATATGATAATTTCGAATATTCTTTCGTTTGTTGCTACTTCTGTTGCCAAATCCCAGAGTGCTATATGATGAACCATATTATCATATAAACATTTTTATAGTATAGTTTATAGCGGCAAATCAGACCAAATTATGTATTTACGTTAACTTTATTGGCGCCAACTCTTCAATTGGTATAGCATAGTTTAGTCGCAATTAATAAAATGACGTAGATTGTAAAAGTATACTTATAAAAAGCAAATGTAATAATATACATAATGCATCTCATTCTACACAGTGCTTGAAATGCAGCATTTGTCAAATGTATGATACGATAGTTGCCTAGTAATTTCGATTGAAACTATAAAAGTAATTGCAAATTTTATTTTTTGATCCAAACTATACATTTTATTTTGCGTAAAATATAAGTTTTTTCAACCCGTTAGGTATATAATTAACAAGTGCAAAAAAGCGACGTATATAATTAAAAAGAATAAAGTCTCTTCTTCTCTCTAATTCAAATTCGATAGTATTAATGGCTAATTTGCCAATGTTCCTATTAATCTCGTTCAGGAATAAAAAATATAAAAACAATTTAATTTTATAGAAAAAGAAAAAGATGGATAAATAGACATTACTCATCTTGAAGAAGAGAATTAATAAGTAAAGAATTAGTTCTTTTATACATTTAAATAAATTGATTTCAGAAAAAAGAAAAAGAGAACGCGAACATGAAAGGATAAAGGAATTCAATAAGAATGAAAACGAATAAAAAGGAGAAACAACAGCAACCTAAAAAGAACAAGAACAAAAAAGCAGAAGTATAAAAACAAACGAACAAACAAAACCTAGAAAACACGCATGAGCTCCACACTAGAGAGAATATTCATTTGAATTTATCTATCTATTTATTTAAGGAATTTTACACTACATATTTATTTAGGTACCTGTACATGTCAGAGTGGACATATTTAAAATGCTTTTCTTCATCTTCAACTTGTCAAAGTACTTACTTGAAAATTAATTTACATTTGATAGAAAATGTTTAATAGAAAATGCATATAGTGTAATACAGGAAGTAAAAATCATGCAGATTATTTTTTTATTGGTATTTATTGGAACCTATCCAACAAGTAGCACAAATTATATTTTCTAATTATCTCATGGCTAGAAAAAGTTCTGCTTTTTCTGCATTGTATCCAGACGTCAGTTTGGTCATTTTCGATATGTCACTTAACAGACTCCAAGTGTGGCGTAATTCCATATTTACTTTGTTTCAATAAAATCCAAAACTTTATTTCTTGAAATACCCTATACAAGCATACAATGTACGACGGATTGATTAAGACAAGAGGCAAAAAAGGCAAATAAATAAGAAGGTGTTGCAAAACATAGAGGAAGTTTATAATTTTTAACCATAAATGTTAAACAGCAGCAAATTGATGTCACACAACGCCTTTACTCCAACTCCCGTACTTATAACATACTATAAATAAATGACAAATTTTCTTGCAAATTCAGTGTTGTAATCAGTAAATAAATAAAATGACAATAATCATTATTAATTTCTACTTCATCTGCCACCATCAACACATAGATTAATATTGATTAATATATGATTATTTAATTCATTAAGTACACACATTATACGAATGTACTTAGCCGTATTTAGTTAGTTAGTAGTTATAATATGACATCAGTTTAACCGGCAGCTAATTATTTATCCAGATGTCAGCCTGTGTGTGTGTGTGTTTAAAATTACCCAAGTACAAATAATTTATTAGATATTTATCTATATATATGAACGCGCACATACCGGTGTTTTTAACTACCATCAGTTACTTAACAGTAAGTTAATGGATGTAATTTCGGAATTTCTTTGAAAGAAAAAAAAATTGTTTATATGTCATATTAGGCCTAATCTCTTTCGTGTTATACTTAAATTCATAATTATATTACTAATGTGGTAAGTATAGTCTTTTGATAATATTTATTATTTGATAAGTTGCTACTGTAAATTTCCTATCAATAAAAATTAATTAGTTTCCGATAGGCATTGATATACATTTTATGGATCATTCTCGGAACAAACTCTATCAAATAAAATGAGATTGATTATATACTCGTATCAGTTAACTTGGATTCTTAAAGCATAAAAAAAAAAAAAATGTTAATTGTCGATGGAGAGAAAGCAGCCAGAAAATAATAATGCTGTGACATAAAAACATGGTTCGAAAAATAAAATAAAATCGATCCACATTTGATCGATTAATAATTCGATACGTTGTATTGTATAGTTATATTCTATGTTTTGGTATACATATAATTATCATTTACGAATCAGAATGGCAATTTGTATATTTATGCAAATAAACATATATAACATATATTAATATTGTAATTTATTAATGAAATTATACCACGTGTATACATATATACACGTAGAAAATCGTATTAAATAATTTTCTAAATAATTTCATGTATGTAGTTGTATTTTGTCTGCTGTTGATTGAAGTTTTAATTTCTTTTAAGAGAAAATTACCTAACTGATCACCTGAAGTATGTTATTTTAATTTATCAACGCGAGGGAATTAGCAAAGAAAAACACAGGCACCAGAAATATAGAGGGAGAGAGTGAGAGAGAACAAAGAAATAATAAATCAAATCAAATACATAATAATAATGATAATATTAATTAATTAAATAAATACATATTTATGAAATTTTCCTGTTTGTATCGTTGTTGCTTTTTTTCGACTTTTCAATTACATACTTATTCTTATTATTATTATTATTGAAAAAAATATTTTAAACATAATTGATTGAAATTGATTTGGAAATTATGTATTTATTGATAAATAGATTTTTGCGGTAATTTTTTTGTTGTATGAACAACATTCGACATACGGCATTTAATGTTATCCGTATTTAAGGAATTTTGTAATGAAAATAAGATCAATTATCGACTATATAGGCTGTACAAAATACATATAGATTCTTCTAAATAACCCCGCAATATGCGACTTATGCACTGTATGGTTTAAGTATGCAATCAATTAAATATTAATTACATAATTAAAACACTTCTCTGCCTCCTCTGCAGCCTATCCATTACCATGCAATAAAGTACTACATTTAGCATTTAATACATACAATGTATAAAATGAACCTCGTTAATTAGCACGTGAAAACATCAATAAATCACAAAAGAAAAAATCTAATTTTAAACATCCTTTAATTAGATAATAACAGTAATTAGAAATCGAGACGTAAACGGTTTTTAATTGGTTGTGTACCTTAAAAAACGAAAAGAAAAAGTTAATGCTTATTATTCTACTAATTAATAATTCATTTATTACATTCAAGCAGAAAAGCAATACAAAAAAAAAACTGCCTCTCCGGCCGGGAATCGAACCCGGGTCTCCCGCGTGACAGGCGGGGATACTTACCACTATACTACCGAAGATATGAGTATTTTGTGGCATAATCTGCGTTTTCTATCTAGTGAATCATGAAAAACTTTTTTATCAACAATTTTATCTTTCTCGTATAATACAAAATATATTTATACTATTTTATTTATAGAACCAAAATTATCTGTTCAATTCCACAATCATTTTATAAACATACACAAGCAATTTGAACAAATTGCTTGTATTATAATTGTATATATGTATATACATATGTATATTGAACCCTGTATCAACTCGTCACCCCTCTAACATTAATCACTGACAATATGTCAGGGTAGCCTCTGTTATTGTATCCGTTACTAATACGATTATAGGTACATTATTAAACTATCACATTTAATTAACTTTATGTAAAAAAAAAGAAAAATAAAGGTCATTAAGAATCTATTGGAGCCTATCATAATAGATTGGATGTCATCTGTTGATCCTGACCAGCGCCTGCTTGATCTTCTGTCAACCAACCACAACCTGCGCTGCGCATCGTTATACACATACACATACACGCAGGTAAAATTGGATACTAAAAAATCTTTGGTTGATTGATCATGCGTGGCATAATTGAGTGACGCCTGTCAACTATTTATTTATTTAGAAAATTGATATAGACACATATGTACATATACGTAGTATTTTATTGCGATTTTAATATTTTTGTAAATGGAATTAGGATTACTTAGATATTGAACACATAAAAAAAAAGATAGGTAAATGCATGACTACCTGCGAGAAGAAGCAAAAAGACAAAAAAAAAGAAACTGACGTTTCGATAATTATTTAACTATTTATTGTTATTATAAGTGCTATTACAGGTGAATTGATTAGTAAGCATCACACCATATTGATAGATAAATGAATCAATTAATTAACACTGTTGTCCATTTAACTGTCACCGTGATCTTTAAGAACACTTATCAATTAGACTAAGCAAACTATTTCATTTATTTAATAAAATATGTCGAATATGCATATAAATATATTTAAAGGTACAGTACACGTATCAATCCGACTTGATTGTATATCCACATTTTTCTAATTTCAATAGTTTATAGACCATCATGGATTTCCTTATCTTATTCTGTTTCTCTTCTATTTCTTATCACAACGATTTTTATATTCACATGGTATTCAACCCACATTATTCTATGTTATATTTTTCGTTAACGTGTTTCTACTATTTATTTATCTGCATAAAATTCTTTACAAAGTTATCTATGCAAAAATAACGGTACTGATGTACCTATAAAACTGATAGCGACAAAGAGAGGCATATCATAAACAATTTTCGTCATAGGAAATACATACCTATAACTTGGTTGTTAATCGAAATTAAGCGTTTTGTCTTCCTTTTCTGTTCCCAAATAGAAGAATAAAACCAAAAATATGTAGATATCTAAATTTTACCGTTCGTATTATAATAAATAATTTATTAATACCTCTAATCACTATGCTCATTTAATAATAGTAATAAAATAATAATAATAATAATAATAGTAAAGTCAAAACAAGAATAAATACCAATGCAGGTATTATAATTATTATTAACATTATTTAATAGCAGGTAGTTGTTCCTACTGGTTGAACAATGCCAAGTCATTGTGCATGGTGATGCCTTCCAATCTTCGACTAAATAATAAGTAGATTAAATCAGAAATTAGCTGTGCTATAATGGAAAACAAACAATTAAACACCAGTAGTGGATTCATCGCATCGATTCTGGGTCAGAAGTCTGAACTCAGCAGGGTGCAACTGCATTATCATTATGGTATCTGCGAACCTCTATGCTGCGGCTCCATAATACATTTAGCGGCACAGTTCGATTATGTCCCAGAATCAGTGTAGTGCATCTCTTCACCCTAGTTTAATAAGAACAGATACGAAATTCAAGAAATGGAAATTAAATAGTTATTATAATAACATAATAGGTAGTTTAATCCACGAAATTTCCAAATTTGTCGTTATAAAAAATTCTGTTGGCTCATTTTTAAATAAATAAATTTCCAATTAATTTTTTTGCAACCAGCAAATTAACTCATGTTTCTCTTCCATTTCTGGCAAAAATTAAAAAAAAAAAAAACCTGTAATCATTACAATGATGATTAGACGAAAAAAGGAGAAATCATACTAAATTTTAACGATTTTATATAATTGTTTTATTAAACAAATTAATTCGACCATATCGAATTCAATGCACATATGGCTATGCTATAAAATATGTTTAGAACAAATTTGTCGCTGGTTGGGTTGCTTTTTTTCTCTCTTTTAAATTAATTTAATCATATTTTCTAAACGATTTAACCATAACCAACACTGAAATTTTATCAAGTCCATTAATTATTTTTATCAATTGTCACTAATTATTATGTTAAGTTGTGCGACGGAATTTTGTATAACTTTTTATATTAAAACTATAAAGTAAAGCGAAAAGAGAAAAAAACTGGCGCTTGTCAATCAGGCACATCGCACACATATACAATAATCGAATATGTTGTAAAGCGACCATTGCCTTGCCTCAAAGTTGTTTAGTGTGCGATAGCACTTAATAACAATAATAAAATTATTATTTTGTTGTGTTTGGTGTTGATTAGCTCCAACAAAGTCGATCTTCTAATCAAATGAGTAAATGTTAAAAATTTTAATTGATTTTCTATTTTAATAACTTTTTTTCTCAATCGTTTTCAAAATAACAAAATTCTTGAACGAAATCATAGAGTCGTTTTCCTGTTTTTTTATTTTTTGGATCTATTGCAGTGTTAATAATAATAATCATAAAACTTCTAATCTATCTACTGAACCAACCTTCTCAATCTACTTAATTTATCATCCTGATAGTTGATGATGTTGTTGACAGGTGAGAAAAAAATTAAAATTATAACCGCCGTTGTGTGAATTTAATAGATTATTATTATATTACCTGCAGGGCAGAAACCGACGAACAAAAAAGACATTAACTTAATTATGAATTTTTTTCTTTCTCTGAGTATGATATTTGTAGGCTTAAGAATATATTGAACGAATACATCATCTGGTGTTTTCTTTTTTAACTTTACAGCACAAAAGTACATCCCTAAAAGGACACCTCTAATAAGTTAACTCCTTAAGCGCCACATCTGCTAAGATACTAAATGCTTCTAGAATAAAATCATACAAGATCATTTGTATTGACTGTACTGGCTCGCATCCATTCTCTTCATCAGCGTGCTGCCGCAAAATATGTACATCATAAACGACGAATATATTGATTCGTACGGTGAAAATGATGAGTTGTCACCTGATCGAACCTGCGAATTTAATGAACTTTCAAATATCGTTAAGACGTATCGGATGAATTTCATTTATTTGCATTTAACACCGATACAAATAAATATGTAAAAAAAAAATGAAAGCAGATCATTTTATCTTCAAAAGAAATAGTTTTTTAAAGTAAACAAAATCTTCTCCATTCTCTTTAATCATTAAAATTGGGCATCTGCTCCGGATCAGCAACATTTCGCGGCTTTTATTAGTCCAATTAATGATTTTATTATTCTGTTTATGACAGCTTCAGATACTACATTACATACATTGTACAAGTTATTTTGTTTTATTCTCATTTTTTTTTTTTATATTTTGAAACTAGTCAGGTTCTCTCTCCAAGTATATTTGCTATCATGAGAATTGAGAGAATCGCAGAGATTTGCTAACAATCTACTATATCAACAATAAAGAACAAACCACGTAATGGTAAGTGTAATATACAATACATTCATACCGTATCTATTAAATGCATAAGTAGACGATTTGATGGCTAACTATTTGAACGATGATGAGCGAGCACAGCACCACCACCACAACCACCACCAACAATCATCAAAAATGATAAATGTTTACAGTTCACCTCTTAAATACTTACGGTGACCATTTGCTGATAATCAAAAAAAAAAAAAGAGAAAAAAGAAAAACAAAAAAAAATTGGAAAGAAGAAAAGGAAAGATTAATCATTTGTCTATTCTTCTAATCATTTATTTCGATATTCGAAAGAGGAAAAACACACATACACACACACACGCAAAAGTTCAAAAGGTTAATCAAAATTTTGCACTGGACAACGATTACCTATTAGATACCTATACTATGAGCAGGTACAGGTTATGTTAATTTTATGAAATAACTGATGGTAATTTTGACACTGGATGTGAGTGTTAATGATGAGTTACGAAGCAGTTGTGAATAGATGATAAAATTGATTATTTTTAGATGTTTTTATTAACCCAAATTCAAATCCATCATGGGAGAGTCGGGGGAATACAGATTCACGAAATGCTCCTGTTCTAGTAAGAACTCGTCTATCTTATAATTAAATTCTAATAACTTAAAATTTAGGAAACAAAACTAAAAGACACTCTGTGCAAAGATTAGCACTCGCTACATCTCGTTCTTTTTGTTTCTCCCAGTCAGGATCTCTCACTGTTTTCCTGCTTAAACGAAAAGAGATGTATGACATGATAAAGAGAAAAAGAACGTTGATATTGGATGCCGAGTTGTGGTTTAATAAATTACTATTATCATTATTGCTAATGTACAAATTGTTATTAATTATTTATTTATCTAGAAGAATAATAATCATACAATACACATCTATTTGTAATGGAAAAGAGGAAAAGGAAAAGAGAGAGAATAACTGTTTATATTCAATTTTATTAAGATAATATGAATACGTAGCTAAGAATGTCAAGTCCGACCGTTTTCCAAAAGGATTTTGTAAAAACCAGTTTCGCATTGTTAGTAGTGCATCTTCAGATGAATATTTCCATGGTCTGGTAATCAATAACAAACATAATAAATGATGTTCAATAATGATTAAATATTATCTTAAACGTTCAAATAAATTTTCATTTGATAAAGTGATAAGTTATGGTTTTCAGTACTCATACTGTTGGCACCATTGCCATATGTGTGTGTGTGTGTGTGTGTTGGTTTCTATGTGAAATTCGTTCCTGTTTTACATATTTTTTAATAATGCGATCCCATAAATTAACTAAATAATTATTAATAACAATAATTAATATAAATTTTGATGAAATTTAATAGTTTCGAAATCATACAATTAAACAAACGAACTAAAAAAAAACATCCAATTGCTCATTAGCGATAAATTTTTTTTCTCCAACTAATGATACTGTCCAGAAAAAATGCCAAAATAAATCAAATTCGAACCAATTTTTCTATGCAGAAAAAATTAAGAAATTAATCGATATAATATTTTACTATTTGGAATTTCTAAAATTAATTGCTAGGATGACCTTTATGTTATAAAAAAAGCAAAAAGGATTTACTATAATAATGTAAATATAATAACTACAGCAAGTTAGACTAACATTCACCTTCTGTCAGATTTTTAGCCAATTTCAGTCATATGTAATTAAATGATACTCGAAATTTGCATGGCGTTTTTTACTAATTTAACGGCCACCATCACATGCTGGCGCCTAACTGACATTCTAAGCATCTTATCGATTGAACTTGGTCATAGGTCGAAACTATCTACGACATACAAAAATATAATCAACTTTACACCTTCTCTACTCTGTGCCATTTCTTTTAAAGCGAATTTGTGTCAAAGTACCAATAGAACGCGAAATTAAATTTCGCTGCGACAACAGGCACAAGAATTAATCAATTAAAAAAAAACCTGTTCAACTTCTATCTAGATCACACACATCAAATTGGACGCATATATTATAAAAAGTCAAGGTTGTTGAACTAACGGAAACGCGGAAAAGTATCATGACTATAAATCAGTTGGGAAGGACGACCGTCTAAAGCTCCAATCATATGATTTGGACATCCAAAAATTTGAGAAATTCTACTGTTTCTATACTGTCTAAATTAATTATTCTATTCAATGAACTTTACATCAAGAAAATTTACCTTATCTTTTAACAAATCACAAAGGTATGATTGATTCATTTCCAAACTAGTTGATTGGACTTTTAGTAAATTCATAGAAAGTAATTAATTCTAAACTTCCTAGAAAAAAGAAGATAATCAAAATTGGTTGGGTAGTGTGCTTTATCGTCTCGAACAAAATTCTTCTAATTCGACTAAATTCGTCGGTGTATTTCAAGATTTGTCCAACAAAATATGTATTTCGTTAATTAATCAACGACAGTGAAATGAACTAAACCGAATGAATGAGATTCTAAATGAAGACAATTAAATAAATTCAGCCAATTCCAAGAATATCCGAAGCAAGTTAATTAAAATTACTAAAATTCGACAAAGAAATTCCGTTATAGCTTTCGTTTATTCTTAAAATCCTTTGATTGTTATATAATGTCATTGACGTTTTACCAAAACAAATCAAACCGGAAAAAAAACTATAAAAAGCAAAAAAAAAAAAATCAATTAAATTCTGCAGGAAGCATCGACGGAGCAGGCAAAATATCACCTTGGCAAAAATGCGAAATATGTTAACAATCCGGTATATTGTACATGTCGTAAAATATGCGAGAACAAAAAAAAAAAACTAGCTGTTAAAAATTAAACTTAATCGCATATTTTACTATACTATTACTATTTCCTTTTCAAATTTTTATTGTTGATTTAATTCGATACATAAAGTTTTATTTGCTTGAACTGATCTAAAGTCTATCTGACTTCAATCCGTTTCTGTGACCTCAAATCTTTATCTCGAAAATAACTGCTTTACGAAGTTGAATCGATAGTCTCTTCTCGGGCGCCACTTTTCTAATGGCACTTTATTTTTCGACCGAATCTCATAGTCATGAGTCGTAATTTCATCTACATAGACAAATTTACTTACCTTCTTATTTGCATTTAGCAGATCTTATTATTTCTACCAAAATCCTTTGATTTTATTTTATTCGAGCGTGATTCTAATGGAATCAACGCTCATTATTAATGAAGATGGGGGGCAACTTTTACTACTAGACTAGCTACTACTCTATAGAGTAGATATGACAATGTAAACACAGTACAGTTAAAATGTCACTCTACTGAACTGTTCCCCAGATTTCTACTTCTTTCTCTATTTATTACCTTTTTAACCATTCACGATTGAAAACTTCATTCAAAGAATGAAAGAGCGGAATTGTTTGTCACATCATTGTTTAAACATGTGTAAGTAAACAAAGCCTTATGTTTTGTTTATTGAGACATCGAGCAAAGACTCTTCGTATTCTAGGAAATTTAGTTTACATAATGAACAACAATACTTCTTTGGAAATGACTATTCATAAATTCCTACATGTAAGGTTCAGTTTTTCATACCTGGAAATTGACTGCTCATTGTACAGGCCAACGTCAATAATTCTCACAGGTATAAATACATGAATCCGGCACCATACAGATTCGTTCAAAGAAAGAATTAACGCTTTCTTTTTTTGCTTTAGTTAGAGGTAACATAATATTTAAGAGGGCTTCTCAGATCACTTTTCACTTAGAAAATAAGATGAAATAATCCTTGTCACACTTTATTAGGCTTAGTCAATGATAGATATATCACGTCTATAAGTATAATAAGCTGCCAAATAAATATAATTTCACTCTACGTTATATTATATATGCATGCATATAAAAGAATTACTTTTTCTATTGTTCTTTTTTCTTCTACTTGACATTTTAAGATCAATTTAGATTTCTTCTTTAAGAAGAGGGGAAAATAGAATAGGATTTGCGAAAATTATTGGCAAATAAATGTGACCGGAGAGTAGCTAATAATAATACCTAAGTAAAGATCCATTACTTCACCAAACACTTGTTTGTAATGAAGTGCAAAACATCTGGACAAGTTCATAATAATAATAATAATAATAACAAATGAAAAGAAGCTATAGACGAGAAGAAATTTTATAAATTCGATCATCAAATAGAAATACTGAAACACTAACAAATAACACAGTCTTTAGCTGACAAAACTGACAACTAAAGACTTGAACTAAATCAATGACAAAATTGACAGAAACGTACAGGAAAACTAAACTGTTGACTGCCTTATAGAATCGACTCAGTACATAATCAGAAAAATTGATGTTGATAAAGTAATAATTGTGATTGTAATAAAAATTTCTATGCATAAACTAGAATTAAAAGACCAGCAATAACAACTATTGCATCTGTTACTTCTTCGTCTTCTTCTTCTTATCGTATTATCAATTACTATTATTGAATCCATACTAATACCAAAAGCTATAGATTATTTATGTATTTCTTTGATTGGTTTAAAATACCGTTTGAGTTTAAATGTTTGGCCACAACTAATATCTTTATCAGATAGAATAATGTTTCAATGTGCTCATTTGTACAAGAGAGAAAAAGAAGAAGAGCGTATCTACCTATGCAAATACCAACTCTCAAGGGAAATGTTTTTTGCATAATAGGTGCGGGTACCGAACAAATTAAAATTGCATTTTAACGCTACTTTTTTTTTTGCTTTTCTAATAAACAATCCGGTTTTGCGATTGATAATTTTAGGTTAAGTGAGCATCAATTGGAGTTTTAGGTTATTGAATCTAATAGTGTTTGTTTTTGTTGAACAATATATTTAAAGAAAATAAATACAAAATCATTTGTAGTAATAATGGCTTCGTGTTTCTCTCGGTTATATTGTATGTCCGAAACTTGGCATTAACATTGTTATAAGAGAAAATAGATGTGCAAAGCCTATTCTTGACTAACAGAAGTTTGACATTTAGCTACAACATGTCAGACTTCTTCAGCCCAGAATCGATTATGTAAAGCTATTAGAGAATTTATAAACATAAAAATCTGTTGAATGTGAATTGATGGGATTTTTATACTCAATATTTTTGAGTAGGCATGTATTTCTTTTTATTGCTGATAAATATTATTGCCTGCCATGATCGAGCATCCTCTCCACTTCTTTGTTGTGCAATTCAATAACATTTATCATATGAAATTGGCAATTTACAAGTTAAAAATGTCTTGTTTTAGCACGGCATTAAAATAACCTTAAAAAAAAGTAATCCAATAAAAGTTTGGGGAAAATTTCATGAAAGTACCGCTATTGCGATTTTTTTTTCCGTGTATTATTATATGATCATTATAAACGGACTTTACAAGTAAGTATTATTATAAATATAAATAAATAAATACGAGACTTTTTAACGATTGCATATAAATTTTCTTTAAATAGTTGTATCTCTTTTTGAAAGAAATTAAGTTGTATGAAAAGAAGAAATATAATAAATAAACAACAACAATAATAAAATAATAATAATAATAATAATAATACAAAGACTTATGTGCCATGGGCCAAACTGAGGGCAAAATATTTAAATAATAATAGTAATAAATAATTATTGTTAATATTTTTTCAATATTTAATCGAACAGCGAAGTAGGTTTCCTTCGACGTCAATATTTATAACTGTTATTTTTCATTAAATTAAAAAAGAAGAAATCAAATTTATTTCTGACTTATCAAACATTCACCTTTCCATTTTTCCATTGTTTTTATGGACAGCAACGATTTTTTATGCATGCGAACAAAAAGATATGCAACGTCATTTTATTGAATTCATTCTATTGTTTCATATTGATATTTGAATACTAAGAAGTATTATTATTATTATTATTTGATAACAGATTCGAAAATGTAAATTATAGACTTTTACAAGAAGAAATTAACATCTCAATCTATTTTCAATTGCATTCCAAAAATTGATATATCAACCTATGTGTAGTCGGGAAGTAGTGATTCTCTTACATGACGTAAATGAAGTTACGTCACACGATGCGTTTATATTAATTAAGCACATGTTGTGTACGTCTATTGATTAAATATTCTTTTTTCATTCGTCGATCTGATTTCCATAATAGTATCAAAATTTTATATATTATTGGACAATCACTTGTCATAATAATCGTAAAATAAAGACAAAATTATGAAGTTTTCATCGCTTTGGGTGGTCGTCGAACTAAAATTCTAATCGATTTTAATTGATTTTCTACTATGATAGAAAAAGGAGATAATAAAAAAACAAAACAAAAAAAAATTGCCATCGACAGTCAAAATTAGAATGAAAATAAATAAGGATTTGGTTGAAAATTAAAAATCAATAAAAATAGAGAAACTAGACATGTTTGGATTCAAATATTACTGAAAACAATATCTATCTAGTCGTATAATAAAATGTATTTTATGACGATGCGAAACAGAGAAATTTATGTTGTATATTTTACGAATTTGTTAAATATTAAATAATTAAATATGTATGTGTATATTGTACAACATATTTAGGTATATTATAATTTTGTAAGAAGATTAACAATAATACGTATAAAAACGGTTCTCTCGTTTTATAGATGCTCATTTTTATGACCATGATGATGATCGTGATAAAAAAGAAGGGAAATTAAAAAGGCGCGAAGTCCCTATTTCTGCTTTTGTGGTTCCTTATAGGGAAATCCTCTTTTTTCCATTTTGTTTCCTCTCGCGCTATGCCTGCCTCGATGATTAGCTACATCTTTAATTTGATTTGACATTCATATTTTTATTACTTTCGAAAAAAAAAACTCTTTTCTATTTATTACTTTATTACTATTGTAAGTTTATTTTTATTATTATTATAATTTAACATTAATTAACACCATGATGAGAAACGTGTCATTTTTTTTATCTCGGATGATGATGCAGTTAAACTTTGATCTCATGGATTCTCAGCACATGAATTTTGCAATTTATTATCTTGCAACACAATATTAGCGAAACAGCATTGATAGAATAGACTTTTTTTCGATTATCAAATACCAACTACATCCGCTATAATATTATGTGCAACATTGCCCCATTAAAACGCCCAAAATATCTTCCCTTTTCAACACCGCGCTCGTTAGTTGTTCTTTTTAATTAGTAAGGCGCAATAAATTATCAATAACTAAATCCAATCATCCATAAAAAGGCGTCTAGGTACCTCATATTAAAGATTTCAATTTTCGAAAACTGAACCACCCGCTGACGATCATCATTTCGAGCTGTTGCCACCCCATTTATCTTTTTTCTTGTAATAATGTAAATGCAGTATAAAATTCTACTACTGGCTTTACCATATGTTGTCGTACGTTGTACCGGTCGTATCTACAAAAGTACGACGAACACACGCTAAAAGGTATTTAATCGTACCATACTAAAACAACCCTCCATCAACAAAAAAAAAAAAAGAAAAAATTACAGAACATCTAAATGGGGTAATTGCCTCTTCTAAATTACAAATGAGGGTTTTATTGTACTCCCATATTATAAATAATGTCTCAGGGGAGTGAAGCACGCTTCAGTTGTTTAACGCATGCTTTCCTTGATTAATAATCGTACAATTATTTGGAAAATGTAGAGAAGGGAGAAAACTATACCTAATATAAAAATTACGTATACGTATTTATGGGTTGTATAGAGAAAGTCTCATTTATTCAAATGATGAAAACATTTTGTTGTTTCCGCTAAAACTTCAATCATGTGACAAAAAAGAGAGAACTTTTGACATAATTAGAATAATGATTTGTGAGAGAAAAGAAATTTTGCTTGTGTTTTCTTCAGTTTTATTCATATTTCTCGGCTCATTTTGTTTTTTCCTTATCACATTTTTCTGTATGTTCCATGAACGCTTCATATTAAATTATAATTTTTTATTTAATTATTTCTTTATAACATATGGCTGAATCTATTTTAATTTTTACAATTTACTTATCTAATGCATTTCTTCTGTTTTCCATTGGAGCTGTTTTAGCTTTTTTCAAATTCTCTATTCTCATTTTAATTATGCATGTAATTATTATACTTCCGCATTCCATTATCCATATATTTTTTTTCTCGTCTCTCATCTATTCTATTCCAATAATGGATCGTTTTCATTTTATTATTTGAGCTTATGTGTATCATCATCAGCACTATACTTGAAAAGAGCTTGACAAAACAAAGAGAGAGAATGAGAGCAAATTAAAATCAAACAAATCTCTTTCATAAAATTGTATACAGAGTGATCCATGAAACACCTTACAACCGCCATACCTGTTTGATATTCGTCAATTTGAAAATGAATCAGCTCTTTGTTTTGAACAAATCGCAATTGAGGTGTTAAACATACTGTTTAAATTGGCAGCTGATTTTTTTATCCACAAAAATCAATTTTTCAGCTAAAACACCATCCTGTAGACAGAGAATTAAACAGTATATGTGCACCAATTTCTTATTCTACAGATACGTTTTATAAGTATGTACTTATCGCTTAGTTGTTGTAGATTAAAAGCTTTAAAGGTAATCTAATTGATCTTGATTTTTACTGCTGAAAGATAAGCCTTTTTGAAACACTAAAGCGACCAAAGATTGAAGAAATCGTCAAAGCAATAATCATCATCAGATTAAGTTTTTTCTTTTTTTGTTATATCAACTACTGACTGGTGAAAATATTAAGAATACTACCACACACACACACACGAGTACACATATTAAGCTTCTTCTTTACTCGAATTGTCCAAGTGATCTCTGACCATAAAAAAATTATATTCAGTAAAACCCGCGTTCTGTGCTGTGACCCTAAATCGAAATTGAAATAAAATACGTATCAAAAAAAGTACCGTTGTTAACGCGGTGCTAAAATATACGTACATCTTCATCTTCTTAAAAAAAAATATGTGTATAAAAACGAAACAGCTACACACACACACACACACACATACCAATTTTTCATTATATACTAACAAAAAAAAAAAAAAAAAGAAAAAGAGAGAGAACTCCACCGACCATTAAGACCGATTTTCGTTTCGTTAATCCGAAAATGTCGATAATCACCTACGCCTCATTAAAATCACATAATATTTGAGATATATGAATAACTGTACGCCTAAAATAGAAAAGAAAAAAATAGTACAGTCACGTTAGAGAGAGGTCTCTAATAATGATAGTGAATTGAGAAGGGTGGTCACTATTACGTATGTATACGTATAATTTAAAGTAACAACAACAAACAATAACAATAATAACGATAATGATAATAATAAACCATATGGTAGTAAGCATCATCCCAGAAAGGGTATCAATTTTAAATGGTTTATACATGTAATAACAGAGAACAAAAAAAATAATAGAAAAGGTGCCAAGCTATAACAGTTGCTGTTGTAACTCAACCAAAAGACAATGTTTGATTTGAATAAACAATATGTTATTGACAATTAGTCATTTTAGAGTAGCTAGTTTTTTAATCTTAATTTTTCTAACAAATTGGCGATTCGAGTTTGTGATATTTATAAGCGTATATATATTTATGATCCATCTTTAGTTGGAATAGTTCAAAATCATGTATAGCCCATTTAAGATATTAGCTCAATACATTCAGAATTCTATTTCACATCTTTCTTCTCAAGAAAGTTGTTTCGCCTTGATGCTATTTTTTCAACCAAACTCTATACTATACTAATCTAATATTTAATACCAAACTTTTTCAAGCGCAGAATTCACATCAAAGTATGTGCCATATCTCCATGTATATCTACATTTAATAGCTTAATTATTATTACTTTTTTTCTGAAGTTTAGAGTAGTTTAGTCTGAAGAAGCGCGAACAGCCATGTTGTTGTATATATGAATATAGTGTGCGCTTTTACTATTATTATTATTATTTGGCATAACAAATTGTTAGTAATCGCTAATCTTGTTTAATTAAACTTTAAATAAATGAAGTCGTTAAGCGTAACGGGAATGAAGACATTTGATTTTATTATTATCTATTTATGGTGAATTTCTTTCCGGTATTTTTTTTTGGCGTGCAAGCTTTTTTTGGAATAAGCTATAAGTAGTAAATCTCCTCCAAAAGTAACATACCGTTGAAGACTGTATTTTTTTTGTGATCGAATTGAATTTTTCTAGTATAGTGTGTAGCTAGAAATACGATTCACACTTTTAATTTTTATGGTTCTATAATAACGATCTGGTTAAATTCAAGAAAATACTCAACGCTTATTCGAATTCAGGATAGGTAATCAAACTATATGAAATTAAGACAGCGCTCTAGGTAAAGTGGGTTCCCGATATTTGAAAAGTTATTATCGTTTTTATAGGCTATGAATATAACCGGATCAGGCAGTTTCACGCAACGATGCTAAATATCCGATTTACGCTTTGTGTCACTTTCTCAGACGCAACGTAAAGTTTGGGCAGTCCATTTGCATGAAGAAAATTAGCAAAAATAATCTATATCAGCGTCTGTTGCATGCCTATGTCTAACATACTTAAGACACTTTGATTTGAATAGTTCATTTCCAAATAAATATAATTTTACTCTACTTTCTGTAACATTGTATAACATTACAAGTCACATATATTTGAATCTTTTTTGATTGCCATTATAACCATTGCAGTTTTATATTAAAAACCTCATATATGCGTTTTGTTTTACAAACTAGATCGCTGGATATTACATGCAAATTCCTATTTTCAGAAAAAAAAGAAAGAATTAAGTAAATTAACAAATTGAAATTTGCCTGCTTTTTTAATGATTATTTAAAAAACTGTAAAAATTTCTTTCATCAATAAATTTCATATTCAAAAACCATCTAATTTCAATTTGATTTATTTTTAAGAATTAAAATTCAATTTTTTCTTCTATTCATATCAATTCCATCCGTATAAATAAACCGTAAATTTTTTGACAAAAATTTATATTTTGTGCGAATAAATAAATCTTCCTATCTTCCGACGTTGGTTAAGCTTATAGATTTAACTAGTTATTTGAAATTAAAATGAAGGAAAAATATTAATAAATAAGTAAACTGTTGGTTTTATGAATCATTCAATCAGCAAGCAATTTTGAGGACAGATTTTTTGGCACGTGTTTGATCTGACTGGCATTTCTTTTTCGCGTATAGGCCTCTAATGATAAATAATAATAAATTAAATGGTGAATGAATGAAATAATAATCCACCTGTGAGATAGAAAATGGATAAAAATAGCCATTTTTTTAAATTTTCATGCGACAAAAACCCGTTCAAGAAGGATTAGCATTATTTACCACGATATAAGTTTTTAATTTATTAAACCACCAAATTTTACATTTTCTACGTAAAATGAGCTGTGAACAAGCGATAGATTTTCGACTCAATGTCAATTTAAGATGAAAAAAAATCTTAATCCGAAAATATATTCCTAATTATTATGTATTATTTATTATTATTATTATTATTATTATTATTATTATTATTACCCATAAAGTTTCTAGATAATATTAATTACAATAGGATGAAACTAGTGAAATTTGCATTTATACATACTCGTAATTGCATGTCCCTAAACAAACATGACATTTCTTTAGATAGTTTGAGTGAGTTGAGTGGCCTTTTTTCTGTCGATTGAATTACATACATGTAAAAGGACATAAGTCAATTGGACTTTTTTCTTGCTTTGTAATTTGCAAAAAGAATTTTCTCATCGATTTATACATACCGATTTAGTTAGAAAAAATTATTAAATAAACGATACAATTTATTTAATTTCAGCTTTTGTATCTTTTTAAATTGCTTAAAATATTTCTATAAGTAATAAATATTTTCAATCAAGGGTTGCTATTATTGTTAATATGCCCCTTTGATTTTACCATTTAAGGGTAAGAGAAAAATATTTCGAACATTAATAATAATAATAATAATAAAGAAATAGCGATCTCAATAAACTATGTGTTAACTACATATCTATCAATAAATGGAAAATTGTTTAAAGAAATTTTTAAAAAAAAGAGAAAAACAAGGAAAAATTCTTCTTATTTTCTTCTGATGTATAAAGCGGCGTTTTAAATACTATTCGAAATATTTATTCATAAAAAAAACAATTGTAAAATTTAAATATGTTGAGAATTTACATTGATATGCGACAGCGGAAGAAGTTGACTTTTGTTTTTCTTAAATGCAATAATTATTTGATATCTGT